>OY979703.1:19515015-19837530 GCA_963855925.1 Inga laurina | reverse complement strand
CCGCACTTGGCTTGCTTCCGCTGCCCCCCTTCCCGTCTGCTGTATCCTTTTTTCAAAACAAGCATGACATCCCCCGCACATCATTGACAGAGTTTGCACTACATTTTAATGTTACACATATATAACAATGTACTTCATATTTGATCAACATTCTAACAACACTCTTTGATAAGAACACATTCACAACAAACAACATTCAACGCTCTTACAGCATACATAACATCATCCACAAAAAGGGCACAAAACCCAACAACAAAAATAAGTTTACAGACATAATTTTCTAAGAATCAAGAAAACCAAACATTTTCATTTCCTGTTGTAGCCATTCCTGACATGAGTCATGAATCAAACAAAGTTTGCAATAAGACCTGTTCACAAATTTATATGAAACATTTATAAAATTACATTGAAGTCATAACATCTCATGTATGCCGGTCTATGTGTCTGAATATCTCCCTATAAACAACATTGGTAGTTGTGCTTTTCTGTTGATTATTCCGATCATGTATAAGAATTTTCAAACCTGCAATATCCTTAACTCTTGATAAAGCTACATACAATTGCCCATGTGTAAACACTGGAGTTGATAGGTATAAACCTACATTTTGTAAAGTTTGCCCTTGACTCTTATTAATTGTCATTGCAAAAGACAATGCAATAGGAAATTGCCTTCTCTTCATCCGAAAAGGAAGATTACTGTCAGAAGGATTCATATCCATTCTATGAATTAAAACCTTTTGATTTGGGTTTGACCCATTTATTGTTATTGCTTGAATGACATTTTTTCCAAGGAGTGTAATACGTAACCTGGTTCCGTTGCATAAGCCACTAGCTTGATCTATATTCCTTAATAGCATAATAGGTACTCCAACCTTGAGATATAGATGATGCCTAGGCAAACCGGAGCAATTGATTGTGTTCAAGAACTCCGTGCTGTACAGATCTTCAAATCCATCAACTTCTTGAGATGATTTACAAATAGTGTCAGAACTATAATACTCCATGACCTCACCAGGTAATAAAGAGCACATGTACTCATTCACATGGTTGACACTCTCAATTGTAGGACATAAAATAGCTCGGCTATTGAAATAATGGGAATTACCTAAATTATCCAGCAAACCGGGGTATGTCGCTGACACAATAGCATGCATTGGATCTTGATAATTTCGAATAAGTAATTCTTCAGGAATGTCAACCTCTGCAATACCATCATGTGGCAAACCCAAATTACCGTCACCTAGTTGTAGAAGCCATTCAGAGAAAACTTGTAATCTACGACTATCTGGATTAAATGAAGAAGATAGTCTCATGTTCTTTGTGAGATGGAAAATTTTACATGAATCCCACAGGTACGATGAAGTAATGCAAGCATCCACTATAGTAGCTCTCGTCCCCTTTGGAATAACAGGCAACAGTTGGCGAAAGTCACCACCCATCAATACAGGCTTCCCACCGAATGGTTCGTTGCAGTGCATAATATCCTTTAAAGTTCTATCAAATGCTTCAATACAAAATCGTTGAACCATCGGTGCTTCATCCCATATTATCAATTTAGTCGACTTAATCAAATCAGCCAACATAGAATTTTGTTTAATATTGCACACTGAGTCTTCGTTAACTATAATGGGAATTGCAAACCTTGAATGAGCTGTCCTTCCAGACTGTAACAATGTGGCTGCAATGCCGCTTGATGCAACGGTCAGCACTATTTCACCTTTAGACCGAAGTACTGAAGTGAACGCACTCCATAAAAAAGTTTTCCCAGTTCCTCCATAACCATACACACAAAAAAATCCACCAGCACGAACGTTCAACGAAGACATAACTGAATCATAAATAAATTTTTGCTCTGCATTTAATGAATTGATTATTTCCACTGATTGCGTCCCCAACATAAGTTTATCATAGTTTAATTCTTGCCGAATCAAATGATTACCAACATCAACATGACTGGAAGAGGAAGGTTGTGGAAGTGAAGGAAACTCTGAGAGACTCTTTCCATTCAACTGCAACAGACTTTCAATCTCAGAAAGGGCAGCTTGCGCTTTCTGTGGCAGTGATATGTCTATCCCTACAAGAGTGAAAACATCTCAATTAAAACATGTGTGTATAAAGAACGTTAATAAAAGAGAGATGCAAGGAATTTGAACATACTTGATGTCATAGGATCATCATGTGGGATATATAATAGATCTTCTGATAAAATTTGAGAAGTCTCATGCCAAACAACCTCAGGTCGGCTTAAACAACTACACAATAACATACTAACAAACATTGAACGTAGTAAACGACCTGTTGCCCATACTGAGGCTTCCTTCAAACCAGAAATAAATTCAGTGTCATCATCTAATAATCCCAATGCAATACATGCAGAACGATATGTTGGATGTAAAACACCTTCGACTGTCCTAATAGCTTCATAAGATGAAGGTCCTTTGACTTTAGTCAATAGAATCCTTAAGAAGTATGGTTCTCCAGAGGAAGGTGAAATATGTGTAAGTCGTCCAATAGCAAATCCTCTTTTTCTTTTTTTCCATATTCGTAGCCTCCGATGATACACATAGTATTGTGGGAATTCATAATAATATAAGGATTTAGCAAAATCATCATCTTTGTTCTGTTTCATCCATGCAAGAAACATAGATTCACAAACTCTAGGCTTGTCTAGAAGGTCAGCCACATCATCAGTGTTAGAATAGATGACACATTGTTGGTTTGGTAGGTGAAAACTTAACCTTTCCACTGGTGGAAACCTATGATGAATATCAAAACCAAATATACGCCAAGCTGCCTCACATGCAGAGATATAACGGAAATTATAATATTGTTGAATCTCATCCAATGATGTTTGAGGATTGCCATTTTGGTCACCGTCAAAAATTGACGCTACCACACGGTCATGACCTTTACTAATATACTTGAATAGGTATTTGATTGCAGTAGACTGATTGCATTTTTCGACATTGATGTGCGCATGAAACATAGACAACAACGTGGGATTATATGGAACTACAAACCTGTTATCCAACATAATGCCTTTCACTTCAGTAGACTTACCATCGTCTCTTCTTCTATATGTTGGAAACCCTTCTTGGTCAACAATTGTTTGTTCAACAAATTTCTTAGGAAAATACTTCTTGCATTTAGAATCCACCATACATGATGCTTTAGGATTGAGATGGCCACAAGGAGAATGCATCATGAATTTCTGTACCAACTCATACAACTGAGGATTAGAATCTACATCTGGGATTTCAGCAGAAATAATTTTGTCAACATCAGCAGGATCTTTCAATTTGTCACGTTCTGCAAGCCATATAAGGATATGTGCATGTGGCAGGCCTCTTTTTTGAAATTCAATCGTATAAACATCTATATGACATAGGGAAAAGTAAATAGTTCTAAGTTAACATATGGCATAATTGAATTATAAGTGGTCAAAAACAGTAAAAAATGGCATGACACAAGTAAGACATTGTAAATGTACCTGCACGCACGTTGCCAAATATCTTTTTTTTTTTAATGACTTGCATTAAGGCTCTCAGTTTGAGTTTGAAGATTCTGGATAATATATCAGCTCTGTTTGCAGCAGACAATGAAGCACTTTGGCAATATCTTGTTATTTCAGGCCACGATGGATTGCATGTAAACGTTATGAATAGATCTGGATAGCCAGCAAATCGACATATTGTCATCGCATCCTGATAAGCTTGGATCATATAACGTGCTCCACCAGTAAATGAAGAAGGCAGAATAATGCGTTTTCCAGTAGCTGCTACACTTCTTTCTCCACTAAATAAAGCATCTGATAAACCTTGGTACATGTCTGCACGGAGTTCTTTTTGATGTGTTCTAACCCATAACAACCGTTGAGCCTCAATCATTGTATATCCATCAACCACAAATTGTTGAAATAGCCTTCCAGAATGCAAAATAGTTGACACTTCATCATCTCTATCCATCATCTTATAAACAAAGTATTCTCTCATACTAACTCGTTTTTTCATTTTATTAGTTTCTGCTATGTCTTCATGAAAATGCTCTATATCATCTCTATAACCATCTTCTCCTCTAGGAAATAAAAGAGGGTACTGCAATGGAAGATATGATGGATGTAACTCATGTAACCTTTGAGGTATACCAGACAACTCCTCAACAATAATGTCTCTCCGCTGAAAGTTGATATCAATATCTCCAACTATCAATGCCGCAACTTCGGATTCGGAAGGCAAATTATGTGTTCTACCATCATGTTGTCTGTTACTGATTAATCGTAACTTCAACCCATGAGGATGCGGCCTAATAACCATTGTAGACGCCATCCTATATTGTTTAACGAACGGATTAAATTCGTCTAGCACATTCTTAATGGCAGCCACAATTACCGCATTAATGTTGGAGCCCTTCAAGTGCTTACTGGGAAAGAAGGAGAGTACTATCATTATTTGAACAATATTAATAACTTATTCATAATCATATTTCAAGTTATGTAAGAATATATACTATATGTACCTCACCGCAGAAATCCTATTCTGAACTTCATTCTCAGTGTCGTAGATATACAATTGGGAGTAGACAGGTTTTGCTCCAGGTTCAGGTAACAGACCACCTATGTGATGGTAATTTAGGCCAGATAGGACAAATGTGTACGGTCCAGTACCATTATTCTTAGCATGATCAATTTTTCCACCCATCGATGTGAATGCAAACATGTTGTTGTACGACCTAATGTTTGCATGAAAATTCTTAGACATGTCAGAGCCTTTGTCAAAGAATAAATCATACAATATTGATGGAGGATCTTTGTTTTTTGGAAGCTTCACTTTTCCTCCATGACAACACATTGTAAAAGTTGGCCAGACTGCCTTCTGTTGATTGTGTATCCTTTCATTAAACCACATCTTTGCACCACAAATTTGGCAAACGTAAGTAGCATCTCCCTCGTCAATGTACTCTACAATATTAGGTACAGCTATCAAATAAAGCATATCCCTCGTATTGCTAACGTGTCACAACTAATGTTGAAAACATAATAATTACCTACCAATAATTAATGGCTGCTTTCTTGATCTCTTTTGAATTGTATTATTTGAGCTAACACCAACCTCTACTACTCTATCATCAATATCTGAATCTAAACAGAACAATGTGATTAAGTGCCACATAAATATCATACATAGCTTTTCGTTATATATAGAAACAATACCTTGTGCTAAATCTGATTGCTTCTCACTAGCCTCATTTTCGAAATCCAAACCATCGTTATATGCAAAGGCAATATTTTGATAATATTGTTCAGGACCTATTCATTAGGAAAAAGTATATGTAATTATTCAACCCATATAAAAATCAAGATATCCTCACCATCAAAACTTCACATCCTAGAATTAGTACTATATGAGAACATAATTCATCTATTTGTCAAGCCCATTAGCTATTATTTGGATTATCACCTTTTGAAAAGTGTATACACAAAACTCTTCAAGATTAGTCCAATGAGAACTCAGAAAAAGGCAATGGTATGAAGGAATGTGCAGGAACACAATAAATTTTACTTTCTTCATATTAATCATTGAAGTGGTAGAAATTGGTTTCCTTAACATTGGCTTGTAATGGATGACAACCTGCATGTATTTGCGGAGATCGATGGTTGACTATTGTCTGCTGTGTTATTGATGATAGATTGGTGAACGAAGAAAGGTCGGTTGATGCATGTATTGATGTACTATCTGCAGTGATGTATTTTGGATTTGAACCTGTACAGAGATGGAGGACTAGTAATACTTAGTATAGAAAATAGAAACTTCTGATGAACTTATGTAGCAGTTAAGTTTACGTAACAATCCAATAATCTATAAAGAAACGTTTGCCTATATTGATCATAAAGACATGTACTAAGAAACTCAGATTCTTTCTGTCTGGCTACTATTTCACCTTCAATTGATGAATCAGAAGAAAAGTCCAAACGACGAGTAGCCTCAAAAGGATGTAAAATTTTTCTTGTACTAGTTGATGAACATGTGGAAAGTGTGGTAGGCTGGTCAGAATCTATTTCCATTGAGCAAAATCTATCGCTTCGGCGTCTAATGGTACTGTTTCTGAAGTTCAACTCCCCTGTTTAAATGCATTTAGTGGAAAACGTAAGAATTGGAACATGCCACGAGCCTACTAGTAAGCATAATGGAAATTGACATACCAGGACTTTTGAAAGAATGAAATGGTGACTTATCAGTAGCCACCACATTTGTGATATCCTGAAAAACACTCCTTCTAGCCTGTTCTTTGTAGTTAGTTTTGACTCCATCATTTAAGATTGGTCGTTTCTTTGGAGGCATCTTCAAAAATTATGTTAAGGGAAGTGAATGAGTAGATATATATATATATATATATATATAAATATATAAATGAATGAAGTAATGTTAGTACAGCGAGTTTGGAAGTGACTGTGTCAGTAGAAGAAGCGAAACTTGTAGTTTGACAACCATTCACATATGAAAGACTAGTAGAGATGATGATATTGCTACTGCTGTTAGGAAACAACCAACGGAGATGATTAGCAGGCTTATAATGTGTGAAGGGATGAAGATGAAATGATTGCAGTAGGTGAATGACTCGGAGATAATGACATTATTGTAGATACATAATTGTTGTCATTGTGGCTTAGTGTACAGGAAAGAACAAACAATCATGTTATGTTGATTTGCGCGTGTGGAGATAGGACTTATGTTAGTGGAACCTAAATAAGATGATTAAATATGCTTTTACATATGTAGTAGATGTTCATGATAAAGGTCATTTTTTTATCGTCTTGCTAAAACAATTTTTCCATCGTCAAGCTATGATTTGTACCAAAACTCTCATCCCTTATAATTGGTTAATCAGCTCATGCATGATCAAGTTACATGTGAGATAAGCTTTAAACCGTTTCTAAATTAAAATTATCCCTCAATGACAACATAAGAGAAATAAGCCACCAACAAACGTAAGCATAGTGAAATGCCAATTAACAAAGTTTAAAAAATAAATATCGACACTGTAATACATAAGATCCAACAATGAAAGAGTTTAGAGCTTAAGAAACAATACCAAATCGCTCTTCTTCAAATCATGATTAGTAACATTGATATAGTCATGTTAAAAAAAAGTAGGCACATTAAATAGGAAAATATTTAAACATTACGTGATATGTAATAACGAACGTGTTTAACCTTTTCTTTATCTCATATCGCTTGTAATATTCTCGTAAAGTCCACAAAACACATTTAATATGTATAATGGATTTGTAATATTATAAGGACACTTCAGTATCTTTGTAACTTAATAAGTATATATAACTTTAGTGATATGACAGCATCACGAATTTCAGTATCAAGAATTTTAATTTGTCCCTTACATTACAACAGAATCCTTTAACCTTAACAATCCGGAAAAAAATTAAATATGCTACAAATAATCAATACCATAATTGACACAAAGAATATCACAAAAGAAAGAGTTTAATTGTAAAGTAACAACATGAAAGTAATTAGGCGTGAATCTATTATTAGCTTATATTCATGAGATGACATTCTCAGCACTCCCAAATTTCATGACATAAGAGGCGAAGAAATGGGAGGTATGGAAAAGAAAATCATTAGAATGTAAAGAAATTTGGGAGTGGTCATTTTGTCTAGCACCATTTAGTATTGTTACATTAGAATTGTAGAATGCCCCTCAAATTAGTCTTAACATATTTCAACTAATGCTGTCATGAGATAAATAAGATGAGGTTAGGCGACACATTTAGTAAACTATTGCCAATGTTATTCAAAAAGGCATCTCAACATACTTAACCAATTGCCTTCTGAATTTTTCCAGAGTTGAACAGATTATGACAAAAAATCTATGAAGTGAAAGCATAAATGTCAAATGTGGTAAAAAACTGTGAGAAAAAAAATATGAAATAAAATGATGCATTGAATGAACAACCTGTTCGAACTTATGATGGGTATTAAGTTACCCAAAGCATTTCCTTACCTATTGTCCAAGTAAATGAAGAAGGGAACTCGACATGCTTCACCAATTACCTTGTGAGGCTATGATTTGTAACTTGAACAGCAGTATAATTCAAGATAGTCCAAGACTTAGTGTTATTGAATGTGCAAGAGCCATAATGTTAGCTATCCAATTCCTATTTCAAGTTGTACCTCTTGACAAAAAAAGTTCCTAGGTTTTGGTGACAGGTAATCATAATTAAATGACAGGCAAGTCAGGAGGAAGCAAAATATTCTTGTAAAAAAATGAACATGATTAACTATAGGCATCAATATTATAAATCTTCCAAATTAAAAAGCATTGTCAATGAATCATAACTTTATTTCGCTTGTGTATACAACCATTTCCCTTCATCACAGCAAGAAGATATGATATGAAGAACTAAAAATCTATATATTGATAAAGTCACTTGAAGAATGGCCAAGACTTGGCTTTATCGAAAGTGAAATAAACATTTTGTCTTCCATCCAGCACGGAAAGCTACATGTTTGAACATGTTTTTGAACACTTGGTATGGGGAAGTGGTTTGAACAATAAGATATGCCTTTCACAGTAAGATAAATGGGAAAATGATTTCCTTACAATAGAATATTAAAATCTCGACTCTTGACAACAGCAGCGTAAGATGATAACAGAAAACTTTCAAGTTAATGGGATGAGAGGAAAAAAACAAACTACAAAAAAACAGTACCAAACCTGCCATAAGAAAGATGCTAAGACAATGAGTTGGAATCTTGGGTGACCATGGCAAAAACCTCTTATGCAAATTATTATTATTTTCCTTAATACCAGCAGTAAGTATTAAGCAATATAAGCTTGGTGAAAATTGAACATGAATACAAACAGTCAACAATATTCATTCGTACACAAATTTTATGAAGAAAAACGTATGATGATGCACTATGTCCACATAAAGAACTTGTGGAAATGGATAAGAACCATAAAAATTTGTGACATAAAAACTTCAAAATTTGCTGATATGGCAAAAGAAACACTGCATAAGAAACAATCATACCAGTTAAAATGTAGCATATATGTTGAATGAGCGCTGATTATGAGTGTCCCAACAATATAGGGTAGAACTGATTGGTGAATATGAAAGGGGAAAACTTAATACTTCTCATCACCTGTTAATGTCAAGCTCCAGACAGCAACGTTCATGGATGGAACTGGAATGGGAAAAGCTTTAGCATATGAGGTTTTACATTTGGTTAGATGGACACAATGTTTCAATACTACTGAACTCATCCCGTAAGTTATAACAAAAATCTATAAATAATATATCTACACACTCACAGCCTATGCCAAGGTAGTATCTCTGATAAGGTCAGCCCATTAACAGTGCAAAGCTAGCAGTGTGGAAGTGACATTAATTGATGTATGAGATACATCATTATCTCTATCCTTTCTGCAAAATGCAGAACCTATTGAACCTAGGGAACCTAACAAAATCTACCATTATGAAAGAAATCTGCAGGATATTCTGTCATCTGATACAAAGATAAGAAACAGCATGGTACCTCATTTAAAAAATACCAACTACAACTGTTCAAGGCCTATTACAGACATTACTGAAATCCATTATTGCATAACTGATATAATTGATAAGGAACCTAAATGTATAGTTGGAAAACCAGAACGTTGGAAAATGAATATTATGGCTTCTACACCAATATTATAGTGCTAATCTCAGTAATTGTATGTATATGACAACTATTAGAACTCATCTTGAGGTGAAAGATATGACACATACCAATTCTTTCCAGAGATGACCCCTCACAGGTCATGATTAATGCCTCCTCAAGAAATGGAAAACCATACAATGTTGTTCAAAATGGATGAACCATCTTAACACAGATATTCAATCGTTTTACATCAGCCAACCTCTTTCAATGTATAAGTTGGAAAACAATTCAACATAACTTGAACCTTTAATAAACAAACTTCAAAAGCTCTAGTCATTCAAAAGGAAAAATTACCAAGAGTCCTTATTCATACCTCAACAGAGTATATTTGAAACATCACCCTGCATCCTTACTTTATGATCAAGAACCTTCTCTCAACGGCAATTGAATACATAATAAAGACTTCAAAAAAGCATCAAATGAAATTAGTACATGGGTGCATGGACTTTATGACTACACTGACCACAAATTCATATTTTGAGACTTATATATTTATGGCCATAACATGATGTCAGGGTTTGAAAAAGCAATAACGTAATTCTGATTGAAGAAGCAAAAGGACTTTGTCACATTAAACTGATAAGTACAACAGATCTGTTAACATTACATGCCCCTGATATGCATATCTTAGTAGTAGCCTAATATGATTTAGAACAAAAGGACTTACAAATGACAACATTAAATCATGAGGGTCTCATATACTCCACCACATGGACAAAAAGGACAGATACTTGCGATGGAGAGGGGCATTTTACACTTTACACATATAGAAATACATTGCAGAAAGAGGATGACCAAAACGCTAACTAATACAGCCAACACTAGAAAAAACTACATAAAATACTGAAGGAAATAGAGCAATCTACTCAATTCTTCTCCTGCTTAATTGACTTCAGTGGTTTTGCATATGTTTTTACTGGAGACTCTGGTCCAAATGTCACAGTCTTTGAACTATGAGCAGAAGGCTTTTTTGAAGAAACCTTCCTTTTCCCCTTCAAAGGAACAGCAGGAATCACATCAGAATCAGGCACACTATCTAACTCGATAGTAGGGAAACTTTCAGATAGCATTACGCAAGCATCAGTTGCTGCTGAACTATGATCTCCAACAGTTGCATTCCTAATGAAGATAAAATCCTCTTCCTCATCATTAACTAACTGACTTGGTTCTGCAGCCTAATATCAATTGAAACAACATAGAAGTTGCAAAATTAGAACATATAAAACTGATGTAGATGCTGTAATGTATATTCAGATTCACTTCACCTCAGTAGCAGCTTCATTGAACTCATTGATAAGGTCAGCACACTCAGCATACGAGGCAACTGACACACTTGAATTTGGGTGCTCTTTGTTGTACTTGTTCAACTTCATCCTAAGCAGAAACTTCTTCCCAATCAAGCTGTTAATTGCACTTGGGAACTCATAACTTATTGCATCCTGTTTTAAATCATAATGAATGAAGTGAAAATGTGTTTGGATCATTGTAATAATTAGAAAAAAAGAATGAATAATCAAACCTCAGGTATATCAGCTTTTAGCTCAGCGGCACTTTTCTTCATAAGCTCACATGCATGCTTATCAAAGAGGACAATTGAGGCAGTTCCAGATTCATCAGCAATGAGGTAATTAAGCCTCAGCCTGCAAGTAGAATTTATGAGATCTAATCCTTTTCCAATGTCAATAAGTATAACTGATAACAACTGTACTAATATAAAATCACCATACTTTAATGCCATTGTATAGGGTTTCCCCTTGCAGTAATTGCTGCCACATGAAGTTGATCCATTATCAACTTTGGGTTTGGTGCCACACCTTGCACACCCCTCATAAACCCAATTGTGACGTGTTTCGAACTTCTTGAACTCACACAGAACAGCAAAATATTTATCCTGCAATAAATTGTATTTCTGTTAATTCTTATATCCCACAAGGGAACTTTAAAAATTCAGAATTAAACACACCACTTCCTGGTTAGGGATGTCTGAAACTTTGACCCTCGGTGTGTTTTTCATAATGCTATCAATGGCAGAATTAGACCTCTGGGACTCAACACTCTGACTCATTGATGTAACCGTTGGAGATGGCAATTTCTCAGCACTAAGGACAGTAAATATGAGGCCATCACAACATGCATGAGAATACTAGAAACAAAAAATAAACAAAGATGACAATATAAATGGGATACTTACTAACCCATACCTTTGAATAAACTGTTTAACCTCTGCAAACTTGCCATTCAAGTAGATCTTAGTGGCATGAAAGGAGCTGCAAAGCTCCGGATGACCTTAATAATAGTTAGCAAATTGCATTAGCAACCATAATACACTGTCACAGAAAATCATGGAAAACATGATATCAAAGAATAAACTAACCACTCTCATCAAAACCAACCCTAGCAAGCTGAGCAACCAACACTATAGGCTTCTGCATGCCATTGAAATCGTTCATACAGAAATTCAATGCACACTCATCATACAAAACCATTTGGATAGTATTCTCCCTGGCAAACATAAAATGTGGGACTCAAATATAATATAAAAGAACACTGACATACGAAGGAAAAAATTGAAGAGGACAAAGTCAATATACCTCTCATCACTCAATATCAGCCGCATCTTACTCTTAACATCAGATCCTGAATGGTATTCCTCCAAAGGCCCAATACTTAGGAGAAATCCAATGACATCTAAGAACAAATGAATAAGTTTAATGTGTAGTAAAGTAACATAAGCAACATTGGAAGAATGAAAACTTACCAAATAAGTACATTGTATGCTTGTTAGTAGTTTGATTCAGTACATCTCTTATGGGAAAGAAACTGAAAACAGAAAGAGGAATTGAAGCAGTCTCCTCTTTGATAAAGGTGGCCGAATTGAGCAGCAACTTGAATTTGTGCTGAGCAGCCTTGTAATCCTTCCCATTAGGTATGACCTCTAGATTTGCAATGAAGTAAGATCGGCCTTCCACAGGGTCTCTCTCATACTGCTTGAAGAGATACTTGTTCATGATTGAGGCTTGGATCTTACTACCCTACAGACAGAGATTAAAAGATTTAAATTGTTGTGTAATGGCACATATTGAAGCCAACATATGTAGCAAGGTTAAGTGAACCAACTGACCTCTTCATCCACCAAAAGGAAACAAATGGCATACAGCTGAGTTGGTGAGTCCTTCTGATAACTATTCCACCTCCTCAGAACACGTACCACAATTCTCCACATATCAGTGCTATCATCAATATCCTTGATCATAGAACATTTCCTAACTGCCATTGATGACAACAAATAAACTCACAGTTTAAACAGAAAAAGAACTACTAGATGTTGGGAAAACTAAAGAAGTTATCACACTTATATAGAAGTCCTCGTGGCAACATAGACAACATTAATTATGTATGACATAGACATAACTTGGTTATTTCTTTATTAGTTTGCAAGGCAATGGCTTTTATGATATAGTCTCAAGGGATGAAAGTTGAAGACGTAATATCAGGCAATTTAAAGACATATGTGACATGATGAATCTGTATCAGAGATGTTACATGTCCATACCTAATTAGGTAAGCAGTAACTGTATACCTACTACCAGAAGCGTCAGATTAAGTAGGTACAACTTAATTCAATATAATAAAGCTTGTTCTGGATTAAAAACATGTCAGAGTCAAAATCTTGAAGATCACAAATGAAATGACATGTTAGGAAAAGAAAATGTGAACAATGTCAGTAATGTTGGATGTTGTCAGTGATACTAACATTTAGTATGACATAGTAAAGGTCTATTAGGATTGCAGAAAGTAGATGCAACTCTGGAGCATTAATGAAAGAAGGTCACAATGTAAACTTAAACCAAACAGCCAAAAATTACGCCAAGGAGATGCAACTGTCAAGTGTGTTGAATAACTTGAAATAACCATTTCAACATTTGATGAAGTAAAAGATCAAATTACCTTCATAAATGACCTTATGAAGGTTTCCACAGAGCATAAGACATTGTACCATCAAATTTATGAAATGTAATCCTAAATGTGAAATATTACACCAAATTTTAGAAAGAACTTATAACGTGAAATCATGCATATTTGTTACAAACTGTTCTAACTCTAAATGGTATGACAATGGCAGCCCCAAAACTAATTGACCAAGTGATTTGGATACCTTGATAATTGGATGATCCACCAAGAATGAATGCCCTTAATTAAATATATTGGTTGCTCATTCCAAACTGAGACAAAAGTGAGAAAAAATGTGAGTTGAAATGGAAAGTGGTAAAAAGGATGAGCTATTCTTTCAGAGGCATAAGGAAAAACTCACTATGGAAACAAACACTCTATTTGAACAGTAAGAAACCTTGTCAATTAATCTCAGTTATATGAAAGGATTCAAAGATAGGCCAAGAGTTAGTGTTCTGTAATGTGTAAAAACCATTAAGAAAGGCATATAGTTAATGTCATATAAGGTAACGTGTTATTAGTTGAAAACAGATCATGGGAAAAATCCTGAAGATCAGAGATGCAATGAGAGAATAATGAAACTCACATTGAAAACAAACACTACACTGATCAACAGTATGAAATATTGTAAAGTAATCCCATTTAAATAAAAGGGCTCATTCCAATATTTTGCATTAACTTGTGACATGCATCTGACCTTTTCATTAATTTATTATTCAGCAAGCCACTCTCGATTATGCACATAGACTGACCATTTTTCATATCTCCCTATGTACTAAATGTAGTATGATGAAACTGTATCATAGAGGTTACATGTTCATACCTAATTAGGTATGCACTAACTGTGTGACCTACTTCCTGAGGGGTCAGAATGAGTAGGTACAACCAAATTCAATATACTGAAACCTGTTCTGCATTAAAAGCATGTCAGATGAAAAATCTTCATGATCACAAAGGAAATGACTTGTTAGCAAAAGAAAATGTCAACAATGGCAGGAATTTTGGATGTGGTCAGTGATGCTGACATTTAGTATGCTTCAGGCTAGGTACAATAGGATTCAAAAAGGATATGGAACTCTGGATTAAATATGAAAGTAGGTCACAATGTAAACTTAAACAAAGAACTAAATATCACAGCAAGCAGAAACAACTGTTGAGGTTCTTCAATAATTTAAACTATCCATTTCAACAATTGATGAGTGAAAGATTAAATTACCTTCATAAATGGCCTTATGAATTTTTCCACAGCGCATAAGACAGTTTGTCATCAAGTTTATGAAATAAACTCATAAATATTAATTTTAGTACCAAATTTCAGACAGAACCACTGACATGAATTCATGCATTTAATGACCAGATTGTTCCAACTATTGATGGAGATGAACTTACCGACAGCCTTCTGCAAACCATTTGCCCAAGTGCTTGAAGATAGGAACTCAACATCCTCTATGAATGACAGGAGCTGGTAAGACTATGGCAGCCTAAAAAATAACTGACCAAGTGATTTGAATGTAGTGATTGATAATTTCAATGTGAGATAACAGAGAAAAAGTGTGAGTTGAAAGATACATTAATTGGATAAACATACTATCCATTATTTCTGTAAGGGAATAATCCAGTTAATGGGGAAAGTGAAGCTAACATTAAGTACGATTTAGTATAGGCATATTAGAGTTGCAAAACGAATATGCAGCTGTGGAGGTTGTAAAAAAAAGTTGAACTAACCCTTTGAAGATTTGATGAACATGAGTCTAGCCAAGTGGAATAGTGAACTAAATTTAGTATAGCATGATTTAGTATATGTATATTAGAAGTGCAGAAAGAATATGCAACTGCGGAGACTCTAAAAAAATTGAACTAAACCTTTGAAGAAGTTATGAAGATGAGGTTAGAAAAGCCGTTTAGTAAACTAAAATTGATCAAGTAAACATTAGTCTACAACTCCGGGTCAGAAGGTTTAGAAAACAATGGTAATCGGATGATCCATCAAGAATGACAGTAGTTTATTAAATGTACTGCCTCCTTAATTTAGACAGAGAGAACAGGGTAAATATGTATGTTGGAATTGATGTAGTTGAATACACAAAATTGATAAACAATTATAATACTTACCAATTAATGTACCTGTCTTAAAAGGACTAAGTTTATTATTAGTTTATTATAAATATCAGAAGTAGGCTGTAACTGTACAGTATCAAAGTAAGGATCATCTGTACATCCTACATCCTTAGAAATGACAGTCAGAAGGAACACCTGCTTGTCATATCATGAAACCTATTCAGCAATTAAAACAGATCAGGAAAAAATATTGATGATTGACAACTGAAATGATAGACATTTAAATTGTACTTAGTTATATTATACTCAACTACCAACTGCACCAATATTTAAAGATTTGCAAAACCTTTGTATTGGATCGCCATTGCGTCAGCTTCTTCCATATGTCAGTCTGATAAGACAGAAACATGAAATCAAATTCAAGACTATTGCTGTTAAGCAGTTTAAAGTTATTTGTAGTTGTAAAATGACAATAACTCAGATACTTCTTGTAAAGAGGGAATGAAGATCCAACATAGACTAACCATTTAGCATTCATACCTATGTACTAAATATAAGTAACATACTAGAAACAAAATAAAATTTTTGCTAACAAACTCATTAAGGGAACATACCAGAACTGATCAAGAATATAAAATTGAAGATATTGACGACTGGTAACAACTTTCTGAAAATGTGCATATCACAAAACCATGATCCCATTGTTAAATGTCACTACTATAATTTCGTTCTCTTCGTTATGCTTTGAATATTGCTTGTGTATACCATCATTAACCTTAAAATCATACAAACAGACCACATACTACCTCCCCAACACGGTAATCAATATATATGACTTTCACATAATAAATAACTTTGTCGATTTCATTTGGGGATAACTTCTGGACACATATATATGACTTCGACATGAAGATCATTTAATATATGATTTCCTTAATAGCTAATGTTAATTCATCCCATACTGACAACATACTAATACGAGAGCAAAAACGTTGTAGTTTAGTGGTATGCAAAACCTCCAAAACAGAAATGTTGGAACATACAAAAAATATTAAAAGGAAGGCCATGCAAGACCATATATCCACTAAGATAAAACGACCTTCATCCATACATATCTACAGCTGCACTTCCCTGGTACGCCTCTTTGACAGGAGGAAAACCCTCAACTTAAGTATTTCATTGAATCTTGGGTTCCAAAAAACCCTTGTTGCAGAACCATAATTGACCATTGTCACCTTCCCTGTAAGTTGAAAGATCACCAAATCAGTACAAAACTTGCATAAAACATAAAGTACATTACTAAGGTGGTATAACTCGTAAGTAAATACCTGCTTCTTTGCGGATCAACCCAAATTGCACAATTAAAATCAGGTTGGACAACTGAGAAACGACCTCAAAATCCTTCATCGCATCCTTGGCCGATTCACCATGAAGCACAACAGACAAACGATTGCCATTGCAACCAAAAAGGATAAGGAAAGAATGATGACACAAAAGTATGTAGAATTTAATAAACCATACGTCCACATTTATATTTGACACTTTACCGTCTATCTCCCACCACAAATGCAAGCTTGTATGTCATCATTCCGCTAAACCTGACTTTCCTCAGAGGACCAATGCTATAAAGGAAACCCATTATATCTGAAACAGAAAAATGACAACAGTAAATGACTTACATCTAAATGACATAAAAAACTTGGTATAATACTTCACCTGTGACCATATTATGTTGAAGACACTGGTCTTCCAAAGCAGCTAGATCATTGAGCTTGAAACAATGCTTTGGCATCAAAGCTTGACATTCGACAACCTTCGATGTCAGAATCAAACTGATAAGGAACTTGTGGTGCATGCCTTCGCCACAGCAAGCCACTTCAAATTGTTGAACAAAAAACTGTCGCCCCTCCTTAAGCAGATTAGAGAAACGGTCGATAACCTCGTCGCCTCCTAGCCTCAATATCATACGATCTCCCTTTTTAAACATGCATAAAAAATATATGCAGCAGACATCAGTAAATTGTTTGATGGAGATATCATAAACACTAGACCATAACAATGTACCTTTTCATCGAACACAACATAATCTATCGAAACGATCTTCCTGGGATAACAACAGACTGACCCATACATATCAGAATCTGTCCTCCAGAACTCGCGATCAACCTTCACCAGAAGCGTGACTTGATTATTGAGAGGAGCAATAGCATCAAGCCTTTGGTAGTGATGAATCGATTGCATGATGAAAGAAAAAAACGTGTAAGAAATAAATGGGAATGAAAAAGGCGAACTGAGCTAAAGCAGAAGCAGGAAAAAATTAAAAAAAAACGGAGAGTTGATTATTGAGAGGAGCTATAGCATCAAGACTTTGGTAGTGATGAATCGATTGGAGGATAAAAGACAAAACGCGTGAGAACGAAATGGGAACGAAAAAGCCGAAGAGAGCTAAAGCAGAAACAGGAAAAAAAATTTTTTAAAAAAAAGGAGACTTGATTATTGATAGAAGCTATAGCATCAAGCCTTTGTAGTGATGAATGGATTGCCGGAAAAAAAAAAAAAAAAGGTGTGCCAACGACATTGGAACGAAAAAACAGAACAGAGCTAAAGTAGAAGCAGGAAGAAATCAAAAAAAAAACGGAGACTCTGCTGTTTATGATATACCCAAATGATGACCTGCGCTTCATTCCACAGCACCCTCCCAGATCCTGGAACAAAGACATCTAAAACCGACAAGAGCTGAATCTCCTTTCTTCGTATAGATACCGGGCGACGTTGAAGGAAAGAAGTGGAAAGAGGTTGCTTCGATTTAGGGAAGTGAGCAAAATCCTTGACCGACTTCACATTTTTTTCTCTATAAAACTTGATTATTGATAGGAGGTATAGCATCAAGCATTTGTAGTGATGAATCGATTGCAGGAAAAAAAATAAACGATATTGGAACGAAAAAGCATAACAGAGCTAAAGCAGAAGCAGGAAAAAATCAAAAAAAAAACGGTGAATCTGCTGTTTATGATATACCCGAATGATGACCTGCGTTTCCTTCCACAGCACCCACCCATATCCTGGAACAAAGACATCTCAAACCGTCAAGAGCTGAATCTCCTTTCTTCGCACAGAGACCGGACGACGTTGAAGGAAAGAAGTGGAAAGAGGTGGCTTCGATTTAGGGAAGTGAGTAAATGCTTGACCGACTTCACATGTTTTCTCTAACTTTACCTACTCATATTCAATGACTGACGATGACATTGACAATTGAAGAAAAAGATATGATGTGACGTTGTGTTGGGAAAGACTTGTTTTTAAAAAGCACCGTTTTGTTTAAGTTGAAAATGAACGAAGCCACGAACTTGGAAGGCGGCTTGGGGAATTAGCCGTTACTGTTGTTGTGAATAGTAAAATGTGAGACAGAAGTTGGAAACAAAAAAGGCACGGCTTATTCCCCTATTACTATTAAGTATATATTGATTACACCGTTTTGATATAGTTTTGGGTGAGAAAAGATGGCCTGATCTTTTTTTTTATTTATTTATTTAAATGGTGTTTAGTGTTTTGATGGATTTTTCTTGAAGCTTCTGGCATCTTAAAAAAAATTTTAAGTAGCATATAGTATCTTAAAATAAGTTTTAGTGCTTTTAACCCCTTCAAATATTTTTTCAGTTGTATCTAGTGTCTTACCAGAATGAATATAATTTTATCCTTAATGTATTTTTTCAGCTCCAAAAATTACTTTAAAATATTGGTGCTACCAAAAAATATATTTAAAATAAGTTTTAATGCTTTTAACCCTTTCAAAAATTACTTTTTTAAGATGCCAGAAGCTTCAAGAAAAATATATCAAAACACTGGACACCATTTAAAAAAAAAAAAAAAAAAAGAAAGATCAGGCCATCCTTCCTCACCAAGGATAGTTTTGAGAAAAGGAAGCAGCGGACAGGAAGGCGGCGGACGCAAGCCAAGTCCCATTTCACCTCGTAAAACATACCTTATATCAAAATTTTTAATCAGATGATAAATGTATCGTTCTTAAAGTAGGCAGGTGTCAGAAACAATAATAGGATCGGTATACATTTTAGATAATTATTTAGTCTGATAATTGAAATTGCACGCTTATGTCACTATAAAAATATTATACTTTATAGGAAGAGCATCAATATACGAGTAAACTCTGATCAATAGGAATTATAGCGGGATGAGAGAAATCCGTAAATCAACATAAACAATGTATATTCAACAGAGAGAAAAAATGGGACAAGAATGGAGAAGGCGAATAGAGAAATCAAAGACGCAGAGAGCTAGGAATCAACATGCCAAGCAGAGAGGGCTGACGAAGCATAATTTCAAGTAGGTGAAAAAACATTGCACTAGGCAGTGGGATGAAAAACGTTCATCTACTCATATATTGGAAGTTGAGGATCAAGTTTGGGATCAGTTGATAGAGGTGAGATAAATAAATCTTTTTTATTGTATGATTCATTTTGTGCATATTTTTGTTGATCTGCATTTGCTTTACTAACTTTTTCCTTTAAAATATTTCTGATTTTCTGCATATTTGTTGCTCATAAACAGGGCTTGGATCACTGTTTCTTGCTCCCTCAAAGGAGAAAAGCTGTTAAGAAATATTTGAGAATATGATTATTAGAAATAAGAAATCACTGAAGAATAGCTTAGCTGCACATAAAGTTTTGGCTCTAGTTGAACATGGTTTAGCAGGTAATAATAACAAAAGCACCCGGATAATGACTACCATAACAAATAAATGTGTTATAAGATTTTGTACGAATCAACTTACATTTATGAGTTAAAACAATGTAATTGTCTCGGGAGTATGCTTTGAGGCTATTCAATCTCAGAGACCGCCGACTCAAATGCAAAGAACTTGTTAACTTGTGGATAATAGACGGCTTCAATGGGCAAAATAGAAATGCAGAGTAAGTTGCTGAAGAATATTTAGATGAATTAAAAGGAATATTAAATACAGTAATAATAAACACAAGCAAACCTTTAAATTAAATTACCATGTAGTTGGCATTTGATTACAATTGATTATAATTTAAGACATACAAAACAATTAAAATCTCTCCCCTCCCTTCCATTTTGAACTAAACAAGATAATATTTAAAATTCCTTCCCTCCCCTTCTTTCTAACAAGGGTAAAATTGTTTATGTTAAAATAATTTCCCTCCCCTCTTCTTTTAAATCAAACAAGGTAATATTAAAATCCCCCCTCCCTTTTAGAGTGTGTTTGGTTTGTGGGGAGAAGAGGGGTTAAATTATCTTTTTAGGTTGAAAGTATTTAAATTTTGAACGGAAATCTGAAATTTAAAATGAATGAGAGAGTAAATTTTGGGTGGGAATTAAAAATTTAAAAAAATGAGAGGGTAAATTTTGAATTTCTTCTGTTCAAAATTGTAATTTACCACCCCCTCCCCTCCCTCCCCTCCCTTAAATCAAACAAATTTCTAATCAATCTAAACAAGGTAATATTAAAATTTCTCCCCTCCCCTCCGTCATACCAAATATAGCCTGAAACAAGCATATATGCCTATTTCCGTGTGGATCAAATGAAATAATATCACTTCTAATCCTTAATATAAGAATCAGTTGAATTTTGTTTAAAGAGATTAAAAAAATTAATTAAGTTATATTAAAATATTTATATTTATCATTATTCTTTAAATTAATTCTTGACTTGTAAAGTCAACTAGTTTTCATATTAGTTTTTTTTCTTTTTTCCCGTAAAAAATGTCCAATTTCAGTGTTACCCATTTTTTTAACCAACAATGTTACCCAACCATTTTTGTTAATGTAAATAACACTGAGAACGAAATAATAAAAAATGGTGCAAAATAGCCACGCCCATAATTCATTAGGCTGGCGTTGCTCATGAACGTTTCTACGTTTATACTCTTATTCAGGAATTTTCCTAACCGTTCTGTCGCAACGTATCGGCACTACAATAGAGCTGGCGGCGGAGTCTCACCGCCGGCGCTTGACTTCGCAGTTCTCCCACAAAGCAAGCCCTAATCGGTGTGGCCCGCGGCTGAAGATGACGACCATCGCCGCCGTCATCACCACCGTCCTCATCTTCGTCACTGTCACCACCACTGCCGCCCCAATCATAGGTCTTGACTCCCTTCTCACCCATCAAGCCCGTGTCGATCCTCAGGCCTCCAACGACTCCTTCCACTCTCTTCCCTATTCTATCAAGAGATCTCTCTCCCTTTCGCACTCTCATCCTCATATCCCTTCCCTCATTTCGTCCCTTGTCTCTCTCTCACTGCCCCTCTCTGTCCACGTCCGTCTCGTCGGCGATTTTCCTTCCGATTCATCTTCCCTCCTAAACTCGTTCCTCTCCGCTTCCCAGCCTTCCAACCACTTCCACGTCATAACCCCCTTCGACCACCACAACCACCGTCTCTCCCTCAGGCATGAGCTCCATCTCTCTGTCTCTCACTCATCTTCCTTAGCTTCCGTTCTCTCCGATAAAATCAAATCTGAGATTGCCCAAACCCCATCGAGCCTCAGATCCCCTCTTCTCTCCATTCCTCATGCTTCCGTGGATCAGATCGTGAAGCAAGATTTCGAGAAGGAAAAACCCGTCGAAGGGGTTTATATATATCTCCTCAATTTAGGCACCCAGTCGAGGCCATATGCTTATAATTATGGGTCCGGAGATTCCTCGCCGGGTGTCACTAAGTGTTTGGGGAGCATATGGACTGGGAAAGAGAGATACGTGTGGATTGATTTGGGTGCAGGTCCTGTGGATTATGGCCCGTCAATTTCAGGAGATGGTGTTTTGCCTAGAGGTGAGTTTCATCCTCTTGCGGCACTCCATGGTCGACCCAAGTCGCAGAAAGCATTGCTTGCGGATTTGGCTTCATTGATTTGGAGTGCATATCAGGTTTTTCTTGTGCCTTCTTTGAGAATCCCAGTTCCTTTTGAGAATTCGTTGATAGTTCAGTTCATACATGTGTATGGCTTTGGGGGTAAGGATACTCATGGTTTGGACTGGAAATCTATTGAGAAGACGTTCAGGGACGAGTTTGATGATAATGGCCTCTTGTTAGGTGACCAGTCTTTGAGTTTTAAGACCTATGAGGTTGAATATTCTGATTGCCCAATTTGTTCGTTTGCTATTTCAAGGTCGCTTAATTCCTATACTTCGAGGTTCTTGTTTGATAACTACACTTTGATAGTGAGCGAGTATTTAGACTCTAAGCATCTACACCAGATATTGTCTGAATCGGCCGATGAGTTCAGGAAAGCAGCTAAAGTGCCTGAGGAGGATTTTGGAAGGGTCATTCCTGTGTATGTGTTTGACTTAGACTACAACACAGTTGTCTTGCTTGATCGGTATCACCAATCTGTGGCTTTCAAAGACATGGTTATTGCCATTAGGACAAAGAACACTCAGACTGTAAGTGATTATAGCTGCAATGGTCGCCATGTATTCACACAAACTAGGGAACTTGAACGACCACTTGTTGGATCAATTCTACAGAGCATGTGGGGAGTGTCCCCAACACATTTGTTGTGGAGCCCAAGACACAATAATACTTTGGTTGATTACACTTGGAGTATAGGGCAAACTCCATTCGGCCCATTCTCTGAAACTTCATCCCTGTCATTTGTGCAGAAAGATGCGGCAAGGAGAAATGTTCTATTGACATCCTTGAATTACAGTGTAATGAGTGCTATCGATGTTCTTGAGTCCATACAAACACATGGTGGAGACAGAAATCTGCTCAAGCAAAAGCAGGATGTTGAGTTCATCCAAAGATGGAATCTTTTCAAGTACAAGCTGGACAAAGTGATTTCTGCATTATCTCATATGGATTATGAGAAGGCTTTATTTTACTTAAGGTCGTCTGATCATGATCTGTATGCCATTCACTCTATCGTCTATCATGCCTCCCAAGAAATAGAGGCATCCCTTGTGTGCTTTAAGGATCCTCCATTTCCTTGGATTTCAGTCTCATTTTCTATAGGGGCTTTCCTTGCTCTCTCTTATGTTTATGTTAAAAGGGATAAACTTTTTAGAAATAAAAGGAAGCAATTTTGAAGGTACTGAGAAGGTAGAAAGTTTGTATGATTTTAAGAGAACATTGCACATGTATCATTGTACAAGAGGTATGCTGATGGGCATAGCTGCGTAGTATTTGTATTTCTTAACGTATTAACCACAGCTGAATCAGCCATTTTGCTCCATCTTTCTTTTCTTCTGTGATTGGTGTGTTTTGATGCTTGCTGATTACTTTCCTGATGAATATTAGCGTCATGAGTAGTCTGAAAGATTGCAATGATGATGTGCTTTCAAGTTTTGAGCATTTCGTTGTTCAAAATTGTTGCAGAAATCACAAAGGAGTTTGGTATCCTATTCATGTTTCGAGCAAGGAAAAGTTTGGCATGCAATAGATTTCAATAAATTCTATCTAACGGTCTAGTGGAGAGTAACCTGTAGTGCCATGCGTGGTATTGATATTAACTGAATTCTTCACCGGATATATACATCTTACATCTTGTTACAAGAGCTGGATTTTAATTGCTTGGATTATGTTCTGCAAGTGAAAGATTGATGAGTGATCCAGTTTTAATTGTATAATCCTGAATTTGGTCAAATCGTTCAGGGGTTTTGATTTTTTTTTTTTTTTTGAAAAAAAAGTTGTTATCCAGTTTTTAGTCTGCAACTTTTCGTACAAAATGAAGATCTATCTCAATATGCTTGGTACGTTCATGAAATATCAAGTTAGATGTAATATGAATAGCTACTTTGCTATCATAATAAACTACAATCGGTTCCACAACATATATTCCTGAATATGTCAACAAGGCTTTAACCCATACTATCTCCGCAACCACAGATCCTAAAGCACGATATTCCGCTTTAGCAGAAGATTTGAACATTGTTGCCTTTTCAATTTGCACATAATGAGCGAGTTCCCCAATTTAAACAAATAACCAGTAAATGACATTCTAGTTGAAACACAAACCCCCCAATCTGAATCACAAAATATCGCACAGCTAAATCATTTTCAACACTCAACATAATACCAAAACCTACGTTTTGCTTAAGATAGTGAACCATATCATGTGCCGCTGCCATGTGAGTCTTTGTGGACTGTTGCATAAATTGGCTCAAGGCTTGGATTGGAAATGCATTATTAGTATCACGTAAAGAAGTCTTCCTGCTAAGCGTCTATACCTTTCCAGATTCCTTAATAGATCCTCCTGTTTATCTTTACCTTCTTCAAAGGCTCTTAGCCTTAAATTCTACAGCATGGGTAACAAGAATGGGCGACAACCACTCATCCTTAGATCGGATAAAAGATTAAGCACATACTTTCTTTGTGAAATGATAATGCCTTTATCTGACCAAGCTACCTTTATGCCAAGGAAATATTTCAAATCACCCAAATCTTTGATCTTAAATTGGCTATGCGGAAAATCTTTAACCTCACCTATTCTTTATTCTGAATTTCCAGTAATCAAAAGATCATCAACATAAATTAAAATAAGCACAAAACCATCATAATAGTTCTTGAAAAACAAAGAATAGGTATGCTTGCTTTAGGTGAATCCACCATAAATTAGGGCAGATGTTAATTTTTGGTTCCATTAACGAGAAGCTTCTTTTAGACCATATAATGATTTTCAAAGCTTACATACCATTCCCTCCCCCTTAATGATAGAACCTTGAGGAACAGTCATGTAAACTTCCTCTTCTAAATCTCCGTACCGTATGTGCTTGAGTAGAGGATCACATCTTGGTGCCCTTAAAATTCAATGGATAACCAATCAATTGATAACATTTTCCTTAGTGTGCCATCGCTTTCCACAGCGTGTTCATTTAGGGGGGTATGTTCCTTTCCCCCTTCCTCTTCCATGCCCCCGACCTTGTATTGCCATCGCTATCCCTTCGTTTAGTGTAGTTCTGCCTGAAGCAACTATTGACTTTTGTGCTTCATCTTCAACTAGCATGGCAAATGCTTGGTTTATAGTGGGTAAGGGAGTCATTAGCAAAATTTGGTTCCTAGCCACACTACATGCTTCGTTCAAGCCCATCAAAAATTGAAGCAACTTCTGCTGCTAAATAATGTCACTATGAATTTTAGAGGCTCCACATCTACAATATCGACAAGGAGCACCAATAAGGGCATATTGCTCCTCCCACATTTCCTTGAGCTTTGAATAATACACAAAAACAGTCATAGCACCCTGCTGCAAGGAATTAATTTCTCTATATGACAAAAAAATCCTAGACCTTGTCACCTTATCAAATCTCTCTTTGAGGTCTACCCATACCTAATAAACATTATGAAAATATACAACATTCACAAGATCCTTAGACAAGGAATTCAATATCTAGGAAAGAACTACAACATTGCACTATTCCCATTGTTCCTTGAGACCATCTTCCTGAGACTCTTTGGTACAGATACCATCCACAAACCCCATTTTGTTCTTCCCTCGGAGTACTATGATCATTGCCTTACTCCACATAGTATAATTTTCAGAACCGGACAACACCTGTGGGATGATTATAGCCCCCTGAGTCTCTGAAGGATGTAAGAAGAGAGGATAGGTGAAATCAATACCTGCCGCCGCTGAAGTGGTGGTTCTGGTCCCCGAATTTTTAACCGTTCCTGTCTCAACCATCGAACAATCGTTCCTTCTAAGATTCAGGGGAAAATTGCTCAATCGATTAGAAAGATTTGTCACCTCTGTCTATGAATATTTCACACGATCACAATGAAGCAACCCAAAATCAAGAAGAAAGATTCTTTGCCTCTGTCCAGGAACATTTCAGTCGATCAAAATGAAGCAACACAGAATCAACATAATGAAAAATTATACCCGTATGTCCAATCCGATCCTCAAATACCCAACTTACTTCACGCAGTGAGACCGAAGTATCTCAAAATCAAGAAAGTCGGCAAGAGAGAGCCATCATGTTCATCGAAGGAAAATTGAACGCGTTGAGAAACGTAATCTTGAATTTCAATCTTGCGTCTCAGATCGCCTACTTCACGCGATGTCAGCGAAGTGTTTTTAGAATCAATGAAATCCGAAGGAGTCATCGTGTTCATCGAAGAAAATTTAACGTGTTGAGAAACCTAATCCTGAATTTCAGTCTCGCATCTCAGATAAGTGCTTGTGCCAAGCAAGGAAGTCAGAGAAAGTTCAGGATCTACACATGCATCTTCAACGCTCAATAGCAACCGTGGATATCAGCTCTGCAAACGCAGTTGTTTTCCAAGAATGAATAAAGAATCATGATGATGAAAAGAATGCCCAATAACTCGCTCTGATGCCATGAAAACTCACACATGTGGCCCAAAAAACACGTAACCTTTATTTTTTTTTTCCTAGTAGGATATCCACTGGAGTGAGGTTGATAACTAATCTCTCGGAACCGTTAGACCCAAAATGAGGGTGACCCTTCCAAACGGATTTTCTTAAACTCAAGACTAAAACGCTTAAAGGAATATAAACCTTTTATCACTTGTACCAACACGTAACCTTATTAATCGAACAATAATTGGGTTACAAAAATCAGCTAATACAGCATAACTAGGCCTTGTACTTATACATCCTAGTGGGCCCTAATGGGTATTAAGTCCCCAACTATCCTAAACATTTCTAAACTTATGCCTACACACTTAAGACCCAACTATTGCGCACAAAATTGTTTTCACAGTATACAACAACACATCATATACAACTACAATTATAGAAGATTACAGAAATATTTATTCCAATATCTTCTATAGTTCTTTTTTCACAAATATTGATCCACCCTTTTCCATCCGTAATGTTGTGGATTGTTTGGGACTTGTATCCACATCGAGGCATGGCATTATTCTCCAGAATATCTACCTTCTCTGTTCATAGAAGGGACTGGAAGTCTCTTTCTTGCAATCCTGAGTTGTACCTGCCGGGATCGCAGACAAACGGGACATCATTGCCAATTACATCGTAGAAGATCCCACCTAGCTCGGCATCACCCGTAAGCTGCTGTAAATCCCTTGACCTTGAGTCTTCTCCATCAGTTTCATCTCCAGATATGTTTGGGTTCCTTTTGACTAGTTCTCTGAATATCGAAGAACGAAAGAGAAGGCCAAGGGCAGTAGGAGAAGATGCCTTATTGTTGTTGCTCGACATTAAAGGGGCTTTGTTTTGAAGTAAATCTTGCGTACAAGGAGAGTTCAGGTAAGCTGTGAAAGAATTACTGTGAAGGGTCAAGGATTTATTCTCCTCTGTTGGAGTGTAGATAAATGTGGATGTCTCTGCTTGAGCCTCTGGTACCTCCTGTGATTCAGGTATTTGGATGATTTCTCTTGTAGGTTTCAACCATCTTATGTAAGTGCTCAAATCAAAGTTTGTCACAGCATGGATCCCTCTGTACTCAATGGCTGCTATATCATAAGCACGAGCGGCTTCCTCTTGGGTGCCTGCAATGCACAACATGGATAACTTTGGTTAGCAGATGATTTATGGAGAAGCTAATGAATGAAAGAGGCATTGCTATTCTCTTTCCTTCGTTGCAATTCTGTCTCTCGTGGATTTTTTTTTGGTTTAGTTTTGTAGTCCCATCAATAATGGATTCTGGAAATATAACTTACTGTAAGTGCCAAGATAGAGGTATTTGTTTCCAAAAACTCTCCCTATCCTTGCTTCCCATCTACCATTATGGTGGTGCCTGCATTATATTCCAAGTGTTAGTGATTCATCTTCATCAATGATAACTCACAAGCTGATTCATCTCATATTCATCAAGAATACACATGTAACCTTGCAACGCCTCTGTACTTAGATACGCCTCTTGAGAAGCCACTGCTCTTTCTGTTAAAGAAAAACCAGAAAGTGTTTTAACACTGAAGTAACCTGGGGAGTGCACCTAGAGTAAAAGGAATGGTAACATGGGGAATAACAGCAGGATCACAAGTCCTACCTTCTTAAAGTAGCCAAGTACTCCTCTTTGGTCATGGTCTCCATCATCTCTATCTCTAGCTGATAATCTGATATCTGTTTGTTGTACAAGGAGGCGTTAGATGAAAGTCATGTTCTTCTAAGCAAAATATACAGGACTAATTTCTTTCATAGGTGATGACTAATACCGGAAAATTAGTGAAAGTAGATGTTCCCCAGTACTTAAGTGCAGCTAAATCATAAGCTCTTGCTGCTGATTCTTCTTCATCGTAAGCCCCTGTGAAACATGGAAAATATTGTCATCTTCGGATTGACTAACATATCATACAAAGCAAACCTTGACTTGGAGCCAAAGATACTCACCGAGATAAACTGTCATACCGGATAACCAATTCCCATTTACGTTCCGAAAGAAATTGGAGGAAAGACACGAAATGCGTTAGAAAGGATGAACAAATAAATGGTGAGGAAAAGTAAGAGAAGTTCCCCTGTTTAGTTTTCAAAACCCAACAAAGGAAGAGAGAACTCTACCTTGCTTCCCTTTCTTCTTCTGTGTTACATTCCAAGAGAGCTTGTCCCACAGGTGAGCTTCAAATCGACCAGTCCATCGATGTCTGTTTGTTTACAGTACAGATTAGTAGCTTAAAACAGAAGCAAGAACTCTAAAAGTGACTTCAAAACCTTTTTATGACCTGCTTACACCACGAAATCTTGAGCTTCTTTTCATAGTGCTTGTACTTAAATTTTGATCACCCTGTTGCCGTGTCTTCAGTTGCTGTTGCACCTGATCACTTGGAGCATCATTGTTATTAAGTACAGCTTCACAAGGCTCTCTTCGCCGTCTCTTGACATAGCGAGTTCCTTGCAACTGATCTTCCGCCATGAGTTGGCTCCTTTTGCTCACTTGACTTTTAATCATCACGGCCGTCTCCATCTCTTGCAATTTTCTCTCAGTTCTACCTTTCTCCTTCTGTATTATTGCTTGAATTGGCAAAGGAGAAATGCTATTCTTATAAGATGTGCACTTCTGTTGGCGTTATTATGTTTTTGTTCTTATTCCTATAGGTTTGGTTGGAGTTAGAAACAAGAGGCTCGATAATTTCGGTGACATTTGAGTGCGTTGTCCTCTCTGCCAGCTGGGTGTAAGGTCAAAGAACTCCATTTTCCATCTTAATTTATAAGAGGTCTCACAGTTCTGAAGCCAACTCAAAATATGGTAATAAAATTCAATTCATTATTCAATATGTTTAGGGTTTAGGATTTTGGGTTTTTCTTTATTCTCTATATAGTCGCAATGTATATTTGATTAGTCTTCTCATAGTGGTGTTCATCTGTGATTATGGTTCCTCTGTGTATTGTATCTTTGGTAGGAGAAAGAAAAACCAGGACTCCAGGCTTAAGAAAGAAGTTCAAGTGATGAAAACCAAAACATGTTATGTATTCCAGCAAAGCATGGTTGACTGGTCGCAGACATGAATGATCCAGAACACTTCCTGCATTTTTGAGAAAGAGGAATCAGGTTTTTCCCCCTTCTTTGTTTTTATTTTCTCTACAGAAAATAACAAATAAAATCTTAAAAAATGAGTATATCCTTTTGTGCAGATGTGATATATTGGATTCATCACCACACCCACAGGGAACTGTTTGTTTATTTAATTAAATTTGAATGAGTTTATATTCTGATAGACAATTAGAATCTTGCTTGGACCAGAGTAGAATTTTCTTCCCCTACGGTAGCTCCAATCGTTGATGAATCCTATGTTTTTAACAGTATATTAATCATTCAACCTGTCCACAAGACAGCTGTGGGAATTTGGCTCTTTCCTAGCATGTCGTTTTATTTTTGCATTCGGGTTATAACCCAATTGACAGTTTAACGAAGAAAAATTTTGTACTGATCAAGCTTCAAGACGTGATATCTCTAGAGTCTGTACTTTGTAAAAGTTGATTGTTAAGTTTCCAGGAAACTTAAATGGGTTTTGTACATTTGCATCAAGTCCAAGATGAGTTGTATTATAATTAGTCTGTGAAACAGTGTGCTCAATATAATACTTCCTCCTGTGCCTAATGTTCTTAATATAAGAGTTAGATGATTAATTTAGGTAGATTAAGAAAATTGATTATGTTAGTTATTTATAACAAATATAGGCTGGTTTTTTGTAAAATATCATCTGTCATCATGACTACCCTTAATTAAAAACTCTTTATTATATGCAATCAATGAAGTTCTTTGAAAAAAAAATATAAATTTGAGAGCTAAAGTGGATTAAAGTATAATATTTAAGACTAATTCCAATTCCTAATTGGCTCTTATATTAAGTGATAAAAGTAGTAGTTTTATATTCTGTATTGATGTAAATGATTTTGGCCCTTCTAAAGTAGAATTCACAAATGGCTCTTGTATGATAATATTTTTTTGTCACTGCTTGCTATGCCAGCTTGTTTGTGTATAGGTGTACGTGTTTTATTTTCCATTAGTTCTAGATAGGGAATTCTCAATCTTGATTCTCGATCTTGTGTCTCAATGTCAGTCCTTTAAGTGTTAAACACAATTACTCCGGATGGATTAACTATTATAGATTTAACGTGTTCCTCATCAATTAAATAACTTGCATTTATATGAATATCTTCAAAGGTTATGTTTGCTTGTTTTCATCTGGTTGCGTTGGTAACTTTTGCCGTCCCTTTCTGGATTTCCGCTTAGCGAATACTATTTATATGAATTTTGTAAAATAACTTTCATGATTAAAATTGTGATATTAAATGCAATAATACTTTTGCTTGATTTCTAAGAACACAGCACTCGCACACGTTATAAAAAATCCAGTCTCCACAACTTGATTCATGAATCCTAACTATCTCTCTCTCTCTCTCTCTCTCTCTCTCTCTCTCTCTCACACACACACAAATAGTTACTTTTTTGCCTTTTTAAATTGTCTTATATACATATATATATATATTAATAATTTTGGATTAAGAAGAGATAATAGTGGCTAATGAGGGTGTCTATATTGAAATGTTAAATCAGGGTAAAAAAAATTAAAAAAATAAAAGAAATGACTAAAAGAACAGACAAATTAAACAAGAAAGGGAAAAAAAATTATAAGAAGCTTTGCGTTTCTGGCTGGCTCTAGTGGCCTCAAAAGAATTCGTCACCGTACGTACAGACCGTATGCTCTATAAAGCTGCAAAATTAAGAAGCAGCAAGCAACAATGGATATATTTTTTTTTTTGAATATAATCATCACAAACGTGAAATTCTCTAACAAGGTTTTCCCACTCGGCAACCAAGAGCACCACTAAACCTGGTCAACCTTGTCACAGAGGATCCATCTCTGGGTTTGATCATTGATTCTCTTGCGTATGACTCGGCCATTACGCGCCCTCCCGACTGAAGAAACGTCGCTCCGTTCATGAACAAGTCCATCTCCGACGTCCACTTCCACCTGCTCCATTCCTGCTGCGTCGCGTACTCCCTGTGAGTTATCTCCTTCGCCGCCCGCTCGTTCGGAGCAATGAATCGGTTTCCCTGACTCAGTATTGTCGGCGCCGAGCTTCCTCCTATGGCGTACATGAGCCAGTGAGTATAGTCGTTATTCACTACGTGCACAAATCCCCATCTTGCCCTTGGCATCCTCTGTATCAGTCCCTGCCCGAAATGGTTGAACGCCACCGTCACCTGCATTATCTTGTCCCCTGTGTATACTTCGCTTGCTCCCAGCAGCATCACCTGAAACAACACACTCATATATATCAATCATCTGCTTTTTTCTCTCATATATGAGCTGTGTGTATGTGTGGATATTAGGGTTAAAGTCCAAATTTATATCGAAAGTTTTCTTTTTTACAAATGAATGATATTATCTTGAAAGTTTTTATAAGTTTAATGGTGCTCCATTAAAATGGAGCAATATTCCCCTTGGTTGTATGGGACCACATTGTAAAGTTTTAAAACTTCTGAACTTTCATGATAATATTTCTGACAGAAAACTTCCGAATAAAATTTGCACGCCCATTGATATTATATTAACATACGTCGTTGTGATTGGTCATGTGGCAGTTGGAGATGGTGATGGCGGTGGAGCCTTGGATGGCATCAATGAGCCCATCAGCAGCTCTAGACATTGAAACATGATCGATCCAGATGTTGGAGGCGCCGAAGATGGAGATGGCGTCTCCGTCACTCCTGGTTCTCAAACCGACATGGTGAGGGGAGTCCCTAATCATACCACCTGGCTTGGCCACGACATTGTGGATGCGAATGTTGTGGATGATAACATTGGTGACCATGAACAAAGAAATGCTAGCACCTTTGGTGATCTGGACGTTGGCGCCACGGCCGTCGATGGTCTTATGCGAGTTAACCAAAAGTTCCTGTTGAAGTACGATGTTCATGTCGCGTTTGAAAATGATCCACAATGGCTCGTCCTGAACCACCCCGTACCTCAGAGTTCCGGGCTTGGGGTTCTGCAAGTCGTTGTCAGAGGGGTCGGTGACCACATATATCCGGCCGCCTAGTCCTCCGGTGGTCTTCTGGCCAAAACCCTTCACACATCTAGCCAACCTCATGCGATCATTGGCCCAATCAGGCCTGCACCGCCAGCACCTGTCAATGGGGTTGGTAGCCAGGCATGGTCCTTTGTATTTCCTCCCACTTAGTCCCCTCCTGTTGCTCTCGTTCAACGCTCTGCATCAACACACACATATATATACAAGCTAGTGATGAACATGGAAGTTTTTAATTAACAAAATATGCATATATATATATATATATATGATTGTGTACACACGTACAAGTGAACGTGGAGATTGAATTCGGAGGTGACATTATAGGGATCAGGCTCGTAGGCTTCAAGGGCGGCTCTACGGGCTTCCTCAGATCGTTTAATGATGTAGTCGTCGTACTCGGCCACGTTGGCTTGGAAGCATGGGACAGAAATAGAGAAAATGGCCAAGAAGAAGAGAAGGGTGGCGGCCTTATTAAAACCTTCAGCCATCGGAATATGCATGTGAGGATGGCGAAGGTCGTGGCGAAGGACACTAGACCTTGCCAATCCAATACCAAACCCTGCCCACTAAGCTTTTCATATGCAGCCAACCTTGTTTCTAAGGAGGGCAATTCTGCACCAACACAAGGGCTTGGCTTTATATAAGCTTCATGTATTCCTCTCTCCTCTCTTCTATATTTAGCGCGCGCAGCCTTGTTGGCCTTCCATTTTCTTGTCTCGTCAAACTTGGTTCACAAAAGGGTCTTCTTGAGTCTCCACCCTTCAAATCAATCTATCTTTAGCCCTCCCCTCGACTTTCTCGGCGTTATTGCGTGGATATATAATTAAAAGATTCATTCTCTTCTTTGGTTATATCCTTTTTTGGGAGATTGTGTGTGTACTTGCTATTTTGGATATTAATCTGTTTTGTCTGAATCAATGCGTTTCGTCAATCCATTTTCTAGAGTTCAGTGTCTTATAGTCTAAAAAGAATATCATTGTTTTGTTATATTTGGGTTTAATTTGAACCCTTAATTTATACATTACCCGCATTTTATTTCATCCTTGCCGCTTGCATTAGTCGTCAGTAGTAAAATAACATGCTTTTAGTTCAGTGTTCACTTTAAGATTGGCAATGTTATAAAATATTGGAGATGGTTTTCGGACCTTGGTCAAGCAATCCGGAAGTGGGAACGGAACCAGTTGGATAGGCGGCACCAATTATCTAGATGGTCTAGATTTAAATTTTTTTTTTTTTTTTTTTTTGTAAGATTATTTTAACTGGGGGTGAATTTAAAATAAAGATAATATTTTACCTAACATTTTTTCTAAAATTGGTTTGTTTATTTAAAAATGATTAGTTGAAAAAACTTAAATTTAAACTGTTCCGATCTAAACCGGACAATCTAGATCAGCAGAGCTCTTAGTGCTGAAACTGGTTCCGGAGAAATAGTCTTAGATGGGCCAAATAGAATTGATTTGGAATATATGTGCATGGAATAATATTGGCTGGTTATCTGTTAATATATAGGGCTGAGCTCTCTCTCTAGCAAACTGACATTGTTGCGAAGCCATTGATCAAATTAAGTGCATGGAACCAGGACTAATTGACTTATTAACTTTATTGAATAATTCTTCCGCTCGTTATTTTATTTTCAAATTTTTGAAATTCTAGTACTAATCAGTATCATGAAGCGTATAAACAACAGATCTGGTTTCTTTTATTTTCTTTTTCCGTCCAATCCTTTTCTCCCTTCATAACTATTGGATCAAAATCTAATAGTCCACATTTAATATTTTCTTCCTATATCCTTTTCTCCATTTACTTCCCATTCTTCTCTCCATTATAATAATATTTTTATAAAATATTAAATGTGGACAATTAAATTTTGATCCAATAGTCATAAAAAGAGAAAAGTACGGTAATGGACGGAAAAAGAAAAGGAGAGAAGCCATGTCCTTACTAAAAACAACATGCTCCTCAACAAGTATGTAGAAGCACATCCTATTGTAAGTGGTTGTTACTAGCATCTTTTACTTTGTGTTTGAATGAGAAGAAAATTAGAAAGAAAATAATATTGAGACTTTTCTCTCCATCTAAATATAGGGTTAGTGATACTGCCTCTGATTCTTAAAGTGGATCTTATATTAATAACAAGAGGGAGCAGTACAAGAATATTGAACCAGTTGACATCCAATCTTCTCGCTCGCATCCTTCCACCATTTGATAACATAAGGGAGAGATGAAGGAGAAGAGAATCCGATAGGGCATAAGATGGCAATGGTTCATGAACCAAAGCAACAAAGTTTGGAGTGTTCAACTTTGAGATATATATGTATGATTATTGATTACTAATGTTGGTGTCCTTACGCTATTGTCAAGTGTTCAACTTCTCATGTATCAAATTGACAGGACAAGTTTTGAATTTATATATATTGTACAATAAAGATCGAAAACTTTTTTATATGAAGTGCTGACGTGTTTCTCTTAGACATTAATGTCTTCCAATTTAAAAGAGACCTGATGTTAAGTGGTGTTGCACTGTATCTTTTTTTTTTTCTTCAATACAATCAATTTAAACACACTCATACAAACAAGTCTCCGGATCGACCACATTCAAGCATGACGTTGACGGGTAACGCTTGCCACTGGGACAATATGCCTTCGATAACTATTAAGATTATATATGCCATGTAGTATGAGAAGTTATGCTCATCTGGTGTATTTTATGAGTTAGCTTCTCTGTTTCAATTGTTTACTTGTATATCAGTTTGTATGTATCCTCCATATATACACACAAGATTGTACTCCAATAATGCATATATAAATATATCAATATAATTTCGTTTACTTCCACTCATCTCTCTCTCTCTAACTTATGTTCTCTCTGGTTTACTCAATAGTTACTGATAACATATTGGCAAACAGATAGATATAAAACAAGAGAGGTAAATATTTATTGAGGAAAAAAAAATATATATATATATATATATATATATATATATATAGAAATTAATTGACGTATCAACGTATGTGAGATATCCAGCAAGAGAGGGAAACGCGTGAGTGACTACTAGCTACAATAATTGTTGATTAGTACGTGGTAGCAAAACAAGTCAAGATTAATGATGTAATCAAATACGAGTATTAGTTTAACAACAAAATATGAAGCATAGTTAGATCTAGATACTTTGTAAGCCACATTGTGAATTATCAGTAACCCACCTCCATTGCCGGGTTAAGAGTTAGAAATGATCCGGCTACCTGCTCTCAATATTATATAATCTTATCATTTTACTAAGCAAATTGAACAATAACTGGGGATGTAGCTCAGATGGTAGAGCGCTCGCTTAGCATGCGAGAGGTACGGGGATCGATACCCCGCATCTCCAACTCTCTTCTATTTTCCCGTTGTCCGTGAAGGCGTTCGTTAACAGTACTCTTTTTTTTTCCACTCTTTTTTTGGGCCAGTAGTATTCTTTCTCACCAACCCGACTGGGTTTTCGGTAAAGTAATTTTATGAGTCAACTCACCTGAATTATTTCTTCACCTGTCCAATTTAATTTTCAAAATAATGATAGACACTACTGTTCTAAAATCAACATGTACATCAAAACATTTTTGTTAAAAAAAAAAAATTATTCAAACTCGTACAATGTAGAAGTACCTATTCTTTATTGGAAGAAAGGAATGTTATATCTCAAGTCTATTGAAGAAGCTTTAGAAATTCCACCAGCATAAACATACTCTTCTTGGTTTCTCCTTACTGGGAAAAAAAGCAAGGCTGCTTAAAAGCAGAAAAATGAAAAGAAGAGCTCACATTTATGCAGTTCTTTAGTTGAAGGATCGCCGAGAAAAAAGGCTTTAATTAAAGAAAGACGTATCAATGAGAGGCGGAGGTCATTAGATTACTTGGGAAAGACTCATTATTTTAGCATCACTATTATATAAATGGTGATCAGTCTTCTCAAAAGCTTCTCATGCTGTCACCTACCATATTTTAATTCCATAAAGTAAAGTTTTACATATTGTTATCAATATTTTTAACAAAATATAACTAATAATCACTTGTTAAATATAAATATACAGTCATAGTATTTTTTTTTTTTACCTATATATAAGGAAAAAATCCCATACAAATAACATCATCAATTAGTTAATTGTCTGATCAGGCTCACTCCAAGAACATTCGAAATATCATTTTATTTGTATCGCAGAGAAAGAGTGAGTAATGGTAATACATAATCATTCTTTTCTTGAAACAATCTAACAGTAAAGGGATTGAGGGCCAGGATTCCTAGCTACGGATGACAGCTTTTCACGTTCGGCGCTCCGTTCTCTATAGTCTATACCAATACATCTTATTATGAAGGGAAAAAAAAAAATGGACATCCATTTACTTAAAGGGAAAATCTCTCATAAAGGACCTGAAAATCATGAAAAGACAAAAAAATCACCTGAATTTCTAAAATCATGCAAAGGTATTTGGTGACTTATCAGATATTTACAAATTCAGAGGAAATAATCAATTTACCCTTATTTATTTTTTTATTAAAATAATAAATACCCCGCCGGCCAGCCAACCCCTGTGGCAGTCGACCGGTGGGGGCTCCGGCCAGGGAATATTCCAAGCGAAATATTCCCTGGCTTTGGGAATAATTCCCAAAGTGGTGGGGGTGGGGCTTCGAACCCCCCATCACTTTCATGCATAAAAAGTGTATTACCACTAGGGGAAAGTAATGGGCACGTTGGGCAGCCCATGGCCTAACCCATAGCCCACCCATTTAATTTCATACGGGTACGGGTTAGCCCATACCTGTACCTCAACCCATATAAACTCGTGTAAACGGGCTAACACATAAATGGGTGGCGGGCTAACCGGGTTACCTGGAACCCATTTTACATTAAACCTATTTATTTATTTTTTTGAAAAAAAAAATACATAAGCATCAATCTTTAAATTCAAATCCATCATCATGATGTCCAGCAATAATCACAGTTCATCATCGGATCTGGTGCAACAACTGTCATTGATGTGCATAGTTTTGTTAATTGCTGTTCATCTAGTTTCTGCCTTGTTCTGGAAATCGAGATCACAGTTACGATGGAAATCGAGTTTTGTTAGTTGTCGTTGTCGGATCTGACGTAGCAACCGCCATACCGAAGGGTGCCTGTGTCGAGGAAAGGGAGCATCTCTCGGCTCTTAGTCTCGTTTCAATGGGGTTGGGTGTGTGGCGTTCTGGCAACGTTGGCAATGCTAATCTGGTGTGCAAGTGTGGTGACTGACTCGGAGATGGATGAAGGACGATGGTGAGTGTGTAAGAGACAGACTCTGAGCATGAGAGTGAGACAAATAATCAGTGATCAAATGAGAGTGAGACTCTAAGTGAGAGTGAGCAAGCTGATAAAAAAAAGTGAGAATGAGTAGGACTGCAAGAGGGGGACGAGTGGTGAGAGTGGTGAGTGATTTGGTGGTAAAAAAAAGTGACATAATAACTAAAGTATGATTAATTGCATTGTAATGGGGAGTGATGAGTGATGAGTAGACAGAGTGATAATGGTATGACTGGTATCCAAAGAAGGCAGAAGGGTAAGATTAATAATAAAAAAAATTAAATGGGTGGGTACAGGCAGCCTGAAGGTGTGCCCATAGCCCGCCCATTTAAATATTAATGGGTTGGGTGTTAGCCCGCCCCATCATGGGTCATTGTTGGGTGGGCTGAAATTGACCCAATTACAATGGGTTGCAGGCGGGCTCATGGGTAATGGGCTTATTGCTCTCCCCTAATTATCACTAGACTAGCAAAATCCTTTAATATATATACCGTAAAAATTATATATGTAGTAACTTTTGATTTTTAACTAAGCCAACCAATAAGTTCAGATAAGGAATTGACAAATTGATAAAAGAAATTAACAAGTTCATATAAAAATTTCACAACTTTTGTTTTTTAAACAAAAAATCCACCTACTTTCTCAGACCATTCACTAGTTTAGATAAGGAATTCCCGAGTTCATATGACGGATTAACAAATTGAGATAATGATTTCACAACTTTTATCTCTCAAGTTCTAAAATAAATTAAAATGTTCAACAAAATTTTAATATAATATAATACAATCTAAAAGTAAACCAAAAAATTTAAAATAAAAATATAGTATAATTAAGATAATACCATGAATCTAAAATAAAATTAAATGTTAAATAGTTAACAAGCTCAGATAAGGTTGCAGATTTTTATCTAAGGTTGCGAATTCCTGAGTTTATGAGATTATCTTTATCATATAAGAAATTGACAACTTGAGATAATGAATGTTATCTACATATATAATTCCTTATCAACCTCTAAAACTCGGGAATTCCTTATCTAAATTAGTGAATGGTCTGAGAGAGTAGGTGAATTTTTTGCTTAAAAAACGAAAGTTGTAAAGTCCTTATATGAACTTGTTAATTTCTTTTATCAATTTGTCAATTCCTTATCTGAATTTGTTGGTTGGTTTAGTTAAAAATCAAAGGTTACTACATATATAATTTTTGCAGTATATATATTAAAAGATTTTACTAGCCTAGTGGTAATACATTTTTTGTGCATGAAGTAGTGGGGGGTAGAACCTCCACCCCCACCACTTTGGGAATTATTCCCAAAGCTAAGGAATATTCACTTGAAATATTCTCTGGCTGGAGTCTCGTCGGCCGGCGGGGTATTTATTATTTTAATAAAAAAATAATTAAGGGCAAATTGGTGATTTCCTCTAAATTTATAAATTCTTGATAAGTCATCAAACACCTTTACAGAATTTCAAAAATTCAGGTGACTTGTCGGTCTTTTCATGATTTTCAGGTCCTTTATGAGAGATTTTCCCTTTACTTGATTATGCTTAATTATATTTTTTTAAGAGGAATTTCTGTGTACATGGTATGAGCCCTTTTTTCTAGAATATTAATTTAATCTCATAAAAAACAATAAAGCCTACAATTTGGGTTTTGTTAACATCGCAAATCGAGAAGTGATTATGTGATTCATAAGTTCTCTCTCTCTCTCTCTTAAATAAATACAAATGATGCATCTCCAATAGTACGGTCTCCCAAAAAAACAAATATTTGTGCCTGAAAAAAACAAAGGCCGTTATGAAAACCGTGTAAAAAGGAAACTGATAGTGATTAGTACGCTCACTTCCGCTTAACTACTTCAATTTATTTAGCCACAATATTTATTTTCTTGATTAAAATGTTCCCTCTAAAAAAAGCAAGAATTGCTCATAAATATTTCATTAGAAGTTTATTTGTTAAATGGGACTTAAGGGAAGATCATTTCTACATAAGAAAAGATTGTTTGAATATAAAGGAAGGTCATAAGAAGATATATTACACACAGGAAAAGATTATTTAAATATAAGGAAAGATCTCTTGCATATAAGGAAGATTATATACACCCGAATGTCCCATTTGATAAATAAATTTTTAATAAGGTATTTTTGAACAATTCTTTTGAGTTCTTTGTACTCCAAAGTTCTAGCACTTAAGCAAATTAAATGTTATTCAGGAGTTGAAAAATACATGGATATATAACTTTATATATATATATATATATATCTATATATATAAATGAACCATCATGTGAAATTCTAATTTTGTGTACCCAAAAAGGAAAAGAGAAATTCTAATTTTGTTTGTACATGTGACCGGTTTGACTTGATCGATGTGTGTGTGTGTGTGAAATCATTTCTGGAAGACATTGAATTGGGAGATTGTGTTGATATTTGAAGAATTCCATCCAAAGAAGAGGAATCATGTACAAGTTAAGGTGATCGATAAGAGTATCATTCCGAAAGAATCAAATTATTAGTTAATGTAATAATTAAGTACAGTTTAACATTATATTGTCATTTTGGGACATCATTAATTAAATCCAGTTATGCGGTACGTGGGAACTTTTGGAAATAGCCATATATTATTACTCTAGGAAAGTTTTATCATGGCCTCTACTTTAATCAGTAATAACTTATAAGTCATAATTTTAACTTTAGGATCATATTAACGCAACCAAAAAAACTTTGAACGAATGGGGTATTGTATTCGCATCTAAAAACTAAAGACAACCTCAAGAAAGAGATGATTGGTCTTTTATGGCAAAAAAATTCACATTTTGAAAAGCAGATTCTCTCTGCAAAACCCTTATTCTCACACTTTTGACCAAAATTAGACACCATTCTTCCTCACACTGTTCTTAACTCAGTCCTTCATTACTTCCCTTGCAATTCAATTCTTTATTCTCCCTTCTCTGCTCTGAAAAAGTCTTCATTAAAATCCAAAAGAGAAACCTCAAAATTCAACTAATAATATCATGATGCTAATTGACTACCAACAGTTGTCGCACAAGAACACAACTCTTTCGTTATTTAGTGTTTCCATCAGGGTTCTCAGACCTGGACCGGACCGGTCGGTTCGGCCCAGAACTCGCCGAGCCGGTTACTAGACCGGTCCAAGTCCCAATTTTCAAAAAAAAAAAAAATTTTAACCTTTTCCTTTAGAATTTCATACTATAAGCCTAAAATCTTCAATTACTCACCGGTTTAGTCTCGGTTGAGTTCTGGTTTGGCCCCGGTTTGACCCACTGACCCTTAACCCAGTACCCCGACCGGTTCAATATCCGGTCCGGGTTTTAATACCTTGGTTTCCATAGGGTGTCTTTTTTTTTTTTTCTGTTTTAATTTGCCTGAGTTTCCATTTTCATGCTCTGCTTTAAGAAAGACAAATAGAACTATTGAACACATGAACTCTACAATGGGCGCTTGCTAGCTAGCTAGGTCTTCTTTGCTAAAGAACCTATGAATCCATAGACCAAGTTGAGAAGGAAATAGATTCTTCTTTGTTATAAGCTCGTGTCGACATAAATACCCACCTTCTTATTTTATCCATAATAAAGTCTCTTTTTTATTTAGTGGTGTGAGTAGAGATTTAATGATAAATGATTTATCATAAATTAATAAGTGATTTTATTTAAAAACCCATTTACAAGAGGTTCTTCCCATTATGGGACACTGATAGATTAATAAAAAAAAGTCAATAAAGACTGATTCAATTGATAAGGAGTTGACTCATAACTCATAAGGTTATGAGTTTAAATTCTGTTATTGATGTGAAGGCCTTATTGATGAGTAATTTATAAATACCCATACAAGCACTTTTTGAGCTCAGATGCATGTTTTGGCCCTGATTAGGCCCTGGGGCCCAATTCACCCAAATGTTTTTTACCAAAAATAATAAAAAAACATTTACAAGTCATAATTTTATGTTGAGGAAAAAAATACTTCCTAAGAATTACCGAAAAAATATTAAAGTCTGACACGTCTGATTAAGCTGCTTGGAAAAAAAAAAAAAAAAGCAATGCATTATTCGCACACGAAAACAACTAAAAATTTTTTTAAAAAAAGGCTGAAACAAATTACCCCAGAAAGCGGGTATTTTTTCACTAAATTAAATTAAACCCTGTATACTCGCTGGAAAAAAGTGAAAGTTCGTTGTCATCAATCATGAGAAGAGAGGCAGAGTAAAACCTCTGCAGAAGCTTCAGCAACTAAAGCGGACAAACAATATTCCTTCAATCTTACTTAGTCGTTTAAAATTCAAACCAAAAAAAAAAAACTAATAGCCCTAAAGAAAACCTCAAAAGACCCTAGGAAGGAAGTTGTCCATGTCCTAAACCTTTGAACCACCATGCTTTCCTCACACGATGTGCTTCACGTAGTCTCAGCCACAGTCCCATTATACGTAACCATGATATTAGCCTACGTCTCTGTTAAATGGTGGAAACTCTTCACCCCAGATCAATGCTCTGGCATCAACAAGTTTGTGGCTAAGTTCTCTGTTCCTCTCTTGTCCTTTCAAGTCGTCTCTTCCTACAATCTCTACAACATCAGCCTCAAGCTCGTTTACGCCGACTTCCTTCAGAAATTTCTCGCTCTTCTTGCCATTTCAGCTTTTTCTAAGATCACTTCACGAGGAGGTTTGAGATGTATCATTACTGGTCTTTCATTGTCCACACTTCCCAACACTTTGATCCTCGGAATTCCTCTCTTGAGCTCCATGTATAAGGATCAAGTTTCTATCCTTGCCCAGATTATTGTGTTGCAGAGCGTGATCTGGTACAATTTGCTCTTATTTCTGTACGAGTTCGATGCTGCAAATACCCTGACTCTTGGTACTGCTCCATCGTCAACACCACAAGGATCAGGTTCATTATATAGGAAATGTACAGTTTTTTTGAGATTCAATTATATCGCATGTCCTTATTTTATCTCTTTGATCAATTCTTCTTTCCTGGTCAACTTACGTAATCTTGGACAATCAATCAAAGTGGGCCCTGAACGCATTTTAATTGCTCTGTTTTTTTTTTTTTTTTTCTTGTGGTTCTGTTCCTTCGCTTTCTTTCTTTGTCTATTCAGGTAGATGCTCTTTGTTTGTTTGGATTTTATTTCTTCTGTGCCAATTAGATTCCACCAGTAATTTTTGAGACTAGTAGATTTAGCAAGTCGTGTCCATTCCGTCTTGTCTCATTCACTTCTTGCTTTCTTTCTGCTTAAAGAAGAAACAGAGCCTGCTGATGAAGAACAAGCTAAAGAAGAAGAGGAAGAAGCAGAGCGAAGAAGAGGAAAAAAAAAGAAGATCTTGCTTGTCCTGTCAACAGTGGGAAAGAAACTGATCACTAATCCTAATACCTATGGAACTTTAACAGGTTTGATTTGGGCAGCCATACATTTCAGGTAAGGTAAGAACATTAGGGATTATCATGCTTATTTCTGTTCATAAAGACAGATATATAAATCAAAGGTCAGATTTGTTTCAGGTGGGGAATACACATGCCTTCTGTTGTTAACCAATCAATAATCATATTGTCTAATGGAGGTCTCGGCATGGCTATGTTCAGTTTGGGTAAGAAATGAAACATCCATTGATTTCTCTTGGTGCACTTCTAAAACCTGATGCTTTGAAATGCATTCAACAGGTTTGTTCATGGCATCACAATCTAGCATTATAGCTTCTGGGACAAAGATGGCAGTAATGACAATGGGACTGAAATTCCTTGTCGGGCCTGCCCTAATGGCTGTAGCCTCTATTGCCGTAGGATTAAGAGATACGTTGTTGAAAGCTGCAATTGTTCAAGTGATCTTATCTTCATTTTTTTATTGGTTAAGATGTAAATTTGTTCCGGATGTTTTCACTCAACAGAAATGTTGCCTCTGGAAGTTTTCTTAGGTTGAAAATTGCCCCGAAAGTATTAAAACATGACAATATTGTCACTTATCATTAAAAATGATAGCTGTCAAGATCAATTTTTTTAATGTCAAACGTTACTTTTTAACTAGGTCAAGCAATATTGATTTTAAAACTTTTGGAATGACATTGAATCCAAAAAAAACTTCCGAGGCAACATTGTGAAAATTTTTAGGTCAAATTTGCACCTTCTCCCCTCTTTTTTCTATATCGTTTCAGATTATGAGAAGATAGATATAATATAATGGGATTTTAAATTGTTCGAGTGCAGGCTGCCCTGCCTCAAGGAATTGTTCCTTTTGTGTTTGCCAAAGAGTATAACCTGCATCCAGCTCTTTTAAGCACTGGGTATATATATATAAGCTTGATTAATATACGACAACCGGTTCTTAATATAATGCTCACTTTAATGAATAAATTGAATTACAGAGTGGGTCATATATTAGGGACATGATGTAGTAGTTATTATATAGATACCAGATAGGTTGAGGAAGATTTGAAGCTAATAACGTTGTTTTGGTGACAGGGTTATTCTGGGTATGCTCATTTCCTTGCCCGTAGCTCTGGCCTATTATTTCCTCTTGGGCTTGTGAATTTACAAAGGCTGAACCATACCTGACTTTTCGTTTAGTGAATTGGAGTGGAACTGCAGAATGGAATCCACAAGAAAGCCGAAGTTCGGAGAGTTTTTTAACTTCTTTTGCTTTTTTCCTATGTGTGTATCATTTTTCTATGAACATACCACACAGACAAATACCTACAAATTTACGAAAAGGAAAATGAAATACATACAAGGATTTCCTCCCTCCGTCTCTCTGCAATCCCATTCAACTCAAGATTTGTGCTGTTTGTTTGCTTTGATTCTGTACCTCATTCATTTTCTTCTTTATTTTCTGGAGGATTGTGCTTTATGAAGACATTCTGCCTCGGCACCAGCCCTCGAGCATTTATTGCAATATATATACATAGTGCCTCATAACTTACAATTAAAGGTTATGAGATTTTAGCAACGGAAGAAGTTGGTCCAGTGAAAGAGGTTTAGCCGCTTATTTATGACGTTTTGAGTTTGAGTCCTTGTAAATTCAAAAAACTTTTTTGAAAGAGCTACTCCCACTTAGATCTAACAATACTTGAACTTGATCATACACATGGAGATATATAAAAAAAATATTATAAGATTTTATGACAATTTATGATTTCAAGTGACATTATGATATCTTAGAATGTTTTATGTCACATTAGACTAATTATCCCAGTAATAAAAGAAAACAATTTATTGTTCAATGTCACTGAAATTTTAAGCATAGATAGAGAGATAGCATAGGCAGACCTCACCCCACATTTTGTTATATCCCTATCGTTCAAAAACCCTTTGTTGAATACAGATAGAGTCTGGCATGATCAATCTCATTCTTAATTCCCGTGTTTTTACTGGTGGAAAAATTATTTTTAAGAATGGTTAAAAATGACATTTTAGACCGGTTTTGGATTTGGTTTTGATACAGTTGATTTTAAAAGTCTGTTATTTTTTAGACCGGTTAACGAAACCGGTTTTAAAAATCACTTTTTTAGACCGTTTGTCCGAAGACCAGGTCTAAAAAGTTCACACTTTTTAGACCGGTTGTTTAAAAATCGGTCTAAAAACTTTTTTTTTCAAGATTTTTAAGACCGGTTATTTTAGTAACCGGTCTTAAAAGTGATATTTTTTTTTAAAAAATAAATAAATAGGGCCTTTTTTTTTGTAGTCAAACGTACAGATGAATAGAAGGGATTACAGTGAAAAATCGATTGCAGATACTTCCAAGCAAATTACCACCATCAGATTTCACAAAAAAACCTTCCCTGTGAATCCCGCTACTAAAATATCTGAAAACCTGAATTCCTGTATCGTTCACTAAAAGCATCAAACAACGCAAAAAGATAATGAACAGCTCTTGTAACAAAATTCAGACATACCCATAAGTTTAACTTTGTATTCATATTCAGTTTCTTAGTTGAAACTAAGAAACTATTTTGGCACAACCATAAGGAAGAAGAAAACCAGAGACGAAATTAAAAAAAGCAAACAGAGCAATTTCGCAGATAGGATCCCTTAGAGACCGACCACACACTCAACTCTGTATATATTAGTATGTATACCATTTACACCTACAATAAAACCCTCAAAAAAATTCAAATAGGATCTCTCTTCTCTTCATGACCCTTCTTCCTCCGGTAAAGAATGCAGATGAGGAACTGTTTTAAGCGAGGCGCTTCGCCCTGTTTTTTCTTTTTCCTCTTTCATTTATCGCCACCTTGCAATAGATACTCAAAAATTAGTTTACAAATTAATTAAGCGTTTAAAAGGAAAGTTTAGTCAAACCTCATAACATCAGTTGCATCTTCTTTACACATCTTTGGGTCAAAGCAAAGGAGCAAGCAACTCATGGCAGCAAAGAAGTGAGGCTGCCAAGGTAGGTTGTGATGAAGGATGGATGTCACGGGGAAAGAGAAAAGTTACGACGAAGGAGATCAAAGCAAGCGAGGTTGTGGCAGCGACAAACTCATTCAGTGCAAGGGTGAGAGCACCGTAGCAACAAACATGAGAATGAGATCGAGCGAAGATGGCCGAGCTCACAGAGTAATCGGACCAAGAAGAGAGGTTTCAGATTTAGAGAGCGAAATTTAAGCGCAACAAAGAGGAGATTCAAAAATTTAGGGTCAATTTTTTAGACCGGGTATATATAAAACCGATCTTAAAAAGGTGGGAAAAAATAATTTTTAAATTTTTTATATTTAAGACCGGTTTTTATTAAAACCGGTCTTAAATGTTTGATATTTAAGACTAGTTATTATTAATAATCAGCCTTAAAATTTTAAAATTTTTAATTTTTTTTAAATATTTTGATATTTTTAGACCGGTTTTTATTTATAACCGGTCTAAATAATTTTGGTAAGACCGATTTTTTTGAAAACCGGTCTTAGAAGTTCTATATAATTATAAAACTGCCACCAGTCCAATTTTTTAGACCTTATCCACTATAATCGATCTAAATATGGCAGTCTAAAAAGAAAATTGTGTATTAATGTTTCATACGTTATATGTGAAATTTGAGTTAAATCACATCATTTGTATTTGATAAGTAGTATGAACTATTATTTTATATATGTATATTAGTTTAATATTTATAGTAGAAATATTCCAACGCCCTATTCATATATTAATATAAGTGATCCGTATTTCCTTCATTTTTTTTAGAAAAAAAAGACAAAATGATATTAGTAGAGGATTAGCTTACATCATCCCTTCTTAACATGTACATGCATAATTGTTAAACCTACTTTTGGTCCTTGTAGTTTATCTTGATTTGGGTTTTAGTCCCTGTAGATTTAAAGGTGTGGTTTTAGTCTCTATAGTTTTCTCCATCTAAAATCGTTAGTCTTTATAGTTTTAAAAGGACTTAAGCCTATAGTTAATAGTGTTAATTGAGCTTACGTGTCATAGACGCCGTTAATTTTGCTTAGATGGTGTGATGACTAGGCAATATGACTAGGAATCAAGGATTTGATGTGGCTTTATTTTCTGTATATATGATTTTCTTAAAAAAGAAAAAAGAAAGAAACCTCCATGGATTCTGTTAACAGTACGAGCAATTTGCAATCCTACAGCGGCGATGATTAGGAGTACGACTCATGCACCGACTCCATCTCCGCCTTCATTAACCACCACCTAAACCCATCTATCCACCACCATGTTGCTTCTACGACATACTCTAACCCACCATCACCTTTGGCTTCGATCATTTCTCCAATTACTTGGATCCAATTCAAACATCCAACTTCGATATGGTTTGGTCCAGACCTGCTAGATTCGACCTAAATCATTCCTATATTGGCAGCTTCAATCCTTCTTCTTCCTCCAACCAATCTTTTTTCTCAGGTCAATTGGGTGGTCAAACCACTTATCATCATTAGTAGGGGTGAGCAAATCATGACACAAACTGAAAATTGAACCGAGTTGAACACAATTCAGTTTTGGTTTATTAGGTGTTTGGTTGTAAAATAGGTATATTTCGGTTGTCGGTGCTGTTTTTATGAAATTAATTCGGTTAAAACCGAATAACTGAAGTTCAATTAAAACGACTTCATTTTATGTATGCATTATTTTTTTTTTATTTTCAATTTTGATTTATGGACGACGGACCCACCAGACTGGGCCTAACACACAAGCACCCAACCCATCAGACTGAACCTAACACCTTATGCTTTTAGCCCTTTACGAGTTACGGCCTTACCTCACTCAATCACTCCTCAGTTTTCATTACTCAAAGATGTAGTCTTCTTAATGTCATTTCAAAAATCAAAACCCTAGAAGTCTTACTTCGGTCTTCACTTCTCACTTCTTCTGTCTCTCACTTTGCCTTCTCACTTCATAATGCCAATTAGCCATCTCAGCAAAAAGCAAAACTCGATATGCCTCTTATCCAAAGTTGAAGTTGGAAGCAAAGGTCGATCTTGCTGTCTTATCCTCCTTAGTCCTCACTCTCACTTCACCCTCTTTGTTGACTAAGACCTCTTGCCTCCTCATTTTATTGCGCTGATTAGCCATCTCATCAGGAAGCAAAGCTTGATTTGCCTCTTCTCTAAAATTTGAAGTCGAAAGCAAAGCTCGATCTTGCCGTCTTAGCCTTGTCTCTTACTTGGGCGAGTTGCTTCATTTCCCTCGGTACTTTATTTTAATGATTTATCAGAAGCAGAGCTCAGTCTCACACTCTTACTTGAGTGAACCAAACCCCTTTACAAAAATCTCTCCTTTCATTGTAGGTCTAACTATTTTATAGTACTACTTTTGTGTTTGATTTGACTCTCCAGTTTCTATAAATTGGAAACATTGCTGTCAAACTTGCCTTGTTTATCATATGGTGAATGAGCTGCAGTAGACCTATGGTGCCATTTTTTGTATGATATTAATGATTGGCCAACTTCTAATGCTACATCTCATTTGACATTTTAGAATAGGAATTGTAATTAGATCTTTTTAGAGTTTTGGTTTACGGTTTATTTCTTAATTGTTAAAACTCCAGGTGTTTTGTATTGGCAAAAAAACTTCAGAACTTTTAATTAATTTACTCCTTATTTTTGGATTTTTCAGGTTGGACAAGCTTGAAACAAAAAGGACCAAAATGTGGCCCATACACCAAATTCACCAAAAATCGAACCAAAATATTTTGATTTATTTGGTGTGCAATTTTTTTAGTCATTTCAGTTTCTGTTCGGTGATGAACAAAGATGTGTTTTCGTGTTTTAGTGTTAACTGAACACCACACCAAAAAACCGTTTGCACACCCCTAATCATTAGCACCCTCTCATTACAGAAAGTTCCTCATAAGGATTAGTTTATGTGTCTATAGGTGGTAGTAATATTGATCATCTAGAGGTAGCAATAAAAATGTTGGTTGGAACCCAAAGAAGCGATTGGGAGCCTCCCAGCTGCACCTACGACGATGCTGATACCGGACACCACTAATTTCAGAGCCGTGGTTTAGGAATTCACTGGTATACCGACAGTGCCTTTCATTTCCTTGCCTTTTCATAAAATTTGGTTGGATCTACTTCATCATCAGATTTTTATGGAGAGAAGGTGACGACGACAGAAAGTGGTGTGGCTGCTGCTTAAGGAGTGATGATCCTTCATGTTGTTTCTCTGTGTTCCCTTGTAACTAAATTACAGAGCACACCAGTGGGATCTTCAAACCTACTTTAGGGTCTCCTTTCTTTTTTCTTTTTAAAAAATCATATATACAAAAGATAAAGCTATATTAGATCCTTACTTCCAAGTCATATTGCCAATTCATCACACCATCTTAGCAAAATTAACTGCATCTATGACACATAAGCTCAATTAACAATGCAGAATTAATAAGAGTTGAAAGATGGAAAGACGTCATATTAAAGCTGTTATTGTTGATGCGAATGATTTCCAGGGGATTCTAAGTAGTGTCATGAAGATTATTTTTGCAAATAATTCAATTAAGAGCATCATGCAAACAAATGAGCAAGAAATAATAGGAAGGGTAAGATCATTTTTTCCAGCATACACATAATACTGGCTCACCCAAATTATAAATGATGATATGAAAGTGAATTTTCTATAGATTTTGCTCTTCTAGTTAATATGGAACAATCTTTCTTCAACAAGGTGTAATCATTAGTGAAGCATTTGATCTGGATAAAGTTAAAATGTGAAGGATTCCTCTAATAACATAATGTGAAATTTGGATAATACCAATATGATGATCAACAATGTTCCATGTTTTCTTCAACTAATTAGATTGGTTGCAACTATATTATTTATATAACCTTTGAATAATATCATTCCGTTTATACTGATACAAATGATAATGACTTGATATTCTGTCTATCACCAATATTATATATCCTTGAACTATTCGAGCCATGAAAGTATGCTTATTGCCTTTTCCTCTTCTTCATATTCTGATTCTGAATACTTTTGCTGAACTACATATTTTTTGGCAGGACAAAAAAATTTAAAAACTACATTTTATTATGAATGAGGTTTGCGGTTAAGTTGGTGTCTTTTTTTTTTACCTATTTTCGATAAATTATGGAATAGTAGACTTGAGTGGTCAAATAGAAAAAAGAAAACTAAATAAACTAGGAAATCAAGACTTAAACCGGAGTCAGTATGTATATTAAAAATACAATAACATGACAAAGTTGGCCACCCATTTTTTTGCAACAAGTTGCCAACCCATTTACTCCTTGGTATTTCACTTCCAACCATTTAACGTCCTACGCTTCGGAGAATTTGACATTTATAATGTGAATGCATATAAAACATTTTATTATTTTTTATTCCTTTCTTACAATATTATACGAGTATTTGTTAATAAAATATCTATTCTCAAGCTGAAACCTTGCACAGTAGATAATATGTAAATTTCCCGTCAAAGATCAAATATTTTTTTCCGACAGTCACAGCTCACAAGTCACAATTAACGGAATAACACTAAGTGTGCATTTGGTTTACGGAATTAGAGATAATGATGTAATATAATATAATAATGATTACATAATTTGTTTGATTAATGTAATGTAATGTAATAATAATTACGTAATTTGTTTGATTCATCATTATGAAAAAGTGATGCATATGCATAAAAACATTTGGTTGAATTATATCGAACATAATAATATATGGTAATAATATAGTAAGGGATAAAATTATCCTTGTCTGCACATATAATAATGTACATGTTAGGTTCATGATATTTTTTTTTTTATTTTGTGCAATGTACACGATGGGCTAATAGCAATTTTTTAATATTTAATGGTGGAAATATTATGCAGCGTACAAGGTTGGGTTCACGTTAACTTTTTAATATTTAATTATGGGAATATTATGTAATAGAATATTTTAATATTTTTTAAAGGTAGAATATAATTTTTTAAATTTTTAATGGGGGAATATTTCTTAAATATCATTAATTAATTTTTGGGAAAATCCCTGAAAAAGAACTTTAAAAGTGTGAAAAGACAAAGAGGTGTTTCGAATTTGGTTAATCCCGCAGAGGTGGTTGTGACTGAACTGGAATTTTCAATTTCGAGCAGAAATGACACATTTGCCTATCTGATCTTAAGAGAAAAGAAGTGAGAGATATGTTCTGAACTGGCGTGAAAGACGAGCAGGACGAAAGGGAAGCAGAAAGCTTGTGCAATCCAACCTACCATGTAAGGTATGTACAGATATTCCCTTGTGTCATCGAACCTCAATCATTATTTATTCTCATCTTCATTTGGGTAGGAAATGAGGAATTCGAAGCTGGGTATTTGGGTTGGAGGGAGGTGAAGGATGATGTTAGTGCAGGGGAAAAACTATTGATGCTAGGTGAATGTGGTAGAAGATTGCGATGGAAGATGAGGTGAGTTAGAGCTATAAGGGTTAAGGGAAAAAAGGGTGGATTTTGTAGGAAATGAGTAAAATGAAGTTGAGAAACCCTAATACAGATCTGATAAACATTGAAGTAGGCATGTTAGCTTTGTTTTTCTCTATTGATAGTGTACTCATTTATTTGTTACAGGGGAGTTGATAAAATGCATGAAAATATTAAGGCACATTTTGCGAAAGAGTTGTTTTGTTATTTTCATGTAAAGGAACATTTGAAAGTAATAATGATGGTGAGGTTAAATACATTGGAGGCAGTGTGAAGTTAAAAATGATAACAGATGGGATAAGGCTGGAAGAATTAAGGGAGATCATAGAAATATTGACAGGTGATGTGAGGAGTAGTTGTGACATTAAATATAAAGTTATGTTTGATGAGAGGACTTTAATTGATCTTGATAGTGATGTAGAAATATAAAATTTGTTTCAGTTCAATGAAATCAGAGTTCATGTGTTTGCCTCCCACAAAGATAATGTCAACCAACCTTTGCGAAGGATTTGATCTGTAAGTAACAGAAAATTGTTAAAAGTTAGATGTTGGTATTTTCTAGTCAAAAGTTGGTAATCATTAATGAGATGTTGTAATTCTTGAATGCAGGATTGAGAGTTTCTTGCAATGGTTACCAGAAGCAGAGGTTTCTCCTATAAGTGACATTCAGCCTGTATCTTTTGCAATTAGTGGTGGCTATCTAACTTATGACACTAAACAGACACATGTGAGTGAGAGGAGCAATTTGAAATGGGGTGGACTAATTTCTGGAGTTGGGCAACATTTTCCACATGTGGATGCATTAAGAGGAGTTTTGTACAAATATAGCATTGTGCACAAATATGAGAGGAATACCAAGGACAAGATATATGTCAAGTGTAAAGTAGAAAGATGTCCTTGGAAATTATGTGCAAATGAACTCGGTAAGGGTACAACAATACTTCATGTCACCAAATTCATAAAAATCATGTGCATTATGCTTAAGATAATTTGCAAGTGATCGGGCATGGTGTGAGAGCTAGTTTGACATCATCTATAATCACTGACGAGGTTAGGAACCATATAGAGAAGCGTCCAACTGAGATTATGAAGACATTGCAAAGGGAGTATAGTGTTAACCTAACATATAAACAGGCTTATAGGGCAAAGGAGAAGGCAATGAAAGACATACATGAAAGACTAGAACAATCTTACATGTTAATCCCATAGATATACCAAAGGTTGAAGGAAACAGATGATAAAACAGTAGCTGAATGGGTAGCAGATGGTTACAGGTTTGAATGAGTTTTCGTTGCTTATGGGTTATGTATTGAGAGATTTTTGGGAGGTACAAGACATTTACTATATATTGATGGAACTCATTTAAGCGGGCCCTATAGGGGGACGCTTTTTTCAGCCGCAACCTATGATGCAGATAATGAGTTGTTGCCTTTTGCAATAGCAATTGTGTAGGGAGAGACACTAGATGATTGAACTTGGTTTATGTATATGATTAAAAAGATTGTTGGTTCAATGGAAGTGACTGTTTTGTCATATCGTTACAATGTCATAATAGGTGGTGTGGCAGCAATATTTGGAGATTATCGTCATGCATTCTGTTATTGACATGTAAAGGAGACCTTCAGTGTAGAGATATTGAAATTAAATAGGGGCAAAAGGAAAACAAGTGCTTGGCTAAAAGAGGATGGACTGATGCTTCTTGACAAAGTTGCATATGCAAGGCTTCCGGATGACTTTGATAAGGCAATAAAATAGATGCAGGAGCACTCAAAAGAGTTGTATGATTGGATTTTGAATTATAGGGATGTTGATAAGGGCAATGAGCAAGTTCCCTTACAAGTGTTGGGACAACATAACAACCAATATTGCCGAGTCATTCAAACTCTTGGATGGTAAAGGAGAGAAAGTACAATGTGGTCCAACTAATTCATGCACATTGTAAGAAAGTAGCGAAGAAGATGCATGCCTCTTATGTGTCAATGAGTAAGTGGAAGAATTGTGTTGGACAAAATATAAAGGCAAAGGTGAGGGAAAATATAATCGGAAGTGAGTATATGTGATGTGAAGATTATGGTCAGGGAAGATTCTGTGTGCATACCGCATGTGGAGGCCATGGGGTTAACCTTCGAGAACGTGAATGTAGTTGTGCATTTTGGAAAATAAGTGGCATTCCATGCACACATGCTTGCGCTGCTGTGAAGTTTGTCCATGCCGACATTCATGAATATATTGATGATTGTTATAAGATTGAAAGTCGAGCAAAGATTTATGAGCACAACATGATTTCAGTTGTAACAATAGACATGCCAAACCTGAATGATTATAGGCTTTGTACCATGCACATATTTCTGAAAATATCTTGTTGCTACCTCCAATTACAAGTAAACCACTTGGAAGACTAAGAGTAATAAGGCAGGAATCACAGTTCTAAAATAGAAAAATCTATCATTGTGCCCAGTGCCATAAAGTTGGACACACACGAAAGACTTGCAAAAATCTGAATCCATGTTAAAGTTCAGTGTTCATTTGGTATTAGGTAGGACCTTTTGGTGTATATATGTTAGTCTGACCCTTTTGTGTTTTTTTTGGATGAAGGGATGAGGTACATGGGGAATTAAATGTTGTAAGTAATATAGTATATATATATAGGGTTTTGTCAGTAACAAAGGAACATTAAGAGAAACCACTTTCTTAATGTCCTGTTGTTATTGGACATGTTAGAACAATGTTTGTTGTTGCTGGTTTTGGGTACTGTCATTGTATTCCTCATTGTTGTTTATGTAAGGTCATACCCCATTATAAGGCCTAGATGTTAGTATGTCAAGGTTTTAGGGTATAGGTTGTCCACTGCTTTTTTTTGAAACTAATGTATAGGGTTTAGTAGAAGTAGGATATTGGCCTCTTTTGATGTGTTCTGATAACACAACTGTATTGTCATGGCATGTTGATGTTAACACATTTATGCTGCAAAAGTTGTGAACCATCATGGTAAACGTTTATCTAGATTTGGTAAACTATAATCGTTTCATGACAAACTCATAAGCACTATTGCGAAAATGAAGCAAGTGTCATGGATTTTGTTGTGCAAGCTAGTTAAAAATACGGGAACTATGGAAATGCTAATCTTAACTTGTTAAATACGTAAACAAATTTGAGAACTGGTTAGAACAAATTGGTAGAACAATGCAAGGGTTGGGGGATTTAACTGACAAAGATGGAAAAAAAGGTGCGTGGGGCCTGCGGAATTGCTTATCCTATTTTGCGAAAGGCTTTATACAACTTGATAAACTGTACTATGAAATTGGGGAAACATTAATATATGTTGAGGCCATCTTCGCAACCAAGTTGAAAAAAGTGTGAGGGCACCAGTGAAAATGCTTGTCTGCATTTACGAAACACTTAACCAACATTGGCAAACGCTCATATGAAATTGTGAAATGCGTTACATGTTTAGGGGATTTAATGGACACAAGGAAAAAAAGGTGTGCGGGACGTACAGAACTGCTTATCCCAATTTGTGAAATGCTTTATACAAATTGATAAAATGTAATCTATAATTGGGAAAACAAAAATAAGTTGAGGCCACCTTCATAACCAGGTTGAGAAAAGTACGAGGGTAGCAGCGGAAATGGTTGTTTGAATTTGTGAAACACATAAACAACATTGGTAAACGCTCATATTAAATTGTGAAACGTGCCACATGTTTAGGGGATTTAACATACGACAATGTAACATAAGGTGCATGGGACTTGGGGAACTACTTATCTTATATTGTGAAATGATTAAAACAACTTGATAAAATGTAATCTACTATTGGGAAGACCAAATATATTGAGGGCAAATTCGTAGCCAAGTTCACAAAATTGTCAGGGCACCAGCGGAAATCGTTGTCTGAAATTGTGAAACACTTAACCAACATTGGTAAACGCACATATAAAATAGTGAAACCCGTCTCATATTCCGGGGATGTAATAGACCTCACTCAAGTGCCAAGGACCTTACTCGAGTGCACTTCCTACTTTCTGGATCTTCCTTGCTCTCGGACAAACACTTCCTTTACCACACTCGCAGGACTCGAGAGAGCTTGAGGCTCTTACTCGAGTGTTGAGCCAGTGCTTGAGTGCAATGACCATTTTTTGTCTCTGTAAAAACTTTCAGGAGTGTGTCTTTATGCCCAAGTGCAAATCTGGTTATCACTCGAGTGCAGTGCCTCTTACTTGAGCATCGCTAAAAAATCTGTGAACTCAGTAACTCTCTGTAAAACACTTTCAGGCTAACACTTCCTGTACTCAAGTTCAAAACTGGTTCTCACTTGAGTGCATCAGTTAAAAGCATAGTAACTTTCTCTTAACTTTGTGAAAAGCATTTGGTAATCAATTGAATCAATGTTTATGCCTTCAAAACATAAGTTTCTTACCAAAACACATAATCACCTCTTGTTATCATCAAAACGTAGAATATAAAACCCATCACATATTTCAGGGTTTTACTGGACATTTGAGAAAAAGGTGCGTAGGACCTGCAAAACTGCTTATCTTATGTTGCGAAATGCTAAAAAAAAGTGATAAAATGTAATCTAGATTTGTGAAAACAAAAATATTTTTAGGGGATCATGTCAAGCAAACTGAGAAAAAAACTAATAAATGTGGGGAAAAGCTTATCTGATCATGCGAAAACATTAAAGAACATTGTTAAATGCTAATCTCATATGGGACTCAAAGAAAGATTTTCAGGGGTTCTTGTGGGGGAACCAGGCATGAAATGCTTGTCTTAATTTGCAAAAGCATTATAGAAAATTGATAAACGCTTGTGTCAGATGGGGAAACTGATAACACATGACAAGTGTTGTGATTCAAATGGATTCATACACATATTAAGTTCTGCCCTCCAATATGACAACAACAAAAAACATAACAACTATGTACATAGTAAGTAGTAAGACATCTTAAGCACGTTTTTTGGCCATGAATAGTGTAGGGGGATGAGCTCCAAAGCAGTGGCCTAGAGTATATTCAACGGATGATTGACTAACCACTACATGATGTCTCTCCTTAATTGCTTAGTTTGCTCCTGTAAATAAGTGAGAAATTAAATTTGCTTGTTACATGTGAATAACAAATGACAAGGTTACAATTTGAGACGTATACATTTTGATATTCCAAGTTAGAATCGGGATCCCACTAGCTCAACTATATCATCACGTGCACACCACATTCCTTACTATCATCACATAGATATTCAAAGTTTCCACTAGTTCACATGACAGAAAAATCAAATATATCATCAAAGAAAATACCAGAACTCACATATTATCTTGTTGCAAAACATGAGGCCACCCAATTTCGTTCTTTGGCTTCTTCCTAACCATATCTGGCTTAACTATCTCCATAATGTTAAGAAAACAATCCCTTTATGAGCATAAACATAATACAGAACAAGTTAACAACATGCTATTTAAATTTGAATGTGTCACACCAATAACCAGTTGCAATGAAGTGAACTTACAATTAAGTTAATGACGAAAATGTAATCATCTTTCACGGCACCCTTCGTACTTGACTTCTTAACGGCCATATTAGGCTTCATGGAGTCCAACACGTAGAAGTTCATATTCTATGTCTCTAAAGCAACACAAAACTAGTGGCCACTAACAAGTATCAGACCCATTATCAAATCACATTTGCCAATATTGTAACCAATAGTTTCGAGCAAAAATTGTTCCTTCACACTCGACATTGTCCACCCTATTGAGCCACCTAATAACTTCGTTTACAACAAAAAGTTCATGGTGGGTGATGTCAACACGATATTCCCACATTAAAACATGTAAATGAATGTGTGGACAATTAAACTTACCATGAACCATGCATGAAAGATATGACGCTTCGGTTGTCCTCCCACCTCCTTCATCTCATATAGGGAGGAGCAAAAACCCGGTAGTCCGGTCCAGTCTGGTCTGACCCGGGCTGGTCCGGTTCGGTCTGGTCTGGTCCAAATAAGCAATATAATGAAATCGGATCAGACTGGACCAGACTGACTGGTCGGGTTGGACCGGGTTCCAGACCAAGGGACCAAACCACCTAGACTGGTCCGGTCTGGTCCAGGTCAATTTATTAAAAAATATTTTTATAATTTAGATGTTATTTTTATTTTTTATTTAATGTTGTTAGAGTTTTTTTAAGGATTTATAATCAATTTTTATTTTTTATGATGATTTTTATATGATTATAGGTATTTTTATTATCTTAATTATATTTATCATGTTTAAATCTTTTTTATCAACATATTTTTTTTTATTGTTGTTGGATATTCTTATAGATTTATGATGTTTAAATTTTTGTTGACATATTTTATATTATTATAGGTATTTTTGTGGTCCTAATTATGTTTAATAGGTTCAAATTTTACCTTCTAAATACGAAAAAATAAAAAAAAATATTAAATTTAGGTCCTGGACTATGTCCAGGTAGTCCACCAGACCCGGTCTGGTCCAGCCCGACCTCGGGTTGGTGCCGGACCAGACTAGACCACGGACTGTTTTGTTCAACCCGAGATCTTCTCAAGACCAGACCTCGGGTTGATGTCAAACCCGGTCCGGTCCGGTCCATGCTCATCCCTAATCTCATACATTAAAGTCTTATAGACCATTGACATCACCTGAAGACCGAACATATCAACAATTATTCATTCCGGATTAGCAATTGTGACACACAAATGTCATGCATTGTACTTGACAAAGCTTTCATATATACCCTACCATTTTATACTGGTACACATACATACCGTATTACTTATTCTTTGTATTTTGCCCAGCGTATATAGCTGATCCCAACTGAGTTGTTCATCCCAGATGTCAATCAAAGGCCTGTAAATTTTTTCCAAAAAAATCAAACGTCAATGTGGTTATGACTTAATTTATTGTTCGTATGTACTAAGGTGACACTAAAAAACAACACAATTATACTTACACTTTACCCTCTCGTCCTGTTGTCATTCGGGAAATAATGTCGAAAAAAGTCTGCTAATCATTTGTTGGCCTCTTCCTCTTTCAACCCACATGCAACTCTATAAATAGAGATGTAATCGCCCTTTTTGGCCGCCTCTTTAATCTCCGTAGCTGTTCAAGCCTTTCAACAGTGGTAACTCCTTTTATGCGTTCCCTTTCTTCTTGGTCAGACATTGAAAGGGGGGATATATTTAATAGAGGTAAGGATTCATTATCACCTTCATTAGGTCTTTTCCCCAGTCACCTTCATCCCCCACCTTAAGTCCATCTACCTTACCATCATTATTATCACCGTCTTTATCTTCAGCATCATCACGCTCTTCATCATCATCATCAGAGGCCTTATGTTTCTCACCATGATCACCGTCATCATCAACTGTCACAATAGGGATGTTTGGTTTGGATTTTCCCTTCCGCTCTTGTGCATTCTGCACATTTGTTAACTTCGCCACAACAACATTGATAAGTTGATTATGGTGTTAATCAATAACTTCCATAAGCCATGCATAGATATCCCTTAACTCTTATGTCAATAACAGAATTTAATTTCTCATTTAAATTGCTAAATGAAGGAATAAGAAAATTAAGCAAACAACACACATACCGGGTCTAAATAAAGCATTTATTGTGTGTCTTCATTGGCTACCCTTACTTCATTGCCCCTCTTTTGATTTAAAATGACCATATTGCTCATCCCTTCGTTGTTCACCATTTTGTTGATCTTCTCCTTAGTCTAGAATTCAATAGGGCTGGTGGATTTATGCTAGACACTTTTTTTCAAAGAAAAATTTTAAGCAAAAAATAGCTACACCACAAAAAGATAACAGTCATGAGTGTCAACGTGAATGATAAATTAATGAAAATGGAACAAGTTTCATATCAATAATAAGTAGAGGCAGCCACCTACGTTGCAGGTCCCTTGCGTACATTCTTCTTCCTATACACTTTTACGTAATCGCTCATTTCCATTTACAACTCTTTATCATGTACGTTGCCTAGTAATATTTTCCAAATCCGTTTATTGTACAAGATATGACTCTCAAGTCTCAACATCCTGTCACTTATGACTCCACTTGAGTACGGGCATAAAAAAACTCCTAAACTGTGCATGACAAGAAAAACTCAAAGTTGTCCCCACTTTCCCCATATTTTATGTGCTTCAAGATGTCAGTGTATTTCTTTTTGCCATACTTTGTCTTCAACCTCTCATACAATGGATTAGACTCCTCTACATCCACCCTAACCTCAACCCCTTCACAACGTATACCAAGAAACTTCTCCACATCTTTTGCTTTCAATTTCTTGTGTCTTCCCCCTTATCCTAAATTGATGTATTGGTGGGTTATATATTCTAAGTATGGATACAATCAGGTCATAGGGGAGTCTGTCCAATTCCACCTTCAACAAATTTCCAAAACCTATTCTCCTAACCCTCTCCTTCAAATTTTCATTCTCATTGACATATTCCACCAACGATCTAAATCTTTGAAGTGAGAAGCGGGTATGAAAGGACACTCTGATTTTGCTCTTTTTCTTTTCTGGCCTTAATTGCTTAGCTTTTTCAGTGTACTCCTTCTTCTTATCATCTGGCAACTCACGCCATGCCTTTCCTGTAGCCTTACTTTCTTCTGTCATCTTCTTCTTGTTGTCCCCCAACTTTGCCACAAACTCATTTCTAAACAACATAAACCCACTATATACTGGTTTACTCTTCACAGGTTTGCTGTTTCCTCCTTTAGTCTTTACTTTTGTGCTTTTTACTTGTCTACTTTTTCCATCTTTCCCCTTTGTTGGTTCTGATTTTGATGTGTCCCCTTTTTCTAATGACATCTTCTTTTACCTGCACAAGAATCATTACACAGTCATGAACATAGTTCAATCACAATTTAAATGGTTCTTTCACAGTCTCATTTCTGACCAATCCTAATTCCCCTCATTTACACAAAGTCTCGCAGGTTTTAATAAAAGGATTCACAACTTGTGATAACAATTTCACTGCTTTCTTACCTAAATTAACCTATTCACAGAGTTTCACAACTTTTGATAAAGGATTCCTAAGTTGGGATTATGTTTTCACAACTTGGAAATCAAACTTTCCTACATACCAAGAAGGTTTTTGAAGTTCAGATTAACAATTCCCAAAAACTATTGACATTTTCCCACGTTAAGTTTAGCATTGCATTGTTAGGATCGACAAGCATAGCGGAAGAATTTTAAAATTTTTGTCGATCCTAATCGAGGATCTATCAACGGTGTTTAAACCGAGTTAGAAAGATTCATACCTTTTTCAATTCAGGGTTTTCGATCTTTAGGAGCCAACATGTCAGGTCCGCTCCCTCTACCGGTGTCCACACGAATGTTCTCCAACACAGATTACATGGTAGCGCCTCCAATGTCTCCTAAGGTTTCCTTTGCGGCTCTAAATTCTCATCCGTGTATGAGTATATATGCTCTATCAAGTTTATAACCTATGAGGGCTATATTTGAATTTCAAAATTAACCTTTATTAATTTTCAAAATTAATTAACAATTAATTATCTTGATGAGATAATTAAATAAATTAAGTTTAAATTAAATCTGTTCAACAGTTTTAATTTAACCTATTTATTTAATCCAAATAAAGAGCCATTACATTTAATTTATCTTCATAAATTAAATCTGAGATACTATATCCCTATCATGTTAGTTATTAAATCTAATTTATCTTAATAAAATTAAATTTAAAATTAACACAATATAATAATATCATATAGTATATATATATGCACACACATATATATAATATGTATTTCAAAAATAAATAAATAAATAAATATATATATATATATATATATAATTCATCCACCATAGATTAAACATCATCTCATGTTGGGCCATTTTTTAGTGCGACCCTGTAGGCCCATACGAAGTTGGCATTGGGCCAATAACTGTACTAACGCACAAGCCACAAACGGCCTCTAGCAAGACATTATGACTATCCAATTTATATGAGGATTGTTAACATGATGCAACCTGTCATACAACCATGTCACGTCCCTTTTGTCACACGATATATCGGTCAAAGATGAGGCATGAATAATGTCATCCTCTTATTCCTGACCATTACTTTCTCGACTCCTAAGTAATCTAATAATAGAAATGGAAACTCCTTTCCATTGCAGTATAACCATACATTTCTCAGACTCACTCATCGAGGGGCCCAGTAATATCTCTTTATTAATGTGATGGACAAATTCCATCTTGATCATTCATATTCCTTTGCATGAAAAACCAACAAGCCCGATCTAGCCTTTATCATCACCCGGTCAAAAGTGACTTTTGACTAGTTCAAAGCTTAACAACTCTCATGTAGGAATCCATGATGACCTCAGATCAAAGGGCATTGTGACATGGTTATGCATGAGAAAAGCTTATGACTTGATCTATGTAGCTTTCTCATAGTGGGTCGATCCAACACCTCGTACTCTTACAAGTGCCTAAGACTTTGATTCGTATCTTCATATCTTATCAAAGTCATACTGGTCTTGTTTCATCTCTGCTCCCATATAGATTACCGACCAGGGACATTTGAGGACAATCTTTATGATTTATCTTATGATACAATTATCATAGTTAACATGCAAATAATATGATAACAGAATGGAGAAATTTCATTAAATTAATAATGTTCAAAGTACAATAATTGGCCCTTAGGGTACAATTTCCAATATGCACAACCAACAATTCCAATTTGACTACTTAGGAATACTCAAACTTCCCCACATCATTACACATTTTCCCAAGTTCTTATTATGGATTCACAACTTCTACATATGGTTTCACAACTTGCAAATTACAGCTTCCCACATACCAACACCTTTTCACAATGTCAAATAAAGCACTCCTAAGTTTATATTACGTTTTCACAGGTAAGATTAACCTTCTTACCACTATGCTTAACAATTTCACAACTTGGGATCACTAAAAATTTCCCACAGGAAAACACAGTTTCCCAAGTTTTGATAAAGGATTCACAACTTCAACATATGTTACCACAACTTCGAAATTACACATTCCCATAAACCAACCGCCTATCACAATGTCATATTAAAAATTACCATGTTCATATTACATTTTTTCAACTTAGCCTTACTATTTCACAACCACGCATCCCAAGTTGGTAACTTGGGATTACTCTAATTTTCGCACATTACAACACAGTTTTGCAAGTTCTCCAAAAGAATTCACAACTTTTACATTTATATTAACAACCTGTAAATTACACTTTCCAACAGGATTTCACAAGAACAGATCAAGTATTCCCACGTTCAAATCACCTTTTCTCATGTTAGGTTTAGCTTTTCACATCCATACATCACAATTTCACAAATTAAGATAAAGCATTCTCAAATTCACCTTACCTTTTCTTATGTTAGGTTAAGCATTTCACATCCACGCATCACAATTTCACAACTTCAGATTAAGCATTCCCAAGGTGCATTTAGGTTTTGTCAGGTTAGGTTTACAATTTCACAACTACAGATCACAAATTCCCAACTACCCATTAGGCTAAATTTCCCACATCATCAAAACGTGTAACAAGTTCTCATAAAGCTTTCGCAACTTCGGATTATGATATAACAGGTTTTAAATCATAAAATTCCCATATTCCAACAGGGTTTCACAATTAACCATTCCTAACTTCAAATTCGTTTTTGACATTTTAGGTTTAGAATTTCACAACTATATATGCAATAAATTTTTAAACCCGTTCAGTTACCGAACCTTCGCTCCCAGCTGTAACTTGACATCGGAAGACCGATTTTGCAGGAACTCACCAACGACTCTTTGCGCCCACCCAAGATACTACCAAATCCAAACCGCCGTCAACACCTTCCGTCAACTTGAAATGGACCAACCCACCTTCCGTCCTACTCTCGTCTGTTGCTATAGCCAACCACCAGGGAACCACGCCTCTTTTCGACTACAATCACAGCCAACTTAGACAAAATGACAGCTTTTACCGATATCAATTCTTCTTCTTCGTCATTTTTTTGCCGTCGGAACAGTCCACCTCTTCTTTGCTTCAACAAAAAAATACAACAAAATCGCAAGCCTCATCCACTCCTTCCTTCCTCCTCAAATGGACCACACCCACTTCAAATCCATTCTCCCCTCTCAATGCAACCAACCCTACCACTCGTTTCCTCTTTAAAAACCTCCCACTCACAACAACTACCCCACGCCCCCGATAAAACGCCTCCCTCTCTTCCTCTTTTTTTTTTTTTTTTAAATTGCCTAGGGTCATTCCGATCATTTCTGCTCAAAATTGAAAATTCTAGTTCAGTCACAACCACCTCTGCGGGATTAACCAAATTTGAAGCACTTCTCTATCTTTTCATACTTTTGAAGTTCTTTTTCAGAGCTTTTCCCTTAATTTTTTAATATTTAATGGTGGTAATTAAATTATTTAATATTTAATAGCATTTATGGGTTTCTACTGTGGTCAATTTTGAAAAACTATAATGGCAGCGGTGTCATTTTCACTTGATTACCGGATATCTGCATTCCTATTCATCAGTTCTAGCAGTGTAATTCTGATTAATGATGTTATTAGGATTATAAAATATAATCTTCTTTACATTATATCAGCCCAACCAAACATTGTAATCAATCTATTGCATTATAATTACATGTAATCCTCTCTCACAGAATCGAACCAAATGAGCTATAAGGGTTTGTTTGGTTTGAAGGGGGAGGACGGTGGGGGAGGGGATGGAGCGGAGGGAATGGAAGGAAAGGATAGAGGGGTTACCTTTTTTGGTTTGGTTAGTTGGGAAGGAGGTGATGGGTTTTTAGTGATCCTTTGTTTGGTTTAAGATGGGAGGGGAGGGGAGGAATGACAACAATTTACTATTCTAGCATAACATATTTTGTTATATTTTTTATTTATATGTTATATGCATTAATTTACATCCTATATAATTAATATAATATCATTTTTATTTATAATTAACATAATAATATTTTTTATTTATAAAACATATTCTCATTTTAAATTAATTTCGTAATAATATATTTTTAATATAAAAATAATGTATATTTTAAAAAATATATTATTTTAAATTAAATAATAAAATTAATATTTTTGTAGTTATAATAATATTTTTAATTTATCATAATATTTTTCATCATAGGCTTTATTGGAATATAACATAAGTTATAAGGGTAAAATGGTAAAAAATTCTATCTCCCTTATAAAACCCCCAATTTGAAAATTTGAAGGGGAGCTAAAATATGGGTGTTGGAGGGGTGGGGAAGGAAATTTTGGGTTATTCTCAAGGTAATCAAATCCGGACCGGTCACTGAACCGGTCGGAGTACTGAGTTAAGGGTCAATGAGTCAGACCAAAATCAAACCAAAGTTAAATTGGGACTAAACCGATGAGAAATGGAAAATTTCAGAATTATTAATATGAAATTTTAAAGAAAAAATTTAAAAAAAATTGATTTTTTTTAAAAAATAAAAAACTCAAACAGGACAGGGTTGCTGGCCGTTTTCGGTTCGGTCCGGGTCTGAGTACACTAGTTATTCTCCTCTCCAAAATTTCATACCAAATGAGAGGAGGACTGATTTTTCCTCCTTTTCCATTCCCTCACCTTCAACCCTCCACCAAACAGGCCCTAAAAAAAATTAAGACAAAATTAGGGTTTCGTTACATATCTACCCCGGTCAGCACCGTTGGCTCTTTGGCTATTACCTCGTGAGCTTCTTCGTCTTGCTGTGCTGAAAATTTCAGATTCCCATTTCTTGGGGTAGCCATGGGGAAGGGTCCTGGTCTCTACACTGAAATCGGCAAGAGAGCTAGAGGTATTCTCTCTCTTTTCTCTTCGGATTTGTTACTACGGCCGTGGTTGGGATTTTTAACCTGTGAAGTGTTCCTCCTTTCGTCTTCGTTTTGTTTTTATTGATTATGTTTTCGGCTATAGATCTTCTGTACAAGGACTATCACAGCGACCAGAAATTCTCCATCACCACCTACTCGCCCAATGGAGTTGTGAGTTTCCTTCTTACCTCATTCATGGATATTCAATCTAGGATTATACTGTTGGTCCGACTGTCTAGGTCCGATTTTCAAATGCGTGAGAGGCTGCCTAATTTATCTGTGGTCGTGTGAAAGAAACAGTTTGGCTAATTCTTGGCTTCCTTTGTATTTCTCTCGTTTTTTATTGGGGTCTTTTGTTGGATTGTGATTTTGTGGTTTAAAATTTGAATTAGCACCACTTTCATGAAATGTTCTTCTAGCGGTGTAGCAATTAGTTTCCGTGGACTGCGACTGAACACACCAGCGTTGTGTTTTATAGGAGCATGAAAGTCGTTATGTGTCTTGCCCAAAATATATAGCATAACCGCGGCATATGCGTTGCAGTGTTTTGGATGAAATTAAGTGACGCTAAATATTATATCAGATGCTGTTTGATGCTGACAAAATAATTCATACTTCGCAACCTTTATGATGATATTTACATCTTAACTCAGTTTCAGTGTCATTTCTAAGTCTTTTTAGTAACTCATGTTTGCTGTTGCAGGTTATAACATCATCAGGAACCAAGAAAGGTGACCTGTTCTTTGCTGATGTTAATACCCAATTGAAGCGCAGAAACGTCACCACTGATATTAAAGTTGATTCTGAATCTAAAGTACGTACTGAATCTTTGTTCAGTTATTCCTGAATGGATTGCACAGCTTGACTTTTAGATCAGTCTTGTTAATTCAAGCACTTTTAACGGTACTGGAAGTTTATTACTCTCAAAGTTGGGTAATAATTTTTATTCGCCTCACTTCAATTAAATAAGTTAAAAAAAATTCTTAACTAAGCTCATAATTTTAAATGAGCATGGCTTAAAGCTGAAGGATGTTTCTCCATTTTTCTCTTATGGCGATGCTGGTATTTCTTTGTGCATGCAGATATCCTTGCTATTATCTTCTAATATTAGATTTTAATTCTTTAGTATTTTTCTCCTATTATCATTTGTTCTTTGATAATAATTATTTGATCTCTGCTTGACTACATGGGGATTTGATCATGGTGGGGAAGTGTTCTTTTAGTCCTCTTCATGTGTACTTACCTGGTCGTTGAAATTCTTGCTATGCTGTGCTTGCTTATCATTTAGACATAAGTGGTGGGTGAACAGAATGTAGCAGATATATTCTTAGTGGCATTTTTATCCGGGTCTCGGGATTTTTAATTTCTTAGTTGATAACCAGGGTCAATCAATCATATATATTGCTCCTTTTTCCTATCTCATGGTCTTTACATTCCTATAAGATGGTTTGACTGAAATTCATTAATGTTGTTGCTCTGTAGCTCTTCACGACAATCACGGTTGATGAGCCTGCTCCTGGTTTGAAGAGTATCCTTAGCTTCAGAGTTCCTGACCAAAGGTCTGGGAAGGTGAGATGATCAAACATTTTGTAGAAGTACTTAACAGGTACATGAGGTCATGTGTCAGTAGATGGCTGTAGAAGCCAAAAACCCAACTGATATGATATTGTAATCAAATGTTTTTGAAGTTAGTTAGTTCAGTTAATTAGACGAGCAGCATTAGGTATTAGTGGCATTAACCTTTGTTAGGAGCGGCCCTAGTCAAACATGGCCTTAGCCATGTCTAATTAGCTATTAGGCTCCCTGTTTTGAACATACCGCTGCTGCGTACATATATGATAGTACCCTATTGTAATCTCTAAGTTTTTGCAGTCTTAATGAAATTAAGAGAATTATTCAGCACCTTTTCTCTCCACTTCTTCTCCTTTCTAATTCCTCTTCTTCAACCCTCTCTTTCTCTTCTCTTCTACCCTAATTCCCAAATCAATAAAGAATTCATATTACAGATTGCTATCACCAACCTTATTGAAGCTTTAAAATTCCTTGAACACTTGTATCCTAAATTGTCGGTTAAATATGTTGCCTGATTTGTGGTTCTGGAACAGGTGGAACTTCATTACCTACATGACTATGCTGGGATAAGCACAAGTGTTGGGCTAACAGCAAACCCAATCGTCAACTTCTCTGGTGTTTTAGGAACTAATGGCCTTGCTATCGGTACCGATCTCTCATATGACACCAAAAGTGGTGATTTAACTAAAGTCAATGCTGGATTGAGCCTGACAAAAGCAGACTTTATTGCTTCACTGACTGTGTGAGTAACTGTTGCCTCTCCTATTGTGAGACTTGCTGTTGAAAACACTGCCACATTTATTCCTTTCCATCTTCTATGAGCGAGCCTTAGCATGTGGGAGCAAGGAAAGTTTCATAGAACCCAGTTAAAATGAATGATGAGCTTGTTTTGGTCATAAAAACTAGGATAGCTACATGTTAAGGCCCTATAACCGTTGAGTGAACTTTGTGAGTCTGCGTTCTAAGGGTATTTGAAATAAACCTATTTATTGTTCTTTTTATTGCACATCTTTGTATCTTTCCTGAGAATGATGTGGAGTACATTTTATGATATGATTTTTGCTTATGCAGGAATGAGAAAGGTGATGCTCTAAATGCTTCTTACTACCATATGGTCAACCCCTTGACCAATACAGCTGTGGGTGCTGATGTGACTCACAGATTCTCAACCAATGAGAACACCTTCACACTTGGTACCCAGCATGCCCTGGATCCATTGACCACACTGAAAGCTCGCATCAACAACTCTGGCAGTGCCAGTGCACTTCTCCAGCATGAGTGGCGTCCCAAATCATTGGTGACAATCTCTGGGGAGGTAGACACAAGAGCCATTGAGAAGAGTGCCAAGGTTGGGTTGAGTTTGGCTCTCAAGCCCTGAGGATTTTTGAGCTATTCTGGAAAGATCATTGAGGTAGGCATTAGGAGCATATGGTTATATGCAAGCCGATTTGTTTTCCTGAGGTTGGTTTCCTTTTTGGACACAAGTGTTCATGGGGTTTCTCACGAATGAGTGTTTCAACGTGGTAAAAGTAATTAGTAGTTGATTTAATAAACCTAGTGTTACTCAAATATAGACGAGCTCTGGAAGCCTCACTGTATTAGACTGAGGATTGGTACTCATTGAGATTTAAATTGCAAGATATTTTGCCTGGCGATGGCTGTTCTCGGCGTTGCATGTCTAGAATGAGTATTATCCTATAATATCTCTTGTTCCAGGTTGTTAGTGTATGAAGACCATAGCACGACAGCTGCGTTCTCGTCTTTGCGTTCTACTTTGATAAAGCAGCTACAATGAATCGCACCATCAAAGTGTTAAAGACTTCAATAGTATATATGGTCCCCTCCTTCCCCCAAACTTCTAGATACTTATCCGCAACAACATAGAAATAGTTCTGTATGCATTACAATATTGTTCAGTTCAGAGCTGTTCTTTCATTGGCATGTGCCTCTCCTTTTCACCATCTCTCCATGCTTCAAAGGTTAGCCTTGTGGGTTCCCTTTAGCAAAATCCAAATCCGAGCATCGTTCAGTTTTTTGTTTCCTTCTCGACCTGTGTTACAGAGCTCGATGAATCGGTATATCAACACAACTCCTTGGGGATAGACATGGGGAGGCATTCTTCCTTGCTGTCCACCATGACCACTTGATCACGGAGATGACAAGCGGAGGGAGCATGTAACCAGAAGGAGATCCGAATCAAAAAGAAGAAAAAAGATGGAGAAGCATTAGTTTCTTCTTTTCATCAGCTTTGCCCGCGAGGGAGATAGAAGCTCCACTATGAAATCGAGGTGTAGAAGAAAGAAAGGAAACTAACACTAGGCTACTACAGCTGGGAAGTTCAAATTTGAAGCTCCGATATGAAATGATGATTGGGAGTTTCAAATTTCAAATATAATAGGAAGAACACGAGAGAGAACAAGCCAGAACCATGCCATTAAACCGCATTGTCCATTCCTACGGTAAAATGTCTCTAGTTGGCACAATTCACGAGTCATTTTAAAATTGATTTAAGTTAAAAGGGATAAACAATTATGAAGGGGAAGTGAGCAATGAGAATGGAGTCTTGAATTGTTCATCCTATATTTTGAGCTAATAAGCCGCATTGAAGGCAATATAATCATCAATATCTACACCAAATTCATTTTGAACTCAATATCATCAGAATTGTTCATCCTATACCTTCACGATCAGCCTGTGTTCTAGAAGATAATTCCTTATCCCTGTAGGAATCGGTCGCCATATTCAAATAGTAAAACCTCTTGCTGCTAGAATATCCCGGAGCCTCACAGAATACTTCTAATAACAATTTAGCAAAGAATCAACTGTGATTAGATTATACCGTACTTCACAATCAGTTTCTAAGCAGATCTCTCCCCCTTTGAATTTCTCACTAGCCAAAAGAGCCTCCTCCAAAGCAACACGTTCCGCTAGAAAATCAGAATCAGCCTGAATCTTCTTTGCAATAATTTATTTAGCCGACACTTATGCTTTGACTCCCTGATAAATAACAAAGAATTAGACCACCATTTTTTCCATTGAGATTTCTTACCTCTATTTACATGAAAATACACTAGACAAATAGTAATTTATTCATATTGGGGACGCCGTTTATTTCTTTTTTATTTAGCCAGACCCTTTATTTCATTTATTGGCTTCAGAGAATTTGACATTAAAAGTTAAACTGAGTTATATTTTCAGAAAAAAAAAATTATTGAAAAGGAGGATGTATATATATATATATATTTTTTTTTTTGCCATAAAAAGGAGGATGTATATGAAACTTACTGTGTTTTTTATGTCTTTCTCACTTGACAATATTACATTTGTTATAAAATATATCTAAATTCAAACTTAAATTATGACATGTTTGTGCAATTTTATTATGAAATATATTTTTTGACTTTTTGTTATCTCTTTCTTACATTGTGAAATTATTTTCCGACGGTCACAAGCGGCTGAAAAACGGTTAATTTTCGACATCGAACGGTCGAAGTTTTTTCCCATCCTAAGCAAGCACAATAACCACTCGAAAAGAAATCAAGACAAAACTAGGGTTTTGGTATATCTCTATGCCCGGGTCGGTTTCACAATTCACCCTCGCTTGTCCTGTCCTCTAGACTGAGCTTCTTCTTCCACATTTGCTGATAATTTCAGATTTCCATTTCTTGAGGTAGCCATGGGGAAGGGTCCTGGTCTCTACACTGACATCGGCAAGCGAGCCAGAGGTACTCTCTCTTTTCTCTCCGGATTTGTTGCTATGCTTGTGGTTGGGATGTTGAATCTGTGAAGTGTTCCTCTTTTCATCTTCGTTTTGCTTTTATTGATTATGTTTTTCGGCTATAGATCTTCTGTTCAAGGACTATCACAGCGACCAGAAATTCTCCATCACCACCTACTCGCCCAATGGAGTTGTGAGTTTCCTTCTTTCTTCATTCGTGGATGTACAATCTGCTATGCAGCATTATATTCTTGGTCTGAGTGTATAGGTGCGATTTTCAAATGCATGTGAGGCCTGTCAAATTTACCTGTGTTTCGAAGGGTAGTGTGAAAGAAACAGCTTGCTTAATTCGTGGCTTCTTTTGTATTTCTATTTTTTTCTTCTTGGGAGTCTTTTTATTGGATTGGAAATTTGTGGTTTAAAATTTGAATTAGCACCACTTTCATGAAATGATCCTTGCTTAATTCGTGCCTTCCTTTGTATTTCTATTTTTTTTTTTCTTGGGAGTTTTTTTATTGGATTGTAAATTTGTGGTTTAAAATTTGAATTAGCACCACTTTCATGAAATGATCCTCTAGCGGTGTCCCGAATAGTTTCTGCGGACTACGACTGAACACACCAGGGTTTAGATTCTGTGGTTTATAGAAGCTTGAAGGTCGCTCTGTGCCGTGCCCAAACAGATTACCAAGGCATATGTGTTGCAGTGTTTTGGATGAAAATCGAATGACGCTAAATAATATATCAGATGTAGTTTAATGCTGACAATTGACAAAATAATTCGTACTTTGCAACCTATATGATGATACTTGCATCCTAAGTTTCAGTGTCATTTCTACCTTTCTTTAGTAACTTATGTTCGCAATGGCAGGTTATAACATCATCAGGAACCAAGAAAGGTGACCTGTTCTTTGCTGATGTTAATACCCAATTGAAGCACAAAAACATCACTGCTGATATTAAAGTTGATTCTGATTCTAAGGTAAGTACTGCATCCTTGTTCAGTTATTTTTTTTATCTTTCTTTATGTTATTTGACGTTTTCCTCCGTGTTTTTTCATTTGCGTTTCTGCTACAAATTATTAATCCAGTTGTGGTGATTGACATGTGTTTTACCCTGTTTGATTGAATGGATTACACACCTTGACGTTTAGATCAGTCTTGTCAATTCAATCACTTCTAACAGTGTTTCAAACCGCGAGTTTGTCACTCCTAAGTTGGGTAATAATTTTTTATTCTCCACACATCAATTTACAAGTCAATTAAACAAGTTATTGAAAAAAATATTCTTCACTATACTCATGTTAAATGAGCTTGGGCTAAAACTGAAGGATATTTCCCCATTTTCCTGCTATGGCGCTGTTGGGGTATCTTTGTGCATGCAGAGATCCCTGCTGTTATCTTGAAATATTAGAGTTTAATTCTTTAGAATTTTTCTTAAATAGATATCCTTGCTATTATGTTGAAATATTTTATTTTAATTCTTTATAATTTTTCTCTTATTTTTATGTTTTCTGTGATAATAGTTATTTGATCTTTGCTTGATTACATGAAGATGTTACTCCCTCCGGTCCTAATTATAGGACATATTTACCTAATTTTGAAGAAATTAAGGATAGTGATTAAATTAGTTAATCATATTTATTTTCCTAAAATACCCTTATTTAAACTTTAGTATTTGAAGATTAATGAGATATTACTGAGATCAAAATTAATGAGAAGGATCTAATGTGATTCAACTTTAGTATTTGAAGGACTCATGGATATATTATGCTTCCCTGATCGTAATATGATACAAATACGGTGTTGGAACTTGGAAAGGGATAGATTCCAAGAGAGAGGGTTGAAAGAGAGAGAAAATTTAATTATTATTGAGAAAGGATCAATAGGGGGTATTTTGGGAAGAAATTGATAAAAATTAGAACTTTGTCTTATAATTAGGACCAAGATCAACTCTCAAATGTTGTTCTATAATTAGGACCGGAGGGAGTATCATGTTGGGGAAGCGTTATTTTAGTCCAATTTATGTGTACTCACCAGGTCATTGATATTCATGATATATTCATGATACGCTGAAATTTCTCTTAGAATTATGCTTGTTGACCATTTAGACATGAACTGTGGGTGAACGGAATGTAACAGATATATTCTAAGTTGCATTTTTATTAAGGTCTGTAGCCTTTTAATTTCCTAATTAATAACCAGTGTCAATTGATGCTATATAATTTTTTTGAAGAAATAGAAAATGGGCAATGTTTTTATATTTCTCCATTTTCTTATCTCATGCTCTTTGCATGCCTATGAGATGGTTTGACTGAAATTCATTAATGTTGGTGCTCTTTAGCTCTTCACCACAATCACTGTTGATGAGCCTACTCCTGGTTTGAAGAGTATCTTTAGCTACAGAGTTCCTGATCAAAGTTCTGGAAAGGTGAGATGGTCAAACATTTTGTAGAAGTACTTAACCGGAGGTCATGTGTCAGGAGTTCCTTGAGCACTTGTATCCTCCATTGTCAGTAGAATATTGTTGTCTGATTTGTGGTTGTGGAACAGGTGGAACTTCAGTACCTGCATGACTATGCTGGGATAAGCACAAGTGTTGGGCTAACAGCAAGCCCAATCGTCAACTTCTCTGGTGTTTTAGGAGCTAACGGCCTTGCTATTGGTACCGATGTCTCTTATGATACCAAAAGTGGTGATTTAACTAAAGTCAATGCTGGATTGAGCCTGACAAAAGCAGACTTTATCGCTTCACTGACTGTGTGAGTAACTGTTGCCTCTCCTATTAATTGCTGTCGAGAACACTGTCACATATTCCTTTCCAACTTCTACGAGCGAGCCTTAGCATGTTGGGGAAGGAAAGTTTGATAGAGCCAAGTTAAAATGAATGTTGAGCTTGTTTTGGTCATAAAAACTAGGATAGCTATATGTTAAGGTGATAAAAGTTTTATTCAGAGCCTGTGAATGATTGGGAGTACATTTTTTGATACGATGATATTGGCCTGTGCAGGAATGAGAAAGGTGATGCGCTGAATGCTACATACTACCATATGGTCAACCCCTTGACCAATACGGCCGTTGGTGCTGATATGACTCACAGATTATCAACCAATGAGAACACCTTCACACTTGGTACCCAGCATGCTCTGGATCCATTGACCACATTGAAAGCTCGCGTCAACAACTCTGGCTTTGCCAGTGCCCTTATCCAGCATGAGTGGCGTCCCAAATCGTTGGTTACCATCTCTGGGGAGGTAGACACAAGAGCCATTGAGAAGAGTGCCAAAGTTGGGTTGAGTTTGGCTCTCAAGCCCTGAGGAATTTTGAGCTATTCTGGTAAGATCATTGATGTAGGCATTAGGGGCATTTGGTTGTCTGCGAGCCAAGTTTTTCCCCAAGGTTGGTTTTTGTTTTGGACACGTGTTCATGGTGTGTCTCGCGCATGAGTGTTTCAACGTGGTAAAAAGAATTAGTAGATGATTTAATAAACATAATGCTACTCTCAAATTTAGACAAGCTTTGGAAGCCTCACGGTTAGACTGAGGATTGATGGTCATTGAAATTTGAATTGCAAGATATATTGCCCTGTGATTGCTGTTTTCAGCGTCATTTATTATTTTTCTTGGCAACCGTCATTTGTTTCCAATGGCTTGTTACTTTGCTAGCCAGGGTTGACTTCTCCACTTCATTTCTAGGCGGGAAAAAGGGAAAAACTCCCCCTTTCATTATGAATAAAGTTTGGTACGATGTCTCAAATGCCGAGTCGAACCCATGACTTGTTGATTTCCAATCGTTATCGATGTGGCCATGGATCAATGTATTTGGGAGCAATCCTTTTTAACTCCCGAAAAAATAGAATAACTCCTAGTGTGTCGCTGTAAAATCCTTTCTTTATACACAATAATTAACTATGGACTTGATAAAAACCATTTTTTTTTATATTATTATAATCATTTACAACCTCTACCATGGTAATAAAAAGATTTCAAATCATCTTTCAAAAGATTACCATGGTAGAAAAGAATTCAACTAACTATTTAAAAACTCTTTAACTAAATAATATCTCATCATATATTAAAATATCCATATCAAACCAAATTATGGTTCCATCAATTCAAACCACATCATAAGGCCCGCAAGCCATCCAACCTCAGCAAAAGTAATTAAAAATATATAGTTAAAATATCAAATCTCCAAAATAAATCAGAGTATGCAAAATGAGCCCTAACGTGGCAATATACAATAATCCAACATATATTATAAAGATAGAAGCACTACTTTTAGCAGAAGTAGTTTAAGCTTCCGAAGTCTTCCCTGATGGACCCGCACAACAACTATCACCTGGAAAAATGTTAAATCAACGGGGTGAGACAAAAGCCTCAGCAACCAACAATCCATCTCATTGGGCATAAGAGTAAGTGCCCATGAGGCGCCAAGTGGGATAGTTATTAAAATCATATCAATATTAAAATGTCACATGTCCACATGTATATATACACATTAATTTACCATATCATAATCTCATTCTCATATTTATCACAAGTATACAAGAATCAGTATACGATAATTTATTCTTTGTCCCCCTTATTTCCTCTCCTGCCTTATTTCCTCTGACTGAACCCATGGGCTAGCACTGACCCATATAACTGGTAGTTTAACTTAACAAGCTCACCAATCAAGTGATATGGACCGGCCAAAATCCACAGAGCACGAGACCGGACCATGGGTTCCCCCTCTAATTATATTAGTGGGGTGTCAAGGCCCTACTGAACACAATTGGGCCAAAGGACTAACCAGTGTACACCTGGAAGTCCACCACCTTATTACCTCTTTTTGTACAAAAGTTCACCCCCTTATTTCCTCTTTAAGTAACAACCCGTCAAATCAACATCCACCATCCCCTCTCATATCAATATGTGTGATTATAACAAATCATTATCAATTCTCAATTATCAAAAGGATATTTTCAATCTCATAAATATATATCAATTCATATAATAAATATCACTACTCATTTTCTCAGCGAAAATAAGTCCCACAAGACTATTTCATTAACAACATATTTTCAAAGTCCACATCATATATCAATAGCCAAATTTATAATTCTATGTAATTAAAAATCACTCACAAACACCATACAAATATGCACAATAAGAGGAAAGTGGTTACCTCTCGCCAAAGTAAAATTATAACCACAAGCTCCTAATCCAAGAGCTCAAATACACGCCAAAAATCAATCTACAACAATTAATTTATTATACATTAATAACTCCTTGAGTTATTGGAAAAATTAATTTATTTAACTAAATTCTAAAATTTCTAAATTTTGAATTAATTACCCCTAAAATTCCAATTATAAAATTTAAATATTTTTATTAATTCAAATAACCTATTCAAGTAATTGATTATTGTTAATTTCATTCCAATACAGGAAAATCCCTAAATTTTAAGTTTAAGATCTAAAATACCAAATTATAAAATCTAAACCGATTAAAATTCACTATTAATCAACCTCTACATTCCTATAGTCTTGCTCTTTAAAAGTTGAATTTTTGAATAAATATATTACAAAACATTTATTTGAATTATATGGAAAATTGGATATAAAGGACTAAAAAGTAAAGAAGCATAAGGACTAAAGAAGAAAATGAAATTCTGCATGTGGGTAATGGTAATTGTGACAGAAATTTGGGGCCCTTTTCTGTAATATTATCCCCTACTTTCAGTGAAACCATATCCGCAGCAATTACAGAAAATTACCCCGAATTTCCAAAACTCCAGTTTGATCCAAAAATCCGAAACTACCGTCTTTCACTATGGAATATATCAGCAGAAATTACGGAAAACTACCCTGAAGTTTTAAAATGACAGTTTAATCTACAAATCCGAAAATCACCGCCCTCCACTGAGGAAAATTTCAGCATAATTTACAACAAATGACCCTGAAGTTTTAAAATGCCAGCTTAGTCTAAAACTACGAAAATCACCGTCTCCCTACACTAAAATTGATTTCCTAACTGTTGATTTGCTGATATAAAATGGGGGAAAATCTAAATATTACATATCACAATTTAAAATAAAAGCATGGAGAGTCTTTTTGCTCATTTTATCCATCGTTTGCCCAAAATTCTAATTCCATATTATTCTCTAATCAGTAAGAAATCACTATCATAAGAAAGATAAAATTATTTAGAACATTTTTCCTAAAAAGAGTTTTGTGATCAGAAGAAAATTTGAGTACCTTATTGATCTCAGAAGAACTAAATTTCTCCTGCCAGAATCTCACTCTCCGCGTTCCTGAAGACTTCACGCCAGAGCGTGAAGTGGTGAGTGAGCGGGTATTTATAATACCCCTCATCATTCATGTGGCGCCAAGGGCCACTTTTATTTTATTAATTAATTAATTAATTATTAAAAAAAAACACACACACACAATCATCACCCTTATCTCTTTCTTTTCTTTTCTTTCATTTCCTTTTCCACCGAACAACTTTCGGTGGTTTGTCCCCCCCTTTTTTTTTTAAATATATATATATATTATATATATATATATATTAATTAATTAATTCTAATTTATCATTATATTATGAAAATAAATAAATAAAAAAAATGAGGATGTTACAGTCGCCAAAAGAGAAAATACGATATCTTGAGTCTTGACAAAAACCCTTGACTTTTCTTTCGACCACAAAATTTGATATTAAAAATTATACTAGTAAATATTTTGATGAAAAAAGACATTGAAAAGGAGGATTTGTACGAAACAGCTCTATTTTTATCCATTCTTTCCATACAATACTACATTTGTTGTACAATGTTTAACTCCAACCACAAACTTTAATTGAAGGTTAAAGCCACTCAAACTTTACTTAACATATTTGTGCAATTTTATTATGAAATACATTTTCCCACTGTCACAACGGGCTGAAGAACAGTTAATTTTCAAGATCTACCTGTCTTTTTGCGGTTCATTCAGTATGAATTAAGATGTTTTCGGTACTTTAAAATATTTTATGATTTATTTAATATTCTAAAGTATTTTTAGATGCGTTAAGCATCTTAAAACGGTTACTAAAACAGTATTTAAGTGTGCTTGAAGCATATTCACTTTTCAGAATTAATAATGAAGGTAAAATTACTCTTAAAAAATTCATGGGTGAAATTTCCGCTAAAAAAAACTAATATTTTAATAATAAAATTATATCACAAAATACTTGTGGGAAATACTTCACTCATGAAATAGTTGTGGGAAATACTTATCGTGCTGGCGCCTTTACAAAAAAACAATTAAGACGAAGTTAGGGCTTTGGTTTCTATATGCCCGGGTCAGCTTCAGTTCCCCTCCGCTTTCTTCCACCTTTGCTGAAAATTTTAGATTTCCATTTCTTGACGTAGCCATGGTTAAGGGTCCTGGTCTCTACACTGACATCGGCAAGAGAGCCAGAGGTACTCTCTCTTTCTCTTCGGATTGGTTGCTATGCTTGTGGTTGGGATTTTGAATCTGTAAAGTGTTCCTCCTTTCGTGTTCGCAATGCTTTTATTGAATATGTTTTTCGGTCATAGATCTTCTGTTCAAGGACTATCACAGCGACCAGAAATTCTCCATCACCACCTACTCGCCCAATGGCATTGTGAGTTTCCTTCTTTCTTCACTCGTGGATGTACAATCTGCTTTGCAGCAATATATTATTGGTCTGAATGTCTAGGTTCGATTTTCAAATCGTACGAGGCCTGCCAAATTTATCTGTGTTTTGAGGGGTTGTGTGAGAGAAATAGCTTGCCTAATTCTTGCCTTCTTTTTTATTTCCTTTGTCTTCGGAGTCTTTTTTCTTTGAGGTATAGATAGTCTTGCATCAATTTTGTTGCACATTTGATAAATAAATTTCTCACCTATTTGTCATTGTTGTCTTTTGGTTTGAAGTTCATTCTCTTTGATTTTGTATCTGTTCATTTGTTTACTAATTGGTTCGTAATTTTGTGATTTAGAATTTGAATTAGCACCACTTTCATGAAATGATCCTCTAGCAGCATGTCTATTAGTTTCTGCGGACTACGACTGAACATACCAGCATATGAATACATACTACCAACTATTAGTTTTTAGAAACATTTTAGAAGTCGAGTTGGCTTCTTTCCTAATAGTCATGTATGTTCCATGTTTCCCTTGGCATTAAATGGGGCCACGTGAGATTGCACCATGTGAGTTACATACACAATGCAATGTCTTTGTTATTTTTGTATGAATACACCACATGAGATTGCATATACTCGTTTATAGAAGCATATGCTTTCTATCGTTGTGAACGGAAGTCAAATTATGCTAAATAGTATATATCAAATGCAGTTTAATGCTCACAAAATGATTTGTACTTTGCAACCTATGCAATGATATTTACATCCTTACTCAATTTCAGGTTCATTTCTACCTCTGGTAATTTATGTTTGCTGTTGCAGGTTATAACATCATCTGGAACTAAGAAAGGTGACCTGTTCTTTGCTGATGTTAATACCCAACTGAAGCATAGAAATGTCACCACCGATATTAAAGTTGATGCTGATTCTAATGTAAGTTCTGCATCCTTGTTCAGTTTTTCTTTTTTCTTTTTTTTAACCACATTTGACATTTTCCCTCCCTTGTTGTTTATCTACTTGTCCTGTACAAATTATAAATCCAGTTGTGGTGGTTGATCTGTTTTACCAGCATTGCACGGTGGTTTTCAGCTGATTCAATATGTTAGTATATCCTTCTTGTTAGGTTAAAATAGGATAATGTGTTTGATTGAATTGATTGCACAGCCTTGACTGCTAGATTGATGTTATTAATTCAAGCATTCTAACTGTGTGTTGCATTTGGTTTTAGACTGCAAGTTTATGACTCTCAAAGTTGAGTAATAAATTTTATTTTCCTCACATCAGTTTACAGGTCAATTAAATGAATTACTGAAATAAAAATAATCTAAACCATTCTTGTATGTTAAATGAGTGTGGCCTAAAGTTAAAGGATGTTTCTCCATTTTCCTCTTGTGGAGATGTTGAGATATCTATGTGCATGCATGCATTCTTACTATTATCTTGAAATATTGGATTTTAATAGTTTAGAATTTCCCTCTTATATTGATGTTTTCTGTGATATTGATTATTTGATCTCTGCTTGGCTATATGGATTGTTGAGAAGTAATCATGTGAGGTAAAAATTGTTCCAGTCTCCTGCATGTGTACTTACCTGGTCACTGAAATCCAGGATATGCTGAAATATCTAATAGACCTATTCTTGCTTATTATTTATACATTAAAGATGGCTGAATGGATCAATTCATGCTTTGTAAGTTCTTTCTGAGAAATAATATTGGGCCATATTTTTATATTACTCAAGGCTCTTATCTCATGCTCTTTTCGTTCATATGAGATGGTTTGACTAAAATCTATAATGTGTGTTCTTTAGCTCTTCACCACAATCACCTTTGATGAGCCTGCTCCTGGTTTGAAGAGTATCTTTAGCTTCAGAGTTCCTGATCAAAGGTCTGGAAAGGTGAGATGATCAAACATTTTGTGGAAGTACTCAACAGGTACAGGAAATAGTGTCAGTAGATGGATGTGGAAACCGAAAGTCCAACCTATTGAGTCTTTAAAATTCTTTGAACACTTGCATCCTGCATTGTTAGTAGAATTTATTGTTTAATTTGTGGTTCTGGAACAGGTGGAACTTCAGTACCTGCATGACTATGCTGGGATAAGCACCAGTGTTGGGCTGACAGCAAACCCAATCGTCAACTTCTCTAGCGTTGTAGGAACTAATATCCTTGCCCTTGGTACTGATGTTTCTTATGACACCAAAAGTGGGGATCTAACTAAACTCAGTGCTGGATTGAGCTTCACGAAAGCTGACTTTCTTGCTTCACTGACTGTGTGAGTATCTGTTGCCTCTCCTATTGTGAGAAGAGCTTTTGCTAAACACTGCCTGCATCTATTCCTTTCCAACTTCTACAAGCGAGTCTAAGCATGTTGGGGTGGGGAAAGTTTTATATAGCCAGTTAAATTGAATCTTGAGCTTGTTTTGGTCATAAAAATTAGAAGGCTAGCTATACAATTATTTTTAAGTTCCTATAGCTGTTGAGTGAACTTTGTGAGTTTACGTTCTAGATGTATTTGAAATTGACCTGTTTATTGTTCCTTTTATTGTGCATATGTTTTTCGTGACAAATATTGGGAGTACATTTTTTGATACGACGATCTTTACTTGTGCAGGAATGATAAAGGTGATGCTCTGAATGCTTCTTACTACCATGTGGTCAACCCCTTGACCGATACGGCTGTGGGGGCTGATGTGACTCACCGATTCTCAACCAATGAGAATACCTTCACAATTGGTACTCAGCATGCCCTGGATCCATTGACCAAAGTGAAAGCTCGTGTCAACAACTATGGCAGTGCCAGTGCCCTTATCCAGCATGAGTGGCGTCCCAAGTCGTTGGTGACCATCTCTGGCGAGGTAGACACAAGAGCCATTGAGAAGAGTGCTAAGGTTGGGTTGAGTCTGGCTCTCAAGCCCTGAGGAATTTTGAGCTTTATTGGCAAGATCTTCGAGGTAGGCATTAGGAGCATATAGTTATACGCCAACCGATTTTTTGGAAGCAAGTGTTCACGGTGTTTCTCGCTCGTTTCAACGTGGCAAAAATAATTATTTGATGATCTTATTAACCTACATTCTTAATGTTAGTCTCAAATATTGACTCCGCAAGCCTCACTGTTAAACTGAGGGTTGATACTTGTTGAGATTTGAATTGCAAGATATTTTGCCTTCTGATGTCTGTTTCGCGTACGATTTTGATTTTCCGAAGGCCATTAGCTATTTAAGCTCCCTCTAGGATTGAACGGTGCAGTTCTGTTTGTATGTTTATTTTTTTGACACCACGTGGAGATTGGGATTGGATTCTTATTTTTTCCCCTTCTTGACCTTAAGGTTTGAGGATTGGATTCGCCTTACAAGAAAACTCCTAATTATGCCTCGTTTGGGTTATGAATCCACTGTTCAACATAGAGTAAGAATAGGAATCCCTTGTAAAAATTAATTCCATTTCGAATAGTAATTCTTTTCCCTCTAAAATGTTAGCTTTTAATTTTTTTCCCCTCTTTATTCCTTTTCATAAGATGGGTAAAGTTTTAAAGAAAAAAATAATGTTCTTTTTCCACAAAAAAGGAGGAATTAAATGTTTTTACAAATAAAAAAAGTAATAGTGTTTTACCATTTCTGTGAAATAGATGTGTAAATAAGATTATTTTAATAATGAAATAGTTAAAAACAACTATTTTTTTTTGACAACTATTTTTAATCACACCTTTATACCCAGTATACTAATTTCATTCCATCATTTTCGTCCATAATTCCCTCTTAATCTCTCTTTTTTTAATTGCAAGGGAGTTCATTTCTTAATCTAAAAAAAAAAAACACCTTCGGTCTTTGATTGTTTGGAACAATTACAACTGAGTATTTTTCTTAAAATTTTTATTCTCCTTCTCGTTCTTAATATAAGACATATTTACTTAATTTGGTTAGATTAAGGAAGTTAGTTAATATGACATAAATTTTCTAAAACACCTTAGTCATCTTTCTTAATTTCCTCATTCCCTCTCCTCTTTGATTATTATTGAGGGAATATTAATAGGGGTAAATTAGAAAAAAAATTGATAAATATAAAATTATGTCTTATAATTAAGACTAAGATCAACTCCTCAAATATGTCTTACATTAGTGACAGAAGGAGTACTGTTTAGAAATCACGTATTTTTCTAGAAGTAAGAAACACGCCTTAATTGAAATGCAATTGCACTTTTACCCAGCACTCCAGACGATAAGAAAGGGTAAGGCAGGTTCATCGGCATCTTTTGAATGCAACATCTTGTACGGAAGTCATAAAAGATAGGAGCGCACCTTGTAATTTGTATATCATCCCTGTTTTGCATATCGGAACCATAGAAGTCAATATTTCATATTTTCATAAATATCTTTAAGTCTCACAACAAGGAGCCTATTGAAAAATTATAGTTCAAAAGTTTAAGGATTATGAAATTTACTCTTCCTTTGAACTTGCAACAATACTTGAACACGAGTTGCGACTAATTCAAACTCAAATGATTTCGTGAATTCTGATTAATCCTAAACATGGACCATATAATCACATATGGTGTTCAAACATGTTCCGAACCAACTAACACAATATTAAACCATTATTGTCCTCAAGTCTACGGATACAAGACAAATAGAAGGGTGTATTTGGCTAACCATTTGGACAGCTAAACTAACTCTCTACAAACACAGTTTTGATATATGCTTGTTTGGGTGACTCAACTGGCTTTTGTAAAACGGAAAATTAACTCAACAAACATTTTGCAAATGGAAATACAAGTTGCTTTCAAAAAACTGGATTTTTTAAACAAAATTGTTTACTGATAGCTAAACAGGCCAGAAGTGCCTAAAAGAACCAGCAAAGGGAATAACAACTTAGTGAAGAATAATGTGTTTTCAAACAGCACAGAGAAAGCACAAACTACTCATGTTGCATTAGTCGGGCCCATGGATGGAAAGGCTCTATTGACTAAGCAGTGTGCCTGGAGCATAGCACAATACGCATCGGTATCAACCTACTCTGCAATACCATAATTACACAGCCACAAGTTTTAAGACCCAATTTAACACACAAGGTATAAATTAGCACTCAAAAAATATATTCCACACACGCACATAATGGACAATCTTCTGCGGATCTCGTAAACACAAGTACTACTACTAAACAAGGTAAAAGAAGCAATGCCAAATCTATTAATTACATGTAAAGCATCAACTCAAAAGTATTCTGAAGGCACAAAAAAAAAACTCACAAGTATTCCACAAATAAACTAGGCACGCAAGATATCTGGCTATTCACGATTGCAGAAAAGCTCAATTCATCAGTTCTGGGAAGCACTGGCCTGAAGGAGACCATCCCGAATCTGCACAGCAACATCCTTCACTGCACCAGGGCCATGTGGTATGAACACAGATGAGGACTTTGAGGATGCCCCTATCTCCTTCATGGTGTCAAAGTACTGAGTCACCAGCACCATATCCATGACATCTTTAGCTGTAGTGCCAGGTACATTTTCTGAGAAAGCTAGCACGCTGTCCCTCAGCCCATCCACAATGGCTTGACGCTGGCGAGCAATTCCAAGTCCGGACAGATATTTGGACTCTGCTTCTCCCTCAGCTTTCTTTATCTGCAGTATTTTCTCCGCTTCAGCCTTTTCATTGGCTGCCAACCTCAGTCTAGCAGCTGTTAAGGAAATAGAGAAAAAGGATCAAGATAGTAGAACAACAATCTAGGAACAAAATTGAAATTTACAATACACATAGGTCTAGTAGCTTCTGTGGCCATAGTAAAAAGTGTCCGTATGGATCCACATGTCACAATAATACATCCATATAAACAACATTAAATGTATCGAAGCACAACCAGCAATTTATCCCACAGAAGCCATGCCAAGATATAGAGAGTACAATGAAATATATCAGAAATCGCCAATCCAAATATTAGAAACATAGTGAAACACAGCATCTGCAAATACTTAATGCAAATTAAAAGTAATCCAACAAGATAGAAACCTGCAACATTTAACAAACATCAATACAACTACCAAGGAATGCAAATTGAAAGTAATCCAACAAGACAGAAACCTGCAACATTTAACAAACATCAATACAACTACCAAGTGCAGTCTTTCCTCATCAGGACCTAGAAATTATTACCTGCATTGATCTCATTCATTGCTCGCTTGACATTAACATCAGGCTCTATGTCAACTATAAGAGTCTGAACAATCTCATATCCATAAGTAGACATAGCCTACAACACAAAGATCACACTGACTTCTTAACATGTCCAACTGACAAGTGACAACAACCTTCAATAATCAATACTGAACGAAATATTTATAAATATGAAGAAAGGAAAAGAAAATAATTTGTTGTTGTTGGGGGGGGGGGGGGGACCAGACCTTTTCAAGCTCCTCTTCTACAGCCTTTGCAATTTCGTTCTTCTGCTCAAAGACAGAGTCCAACTCCAACTTTGGTACACTCGCTCTAATAACTGGAGAAATGCCAAATACGAGAAACTTTTAGGAAATCAACCCACATAATTACCAACTACACAATCCAACATCAATACATAGAAAAAGTAATGCGCTTCACACGTGACAGTCACTGGTGCAGAAAGAGTAGCATCCATGCTTCAAGGGCAAGAATTTAGTAACAGAAGCCCATTTGACGCACCATCAAAAACATATGATTGGATCTGTTCCCTGGTGTTGGTGAGCCGATAGAAAGCATCGGATGCTTTTTCAGACAAGGCACGATATTGCACAGATGCAACCACATTTACGAATACATTATCCTGAGAAGCCAATGGCAGTAAAAAATTTCACAATGGATCATGAGAACCCACATAAGAGATAAATATCTATATAAAGAGTGAAATGAATTTTTAATATTTTTCAATATCATTGAATAAAAATTATACATTGCAAGCAGAATGGAAATTGCCCGCAAACATGAATGTATTGATCAAAAAAATATTGTGAAAATAGGAATAGATGACAGAGAAAGGATAGCATAGCCACAAAATTACAGACATGTATCCACCTCAAAATCCAGCTAATGAAAAACTTTTTTATTCTGTAAATTAATAGCTACCAACTAAAATATCAATAAATTCATTCATCTTAAACTCAAAATATATTAAAAATAAAATTATGGACACATAATCAAGCTGCTATTGATAAATTGAGATGTTTGTCAACTATATATAAATCTGTTAGTTATGTAGACAATATTCTGAGATTTTAAATTAAGGAAATACAAGCATATCATCAAATATGTCATAATTTCAAGTCAGATGCAAATGGTATAATAATATCACAAAAAAGACAAGAAAAAATGAAGCAGCAGAAACCTTTGTTTTTGTTTCACACCGAACATCAAGTTGCTGAACTCGTAGTGATAGCTTACCAGCTATCTGGAACCCAAGACACCAAGGCAAGCAGTGACATCCAGGTTCCAACACCTCCTGGTATTTTCCAAATTGCTCCTTGATGGCCACATACGACTGGTCTACTTGAATACAACCTAGAGCTTGACCCATTCTTCAATCGGAAGACAAATAGTACAATTCAAAATTAAAGATCATACAGATTTGCATTAAGCGCCACCTTGTTTTGACTTTCTTAATTTCCATGATCAGTTTTGCAAGACTTAAATACTCTTGTTTATCAGATCAGAAAAAATTGCTTTTGTTCATATCAATACCCGTAAAAAAAATCAGCAAGACATACTGTGGAAAATAATATAGACATAAATACTTTCAACATTTAGCAAGAATGAGAGAACAGTGACTAGTGACTACAAGAAACTTTCTTTCAACAAATGGCAAGAAAATGAAACATCAGGTTTTTGTTTTCAAACCTTTATGGAAAGTCTTTGACTTGAATCAGGAAATTAATAGAAGTAATAAAACCGTCAGGTGCACACTATAAACTACTGAAATCGTAAGTCTTTTTTTCAGATAAAAGAAAGGGAAAAAATTGATGAACAAAAATATCAGAATTAACAACTGATATCATAGATGTGGCAACTGAAATGAATGGCAGTAATTAACTGATAAAAGCAGAATTAAAGTTACTTTTCCTTAACCATAGTCCCAATTTAAATTTCGGTAAATAAAATTGGACGTACAAGCAGACAAAATATGTGATATTACGACTCACAAGATAGAAAAAGCAAGTAGACGAAATGAATTCTCATTCTCCATAGCAAGCCTAATTCAAACCAAATCCTATATTTTACTCCCTGGTCCTAATTATAAAACAAAGTTGATTGTTTTTTGTAGAAATTAAGGAAGCTAATTAAATTATTTTAGAGTATTTATTTTTGTATTTTTTTCTTCAAACTAATTTGTTTAACTAATAAATTAATATATAATCTAAGCATGCATAACATATGATATGATTAAATAATTTATTTAGCTTCCTTAATCTCACAAAAAAAAGTCAACTTTATCTTATATTTAGGACTGGAGGTAGTATTTAATATTTTTAAATCATTACAGACCAAATATAAAGCTCAGACTTTTTAAAGTTTAGAAAGACTCGAAACAAGACAAAGCTGAAACTCTCTCTAATTCTCTATCCTCTCAAAAAAAAAAAAAAAAAAAAGTGAAATGCTCTAAGCAACAAATTGAAGAGAAAAAAGATCCAACCAAAGCAAAATTGAAGGCAAAAAATTGCAAGAATTTCCCTCTGCCAGGGAAAAATTATGACGCGATTTACCTGTGATCATCTGTCCTAGTATCACACAGGCAAAAGCAAGCACAGGAATCAGTCCAAAAAAAAAAAAAAGCAAGCACAAGAAAACCCTAACACTCAGTTTTGGCCGCAAAGAATCTTGATAGCATTAAGTCTCGGGAAAACCATAGGATCAGCATAAACCGAAAAGTCAATTCGCGCTTTCTAAAGTGTATGTAATCTCGAAGAGTAAAGAGAGAATAAACGAATACGAACATTAAAATTCAAATTTAAAATACAGATATAGTTCAAGAGCGCAAGGCAAAGCATCATGAACGGAAAATAAAGGACGAGCAAATGATGCGATGGAAAAGGGCGGAGAGTCATTAATTTACCAAGAAACCAAACAAAGGGAGAGGGAGACTTGGAAGATAAGAAAGACTCTGATGAGTTGTGAGGAGCACATAGTCTGAATGGGAGGAATGCAATTGCAGCATTTTATATTTGAGGCAGGATCCTTTCAGATACAGTATTTTTCTTTTTCTGATTTTCTTCTCACAATCTCTAATATCTTATTAGATTTTATTATAATATTACTAAAATAGAAACTAATAAATTTGACTTGTTAAAATATAATTTACAGCTGTATTATAAAAAACTTAATTTAAAAAATATTAATAGTTTTGTGAAGTACTATATATGAACTATCTATTTTCTTGATCTAAGAGTGCAGAAAGGATTCTAACAAGGGGGAAATTATACTCCATTTTGAGGGATTTGGCTGCGGTCCGCTATCAATTTTTTTCTTCCAAACTACACCGTTTTGGTGTAGTTTGGGGTAAAGGAGTGAATTTTTTTTTTAAAAATAAGATATAATATTTTAAAATATTTTTTTTGGAAGTATCTAGTATCTTAAAATATTTTTTAAATAACATATAGTATCTTAAAATAATTTTTAGTACTTTAACCCCTTAAAATATGTTTTCAGTTGTATCCAGTGTGTTAGCAGATTTATTGCAATTTAACCTTTAATGTATTTTTTTAGTTCCAAAAATCACTTTAAAATATTTTTTTGGTGTTTTTAACCCTTTAAAATATTTTTTTGGTGCTTTGAACTCTTTAAAATATATTAAGAGTTAAATTACAATCAGTCTACTAACACATTGGATACAACTGAAAATATATTTTAAGGGGTTAAAGTACTAAAAATTATTTTAGGATACTATATGTTACTTAAAAAATATTTTAAGATATTAGATCCTTCCAAAAGAATATTTCAAAAAATTATATTTTATTTTTTTTAAAAAAAAAAACTCACCCCTTTACCCCCAAACTACACCAAAATGATATAATTTGGGAAAAAAGGATTGGCAACGGACCGTTAGGTAGCGGACCGCAGCCAAATCCCATTTTGAGAGGATCAGATCCGCGTTTTATTGGTGGGACCAAAGGAATGGATATTTATTTTTTTCTCCCCGAGAAGAGACAGATTGAACTTTGGAAATGTAATTTTGGTAAAAAAAAAACAATTGTAGAGATAATTACGCTTTTTATCATGCATTCATATAAATCAGGGTTCATTAATCCGGACCGGTCGGTTCGACCCGGAAACAGGCGAACCGGCCCATAGACCGGCCCAGTCCGGATTACTAATTTTAAAAAAAAAATTGATTTTTCCTTTAGAATTTTATACTATAAGCCTAAAATTTTTAATTTCTCACCGGTTTGGCCCCGGTCTAACCTACTGACCCTTAACTCAGTACCCCAACCGATTCAATATCCGGTCCGGATTTTAATACCTTGATATAAATCGATATGGATGTCTATCATCCTACAATATCTTCAATAACTTACACACACACACACGCTATTCATCAAAAAAATTATATACCAGTATATACGTTCCCTCTAATATGTAATATAAGAGTGAGTTAACTTTTTTTTTATAAAATTAAGAAAGTTAAATAAATTATTTAATCATAATATATATTATGTATCGGTATCATTATATTATTTATTAGTTTATAAGTCAAATAGATTAGTTTTAAAAATATGATAAATTTAAATATTCTAAAATAATTTATTTAATTTTTCTAATCTTTCTAAAGAAAGTTAAAATGCTTTTATATTAGAGACCGAAGATGGTATATAATAAGACTATTATATTTTTGTTAAGCATATGTATTCTTTTATTGGAAGAAATTATATTCAAGATACTAACGAATACTAAATGTGGACACTTTTTCCAATTAAAATTCAAATATTGATTTATTATATTATGAGAGACTAATACTTCCCATTAGTCCAAACTATTGGTTAGGACAATTATGTTAAACTAAGTAAAAGGTACATGTTTATTTGGGCCCCACAAAATTAAAGCCTTAGAGAACACGACGGTAAAAGCGGGCCCATCTCTAAGCATAAAATACCAGACGAAGGAAGACAATACAAGACGTGGACAAAATAAAATGGATTTTTTATTATTTTCAAATTGTAAACGTACGCTTGTAAATAAAAGTCAATTACCTTCGCTGGCGGATATGGCTGGAAACGCATGGCCACCGGTTTTATTAGTTGTTGGATAATAGTTTTTGGAGTAAGGGTCTGTTTGGTGAGGGAATTGGAGGGAAAGGAAGGTGAGATAAAATTTTTATGAGTTGAATTTTAAAAGATTGAAGAAATGGGGTAATAACATTTTAATAAAGAAAATATATAAGATAAAAGAGTAAAAAAAATTAATTAAAAATTTTTAACCCCACTTCTCTAATTTTTTTTTTAAAATTCAACTCATAAAAATTTTCCCTCCACCCAATTTCCCTCCCCTCCCCTCAGACCAAACAAGCCCTAAAAGTGGAGAATAGTTTCTAAAAAATAAATTTTGAACGGAATGGATTAGGAGAAAAAAGTGATTTTGATAAAATGAGAGTGTTTGGGTATTGTAGTCAGAATAGTTTTTTTCATTGTCAAATTACTAAAAATGACATTAAATTTTGTGATAATTACATATAAAGAATAAAATTATATTTTATGTATTATTTAAGAGTTAAGGTCCAAATTTAACATCAAAGTTTTTCCGGTATAAATAAATTCTGGAAGATGCAAAAATAACAATAAACAATTAAAAATGATGTAAATTTAATAAAACCATTAAATTTGACCTTATGTCGTTAAATTATAAAAGAAGAAAACCCCTAATGACATTAAAAATGATGCATCTTAACCCATTATTTAATATTAAATTTCATAATTAATACAAAAAATGAAATAAATTTGTCTATACGTAATGTTAATTAACTTAACTATTTTTTCTAATATAATCAAATTAGATAAATAGGTCTTATATTAAAGATAAGAGAGAGTGTTAAAATTTTAAAATTCTTAAAAAAACAAGAGAGAGATAGAAAATGAAAAATGGTGAAATTCAAAAAAAAAAAAAAGACAAGAGAGAGAGAGAGATGTGAGACCCATATAATGAAAAAGAATTAGGAAGATGGTGGGGCCTATATAAGAGAAAAAAAGATTTTTCCAAACCATGATTTTGTCTCAAATCCATAGTTTATTTTTCATCATCCAAACACACATTAAAGCCCTTTGAAAAATCTACAGCAGGTGGGGATTAGTCACCGATGAGTAGACACTTTGTGCCTATCCAAAATAAGAGTCAATTGCATTGTAATATTAAAAATATAATAAAGTTTCACTCATTATTCCTTTCTATTATTTTATTCTCCAAAGGGGGTTTGCTTAAAACATTATTGAGCTGATATCAGTATTAGAATATTGATTGCTATAATCTGATTAAATTTTAATTTTGTTCTTTATAGTTCAAATCATTAGTTTGGATCATTATAATGTCATCAGGACTTGAGTTAAGTTTAAGTATTGAGGTTAGTCATTAATTTAATTAAATTGTAAGAAGTAATAATAATATTAACCCAACATTAGAAATAGGAGGTCGCGGGAAATATAAACGGGACTTCTAAAGTTAAATTCATTGTGATTATATTTACATATTTATCCGAAAATTTAAAAAAAAAAAAAAAGTCTAACAAAGAATTTGCCTACGGTATAGGATCAATTTCCTTTTAGTTGGTTTTCCTATTTTGTGGTTTAGCTTTTGGGACGATTGTCCTTCGTTTCCATCGATTGAAGTTTCGTTTTTCTTCGTCGTCTTCTTCTTTATATTTTAAAAGGAAAAAAAGAAAAACTCTTTGGACAACAGCTTTCCGTGCAGGCAAAGCTTAGCTATAAACATTGGCTCGTTTGTAAAACAATCCAAGTAATCCATTAATGAATTGAAGTTTTCGTTGTGGGGTCTCCGTCTGCTTTCGCCTGCCTGCGTAAAGTCGTGTTATTACTTATCACTTACCACTTGTAGGCTATCTTTGGATAAGGAGAAAAGTGATGGGAAAATTGAAGAAAACTAGGAGAATATGCTAGCAAGGAAAACTTTTAAAAATAGTAAAAGAATTACTATTTTAAAGAATTTTTCTCTTAATTTTCTTTTTCTTAATTTTATTCCATCCAAACATAGGTTGTGGTGATCCATTTCGCTCATGTGGTCCATATATAGTGCTGGTATATACCTTAATACCTATACACAGACACACACACATTTGTCCTTATTCCCTTTTTTGTTTCCCCCCCCCCCCCCCTTTGTAGTGACATGCAATTAAATGAGGATGCTTGCACGAAATTGCAGCATTGAGAGATTTCTGTTGAAAATGAAAAGCATCAATCAATCTTTCATCAATTAACTTTATATATATATATATATATAATCCTGTAATATCTGTTTAAAAACTATTTTAATAAAAAATGGATTGGGTAATCGCATCATTCAATTAATACCCATTAAAGTAGTTTTCTATTTTGAAAAAAACTATTACAAATTATTCTATAGACAATTTCCTTTTACTCCATAAAATTTGGTCTCTTTAATAATAACTGCATGTTATGAATATATTAATTATTTAGATGTCTATTGATTTTTGACCTTCCATATCACCATTCATAAATAGTAGTTGAAAAACTAAAAAGCTATTTAATGCAGATTCAGATATAGGAATGATACGAAGGGTTATATAATGTATATTCATTTGTACTAATTGTCTGTATTAATAGTACAATTTATTTTATCTTAGTGGTGGTGACTTTTGGAGGCCTATAAATAGAGCCTTGTACAAAGCATTGTAATGACAAGAAATACGAGACACTGAATGAGAATTCCTTCCCCCTTTGGCCCTTGCTCTCTCCAATTTTCTCTTATCTTATTTCTTACTCTCTTATCTTAGATTTCTTTTATTTTCATGACACGTTATCAGCACGAAAGCTCCAAAGAATGTATGGTCTTCTCATATTTTCCTTGACAATTTCATCTATCTTCTTTTACCGTAGTTTACCTGATTTATCTGGGATAATACGAGCCACTATATGGAATTAAAGAGATATTTTTATCGATTATTATAAACATCAGATTCCATAACTAAGATTGGAGATTTTTATTGTTTTTATATCTTATATCTCCTTTATAAGTTCTTGTATATTGTTATTATTATTTTAGTATGATCAAAAACCATATACCTCTGATTCCATATTCTAAAATTATATAGCCAGAAGCCATATTACTTTAATTTCTTATTTTACAATCATATGACAAGCAATCATATCGATTTAATCTCTTATTTTGATATAATATGGCCAAAAGCCATATCCTTTGATTTTATGTTATATGGCCATAAACCATATACATTTTCATCTTCTATCTTATTATATGGCTAGAAGCCATATACCTTTTCGTCTTTTATCTTATTGTTTGGCTGGAAGCCATATACAACTTTTATTTATCATGAAGATAAACGGTTAGAAGCCCTATAGATCTATTCTCTCATCTTGAGATTAATTAGCCTTAAGCAATAAAATTTTAATTTTGTTATCTTACTTTATAAAGTATTTCTTGTCTTTACAAATTTCCCATTATTATCGTTTGTGATATTATATTACTTTTTTATATTTCATGTTTTATGAATTCCCTTTTATTGCATTAGTCTGAATTATGTTAAATCTTGTGAAATTTAAATTTGTGGCAATTATCAGTACTGAAAATAACTATTTATCTTCAATGTCTGATCCATGATTTTTCTACACCACCATTTGCATGAAGGCCTCAAAATTAAATATTTGCCATAAAAGACCCACTTATTCTTTGGAACAAATTAAAGGAAATGTATGATAACCAAAAGATGGTTATTCTTCTAAAAGCTTGTTATAAATGAATGCATCCAATTTACTCCTACTGTAGCGATATTGTGAAAGAGGTTTTAAGAAATATGTTAAATTAATTTCTTGTCTTAATGTGGCCAAACAAAATAATGAGCTTTTGTTGCAAAAATCATAAATTATGTCCAATAGGCTCGTATTCCCAAAAGTAAATGTAGTAACGAATGAATTTAATTGTGACCGTGGATGAGGTTGTAGACGTGCCTACAATTGTGGGCATTGCCGTGGTCATAATCATGATGGTTCAAATTCCCACCCAAAGTGGGGAAAGATTAAAATAAATCATATTGATCAGGTTGGAATTTTTTAGTATGGTGACATAGATATTACTCATTTAGATGTTGCTAATTTCTTAACATAAATTAACTTTGTCTATTTGAATTGCAATGATTTAGTGTATTTAAAGTTACTACTATCATATGTATTTTGTTTTTAATTATGCTTTTCTTTATTTCTATGTTTCTTTTAGCCAAGAATGAGTCTTATTGACATAAGTCCTAAAGATATGTATGTCTTATTCATAATGCAACATCCTACGCCATACTTAGAAATAATAAATATTTTTTTTCCTTTATAATGCGAGAGGCCAATGTTCAAACTATATCTAATAGTATAAATTTAATTGAAGGCTCCGGAAGAACCTATATTTTGTTACCAAAAGGAACACAATTTTATATTGATAATGCATTTTATTCTACCAAGTCTAAGAGAAATTTATTGAGTTTTAAGGATATCCACATAAATGGATATCATATAAAACAACAACTGAAAATAGTCAGGAATGTCTTAATATTACAAATTTAGTTTTCTAGTAGTGCATATTAGAAAGGTTTCCTGCTTTTTCTTCTGGCTTGTGCTATCATTTATAAGCACAACTGAGATGCATGTTGTCGTAAATCAAAAGTTTACCAATGCAAACCAGAAGTTTGCAAAACAAACCAGAAGTTAGCCAATATAAACCAAAAGTTTACTAATAAATTTAATGTTTGGCATGATCAGTTAGGCCATCTTGGGTCAATAATGATGCGACAAATAATTGAAAACTCATATGTGCATGCCCTGAAGTGTAAACAAATAGTACAATCCCATGATTTCTCATGTGCTGCATGTTTCAAGCTTGGTCTTTGTAGTTTTTCTTCGATTTTTTTATTTGCTTTTTGGATTCCTTAGTCTCTATTTCCATTTTATGCTTTCATTTGTTTAAATGGTTTCTTATTGGTTGAAAATGACCAATGCTTGCTATTACTCTGTTTCATGAAGCAAACATCTTTGATTTTCTTTATTGGTTTCTTGTTGCTTGAAAATGGCCGAACATTGGGCTTGAACCTTGGCCGAACCTTGTCGGCTTGTCGCACGCAGTGGTATGTCATTTACTCATTTCTTCCTGCTACCGCTAGATTTTCTGTTTTGGTGTTTGCCTCCCTCTACAGCGCAAAAAAAGAATGAAAATGATGATATAGATATGAATCTATTTGTTAGTTTCTCTCAAAATTTGAGTTTATTTATTATCTATTTGCTTTTTATCACTGCAATAATTTCATGATCCTCTGTATCTTTATGCTGTGCATGTGATTGTCGTGATTGGCTTTTGGCATGGAAGCTCAGCTGAGTAGTTTACTGAGATTATACCATCCCTCAATTTCTTTTGTTTATGTCGTGATTGGAGTTTGGGCACTAATTTCTTTTGTTGTCATTTGAACCTCGAATCTTGTTTATTTTTTATTATGAGTTACATTTCATCATTTGAAGTTCAGGTTGCAGAAGTAGTAAAGTAGTAAACTTTGCTTTCTATAATTAGTGATAGCTAGATTGTAATTGATATTGGAAAGTACTGGCCTAGCTACATTGTGCTTTTCATAATGTTACTTCTGTAATTCTTGTTTAATGTTTGGATGTCATTGTTTTGTTCTTTGCTGTAGCTCTTATTAATCATAATGGTGCTTTTGGCTTGTTGTGTATCATGGTGCTTTTGGCTTATTGTCTATCGTTGAAAAGTAGTTTTTGGCTTTCTTTATGGTTTGTTAATAGAGGCCAGAAATGAAGAAACTGATATACTTCCACCCCCAATTCTGAGTCTAGTAATCCCCCTAATAATAGTAAACCCTAACCACAGACATCAGGTAGTGAAAAGAAAGTGGATTCTTCTTGGGAATACGTTTCTATAAAGAAAGAGGGGAAAGTAAATGCATTTATATGCCTTTTATGTGCATCAAGTTATAAGGGAGGTGGGATAAATAGGTTGGAGCAGTATTTGGCTGATGTGATGGGTCAAGTAAGTTCCTGTAAAAAAGTGTCATATGATATAGTAACTAGAATGAAAGAATCTTTAGCAGAAGATTCAAAAAAAAAAACTGTTGGTAATAATAAGGTAAATGAAGCTAGAGAAGTTGAAGTTAGAGAAATTGATGAATCAATTGCTTCAAAGAGGAAAGCTCCTGATGCTGGGAAGGTTAACAGTTATTTTGCATCCAGGACAAGTCCTAGTGTCCAACCAAGCATCAAGAGTACATGGGCAAGTCAGGAAACATAGTATAATGCACAAATATCTTTTTCTTATTGGGCTTATGTGAATTGTATTCCATTTAATGCACTTACTTGTCCCTTATTTCAAAAAGTTATTGATGGTGCTAGTGTAATTGGTCTTGGGTTTAAGGTCCCTAGTTTTCATGACTATAGAGTGAGCTTGTTGGGAAATTGTAAAAAAGAATGTCAATTATTGATTGATAGCCATCGAGCTAAATGAAAAGAAAATGATTGCACACTAATGGCTGATGGTTGGACTGACGTTAGACATCGAACTTTGATTAATTTCTTAGTCTATTCAATACATGGCATGGTGTTTGTGAAATCAGTTGATACTTCAGATTTAGTTAAAGATGCCAACACTTTATTCTCACTGTTCAAAGAAGTTATTAAGTGGATAGGTCCTACAAATATAGTCCATGTGATGATTGACAATGCTGCTAACTATGTAGCATGTCATAGATTGATAAAAAATAAATATAAAATCATTTATTAGTCACCTTGTGCAACTCACTGTTTGAATCTTATTTTGAAAGACATTGCATCCATGTCTCATGTGTTCGACCTTGTTTGAATCATTTGGTTTTCTTGTCATGGTTAAGGAAAAGACTAGGTTGGAAGGAAATTATTCATCCTGGTTCAACAAGATTTGCCACCACATTCATCACCCTTCATAGCATATATTCGCATAAGTACGACTTATAGGCTTTGGTTGTTAATCAGCATTTTGTGAACCATAAATTAGCAAGCACTAAAGCTAGGAAAACTTTTAGTGAAATCATTCTAGATCATCAGTTCTGGAGCAATTGCTTTGAAGTTGTGGGACTTGTGTCTCCGTTGAAAAGATTGTTGAGGATTGTTGATTCGGATAAGAAACCTTCAATGCCTTGTGTCTATAAAGGCATACAGAGAACTAAAAATGTAATCAAGGACATGTTTCAGAGGAAGAAGGAACTATACAAGCTCTACACAAATATTATTCAAAGTCACTGGGATAAGCATTTGAAAAATGATCTTCATGTAGCGGCATATATGTTGAATCCCACATTCTTGTATAGTCCTAACTTTGTTAGAAAGTATAGACTAATGGATGCTTTGGTCAATTTGTTTAAGGCAAACTCACCTGACAATGCTGATCATTATGCTACAATGATGCAGCAATTGCTATCTACCATGAATGTAAATGATCCTTTGACAAGGTTTCATGTGAAAAAACAACCCAAAAAATCGTCTTTCATAAGTATATTAAATTTCATATTTTAAAGCACATATTATGATTATTAATACATACTAAATGTCTTTTATTTTATTTTACAGATGAGTGGTGGCTGTACTACGAGGGTTCAGTACTAGAATTGCAACAAATTGCTACACGTGTTCTTAGCCAAACTTCTTCTTTTGGCTGTAAAAGAAATTGGAGCTTGTTTGAGTGTATCCACAATAAAAAAAGAAACCAATTAGAGCATCAAAGGCTTGATGATTTGATTTTCACGAACTACAATCTGAGGTTAAAGTTTAGGTAATCCGTAATCTTAAAAGTTATGACTTTTGAATGGTTGTTTTATAGTTTAATTAAATATAGTAATATACATTGCATTAATGTTGATCTTCTATCATGTTGGCTAGGAATCGATTGAAAAAGAAGAAAGAAAATTATGATCCTATTGATTATGAATCAATTGATAAACTAGAGCTTTGGGTACTTGAAGAAGATCCAACTACCGAATTTGATAATGTAAAATCGACAAATCTTCAACTTGAACAAATGGTGAGGGATTTTGGAGGTTTCTAACTTCTAACTATCTCTTCTAGTATTTAAAATTATATTAGTATACACAAGAATAAAACTATGTTTTTTACATAACTATTCATAATTCTATTCATTTTATATATAGGTGATGATGATGTTGCTGGGGCTCCATTTTTAAATGATGATCATGTTGCTCTTAGTTCTTTTACTTTTCCTCTTACAGCTCCACCTCCTGATGTTTCTATGCCTAGGGAGTTGAATGATGTTAATGATGATTATTAGTTTAGTGATTGAAGGTGGGAATATTTTGTTATGATGTAGGTGGGAATATGTTAATCATATAGGTGGGAATATTTTGTTATCATATATCTGTTTTTGGTATTTTGTTATGATGAATATTTTGTGATTACTGATTATAAATTCAAGTGTCACTAAGTGGTATATGATACTGTGATAGTGTGATGTCAATCTGTAAAGAAAATTGTAAAGAATATTTGACAAGTATATGATTATTTTGCTAGTCAAGTAGTGATTCAATGTATTGAAATTATATATGGTTTTTGGAATTATGGATGGTGTGATAAGAAATTAAATTATTTCTCAATTTTTTATTCCTTACCAGTCTAATACCGGGTTAACTCCAAGTTAACTCCAGTTTGACCCATTAACCCTTGACTTAGTTCTCTGACCGGTTCAGTGGCCAGTCTGGGTTTAATAACCTTGAGCAATACATAAAGCAAGCAAAGAATGTCTATGGTTGAGATCATTAATACATCACATACGAACCACTTGTGGTTTATCTTTAGGCAATTTGATCCCAATAGTCCTATATGAGGATAATGCTACAAGTATTGCCTAACTAAAGGAAGGATATATAAAGGGTGATAGAACAAAGTATATTTTACTAAAACTCTTCTTCACTCGTGACCTTTAAAAGGATGGTGAAATAGATATTCAGCAAATCCGTTCAAGTGAAACTCTAGCAGATTTATTCACTAAGTCACTTCCAGATGTATTCTTTGGAAAGCTTGTCCATGATATCGGCCTTTGCGGACTCAAAGATCTCTATTGATATTGTCAAGAGGGGGAGTCAATGCACGCTGTAATCTTTTCCCCTTATCTAGCTTTTGTCTCACTGGGTTTTCCTAGAAAGATATTTAATGAGGCAACACTGGATAGTGTATCAATGAATGATGTTGTCTTTTTTTTGGATAGGTTGTTGCCTTATTGGGTTTTTTTTCTAGTTAAAGTTTTTAATAAGACACATTCATAATGGACATCCAAGAGGAAATGTTATGAATATGTTAATTATGTGAATGTCCATTGACTTGACCTTCCATATCACCATCATGAATTGTAGTTGGAAAACTAGCTAAAGGCTTAATGCACATTTAGATACATGAATGATACGAAAAGTTATATAATGCACATTCATCTGTATTGATGGTATAATTTATTGTATCTTAGTGGTGACTTTTTGGAGGCCTATGAATATAGTCTTATACAAAGCATTGTAATCACAGGAAACTGAATGAGAATTGCTCCCTTTTTTTTATCTCGAATTTTCTCTTCTCTTATTTCTTGCTTTCTTATCCCATGTTTCTTTTATTTTCGTAACACTGTGAACTAAAATTATGCATTTTGTTTCCTAAGTTATTCAAATTTATTGGAATATGATTTCCATATAATTCTCAATTTTAATTATTAGGGTTTGAAGATAAGGTAATAAAATAAATTGAATTTGACAATAAATATTAAATTATGAATTCAATTTGATTGAATTTGAAAATAGATATAAAATCATGAATTGTAAATCATAATCACCTAATAGACATTTGAAGTCTACTAAAACAATTATGCACAAGGTGTAAATGTTTTTCCATTCATATCCAAAACCAATTTTGGACATTTTTTTTACTATGATAATCAAATTAATCCTTGACAACGGCGCAAAAAACATGACATGAAAAAAAATATAAAAAAAAATTATAGTCTAAGATTTTGCAAGTGCACAGGCCATATCAAATAATAAAGTGATGAGAAAAGTATCGTTTCCACGAGAATTTTATACCAACAATACAATTGAGCAATGACTTTACACGTTTGTCTAAGTTGAGTCAACACAATCTGAATTAAATAATAAAAAAAACTAACTAAAAAAAGAAAAAGAGAAAATCAAATCTAACTAAAACTAAGGATAATGGTGATTCTAGACCTTAAGTGGTGGCATGGATTATTATAACCTTGATTACTTATTAATGTCTAATTTCTCCCCTAAATTGCATTTAAGTTATATTTGCTAGTCTGTGACTCTTATTTACCTAAAAATATCTCTTGATTCACTAAAATGCATTTCAATTATGTTAATCCCTAATTCCTTAAGCAATTAGTATTTAATTGGATTAATTTAAGTGCAAGTCTAATGAGACTACGTAGGGTCGGTAGGTATATGTCTACCCTACAAGCAAATTAAGTTTGAAAACTTAATCCCACACGATTCAATTGAAGGTCTATTCTAAATTTCCTATGTCTAGGCTCCTTTAGAATATCAAATCAAGCTCCAATCAAATTTCTCACCTTTCAGGACTATTAAACTTACAATTGAATCAACAAATATAACATTATAGCAAGTAAAAGAAGAAATAATCATTCACTAATCCATAATCAAACTAAATAATCTCAAATGAAGGTTTAACTACATAAATTGAATATTGTCATGAATAATATAATAGCTAACCAAAGACAACAGAAAAAGATAAAAGAAAGAAAGGAAAGGAGAAACAAAAACTCAATTCCGAATTTTTATTCGTGCTATAGATCTTCTACCTCTCCAAGCTTTAATCTCCCTACATTAAAATTCTGAACTCTTGTGTTGCCGTCACCAACCAAAAAATAGAACACACTGTCTTCTTTTTTTGCCTTGTGTGTATATAGGCATATATAGCCTCCTCCCAAAACTTCCAAAATATTGTCCCGTCAATGAAAAAAAAAGGAAATAATAATAATGATAATAAATCTGATTTTTTTTTTAATTTTCTTTAAGAAAACTCCCATTATTATTTATTATTGCTTCTTTCTTAAGTTTAAAAAATTTTATTTTAATTTGAAATCCCACAAATGATGCACTCAATTTATATCTCATAAAATTTTAAGAAAATTATTTTAATTTAACATTGATGACTTCTCAAATATATCAAAATATATCTCAAATCTATTAAAAATGAGAAGTCATCAAACATTAAGGGCCTGTTTGGTACGTAGAATTGGTTTTGATGGATATGGATATGGAAATGGATATGGAGATGGATATGGAGATGGATATGAAAATGAGGTTTACAAGTATGTTTGGTATGTCATGAAAATGAGACCTGATTTTTATATAAAAAGACTTAAATGCCTTTTTAATTATCTTCATAGCAATGACCTTGTCAAAAAAATTGATCAAACCCAGCCACCATCAACTATCAAAACCACTATGACCTTCACTGAAAAATAATTACAGATCCCTTTCCCTCTATCAGCCTAAACATATCCCTTTCCCTCTATCAAATTAAATAGATCCGTCGATAATGGTGATGGAGCTAAAGAAGTCGAAGACACAGCTGGAAGTCGATCTTGCTGCTAGTTATGGTGACAACGCTGGAGTCATCGTCGTGAAACATGAGCTTTAACCATCACTATAATTGGAGAAGAGAACGAGTGGTGGAGATCCATAAAGGTGTGGATCTCATCCCAATCTCCGGAGATTTGTGAAGATGCTGAGAGCTATTGTGGAAATCACTAGAGATCGCTTCGTCTTCTCGGGAAATCGCTGGAGCTCACTGTTGTTGGTGGTTGGAGGTTGGCGTCAGGGCGCTGCCGTTGGTTGTTGGAGGTCAATGTCACAAGTTACCGGAGGTCGCCATCAAGTTGAGGTCGGTGGTCGGTGATGATCGAATGGAGATGCGCTTGAGATTGAAAGATGATGGAGGGGCAACAGTAGAATTCCATGGAATTTTTAAGAATTCCATGGGGTAAGTGATGGAAGCCAATTCCATCAATTTTGATAGAATTGGTTTCCACATGGAAATCAATTTCATGCCTCCAAAAGTGTACCAAACATGTTAAACACATGGAATTCAATTCCATTTCCAAATCCATCCTTCCAATTCCAGCGTACCAAACAGGACATAATATCATATGTTTATTATCTTATCAACATATTTTAATAATCATATGCTACCTAACATTATATCTTTACATATACTACTATCATAATTAAAATTTAGGTATAATACTCTCTCATATAACGTACGAGAAGATATATCTTGTTGAGTGATAAAGGACGTAAGTTGCTTTGTATTCTTGGCAAGTGTTGGAATTTTAAACGTTTTTATGGTTCTTTAGAAAAAGCGTGCTTGCATTAACTTGCGGTGTTTTATGTCCGGATTCTCTTTGTCCTCTTCCGGGTCTTGATATCATATTCATATACCCCATTCTTCTATCTATAAAACACTTTTTTATATGTTTTATATGGATTAAAAAAAAAATTTTAACCTTGTTAACTCTGCTTTAAATTAAAATTTAATAATTTTTTAACTTTATCCCTATTTAATATATATTATTCATTTGTTACCTAAGAAAACAAAATCCACACTATGATAAATAAAAGATAAAATTATATATTCATTTGAAAAGTTAATGACATCTCTTATAAATAGGATAAAAAAATGGGAAAATCCCTAAAAAATACGTTGGAAATAGCTAAATCCCGTTTCAGTGCAGCGAATTCCGAAATCCCGAATTAGTCGTGTGTCAGTACGGAATGAATAGTGCATGGGTGTTAAAAGACGATTTTGCCCTTCAGCCCTCATTCTCATCACTTTCAGAATAACAACACGAGCCTCTTCATTAACAACTTTGTCTTCTTGATTAACAACTACAATTTCATCTTCTTAATAAAGAAAGAGGTGTTGTTATTGACCCTGAAACTTAAATTACGAAGTTGTGAAATAAGAAATGAGAGTTGTTAATGTAGAATATGATGTTGTTAATAACAAGATCGGTATTGTTATTGTGAAAGTAAAAAGATGAAATTGGAGTTGTTAATCAAGAAGACAAAGTTGTTAATTAAGAGGCTCGTGTTGTTATTCTGAAAGTGATGAGAATGAGGGCTGAAGGGCAAAATCGTCTTTTAGCACCCATGCACTGTTCATTCCGTACTGACACACGACTGATTCGGGATTTCGGAATTCGCTGCACTGAAACAGGATTTAGCTATTTCCAACGTATTTTTTAGGGATTTTCCCTAAAAAAATCACTCTCTAAGTATTTTAATTGTTTAATATACTTCATTTGTCATCCATCAAGTTAGCATAACTTAATACTCAATAGTTTATAGATGCTGATAGAATTTATAATGATTTTTTAATTTGAGGCCTGCCATCGATCGATCTTATTCAAAAGGTCCTCCATGCTAATCATTGGCTCTTAGAAGTCTTCACAAATATTAAATATATGCTTAGCTTTTGACTGTATTTTCAGAGAAGCAACACAAATATTTTAATTGGTTGGCTCGTCATGCTCATTTCGGTGATACATCTTACTTTCTTCGATCGTAACTATAAGACAGAGTTAACTTATTTAGAGAAATTAAAGAAGTTAAATGAGTTATTTAATCATATCATATATTATATATCCTTAGATTATACTCCCTCCGGTCCTAAATATAGGACAAAGTTTGTAGTAAAAATTGCACTACAAACTTTGTCCTATATTTAGGACCGGAGGTAGTATATCAGTTTATAAGTTAGGCAAAATAATTTAGAGAAAAAATGATAAATATAAATATTTTAAATTAATTTACTTAACTTAATATCTCAAAAAAGTCAACTTGTTTTATATTTAGGATTGAAGGGAGAATAAAATTTATCTTACACCACCCTTTGGATGTAAGGACATTTTGATTGCCTATACAACATTTTATTATAACCTTGTATTAAAAAATTAATAATGAAATCTACCGCTTTCAATATCTTCACCAAAATGTATCTCCATCATTGTTTCAAACGGGTTTAGAGATATGTGATATTTTAAAAGATTGAATAGAAAACAAATAATTAGTTGCAACCCAAAAAATTAATTTAATTATTAAATAATAAAATATTATAATCAATAATTACATAAGATCAACGAACAATAATTAATATGAGATAAATATGAGATCTAAATATGGGGTATCTCACCCAACATGTCTAGCCAGTTTTCATGGGAAAACTTGACACGTATGTGTTTATTGTTTTCTTTGCTTTTGTTGCATTAATTCTGTTATCTTAACCTTATAATTACAAATCTCTCTCTTACAATGAATTACGCTATGTTTGGTGCATGCTATCAACCCTGTGAAATTGCACTGGCGCATTCGCTTTCGAGTCGTCTGTCTTTGGAGGATTCCCAGACATGAGGCTACTCATGATATTGCATCATTGGAAATGATCCTCTGAGATGTAGAGGCTATACGGCCAATGGCCATATTATTATTATTATTATTATTATTATAATACCTTCTCTGTACCTGATAACTTTCCGATATATGCAGTCACTCCTGATTATGTCATCATAACTTCCTTCTTCCTCTTTAAAATCTAAAATTAAAAACTTGAACATGATAAATTGAAATATTTAATCTATTATAAAAATTAAACGCTAATCTTCTTATACAAGGAAATGAGGCAGTTTCCAGTACAATTTAGCTAAAGAGATGTTGGAATAGCTTTTTTTTTTTGGAAAATAAGTACTTATTATATAAGTCGAGATAAAACTCCTTTCACATATTTATCTTATATATCATAAATCATGATTTATAAGTATTGATAAATAAAAAATAAATTATCCCGATCACTAAATTAAACTATTATTGTGTGCGGGGATCGTTCTGTCTTTTCTGGCCACCAGCGGGGTTATGAAAAATCTTATCCATGCCTTCGTCATCCATCATTCTAAAGAGAATAGTCAAAAACCTTGGACTTTTCAAACCCAAAGATAAAACCTAAAAGACAAAAACATGATAATCATGGAAATGAGGCATTTTCCAGTACAGTTTAGCTAAAAACTCGATTCAGTCACCATCACTTTATATCATTTTGAAGTCTATGCCGTATATATTTTTAGTAAAAAATATTATCTATAATTTTTATTAGAAAATCATGCACAATTTAGTTTAATGTTGTCATCAATAAATAATATCACCCTTTTTTTTGATAAATTTTACAATATTTCATGTTATATTATATATAGATACTCTGCGCGCGCGCGCGCGCGTATAGGTGCAAATTTTCCAAAGTATTTAATTAAGTTGTCTTTGGTAGGACGAAAATATCTTGTGGTTGTCTTTAATCAATCTTGATAACAATGTGGAACGACTTTGCCAATGTGGATTCCTTGTCACCAATGTTATTGCTCAAATTGTCAAATCATAATGTCCACTGCAAGGGATCGCCATATGCCAATAAATTAAAGAAGGGCAATTTTTTTAATATTTATAAAATTATTTTCTGAATTAATTATTGAGGTATGAGTATTTTTAATTTAACTATTCACAAATAAAGTTATTATAATCATGGTGGCTCATCATATTGAGAGTCTAGAGATTAAGTTGAAAAGATAATTTTATTAGAGACTAAATAATAATACACTTGTACACACATACACTACAAATAAGATTTTATATTAAGTTCTGGAATTAATATATAAGATTAAAATATATTAAAACATAAATAAAAAAATCCGGTAGACTTTCCTCTGTGTGCGCTATGCTTTTAGCCAACAAGAACATGGGAATATACCAGTATCAATTATTAAACCGTATTTTTAGTTTGGATGGTGATTCTATAACTTTATTATTACTACGAAGTTCTTACTATTTTTTTTTTTTTTTGATAATATGATTTGGTATCCTATTTAGGGTTTATGGTTGTTCCTTCCAATACAAGTGTTTCCTCTAGGACTCGAACTAGAGACCCAAAGGGATCCAATAGGACTTTACATCGCTAGACCGACTTTATATTGATATGAAGTTCTTACTATTACGATAGGATCAAAGAACATAATTTAAATAATTAATTATGTGAAATTTTTGTCGGAATTCATGTTTTGGTGATAACAGAAAGCTAATATAATGTTTTACAATAAAAAACCATAGTTTAATTGAATCAAGTTGATTATCAAATGCATTTTACAAGTTGACAAGAACTTGTTGCTGAATATATCTGATGCACTCGAGTTTTGGAGAAGAACTCGAGTTTGGCGATTTGACTCTTGCAAGTTTTATACAGAAGCTGTTTCAGAAACTGTAACTTACTGAGAAACTCCAGTTTTGTACCAAAACTCGAGTTTTGATTTGAAGAGAACTCGAATTGGCAAGATAACTCTTGCAAGCTTTATCCAGAGACTAATCCAGAAATGAAACCATATGAAGAACTCGAGTTTGTGTACAAAACTCGAGTTATGGTCTAAAGAGAACTCGAGTTAGCAACATAACTATTGCAAGTGTTGTCCATAAGCAAAACCAAAAGCTGAAACAATCTGATGCACTCGAGTTATAGATCAAAACTTGAGTTATATACTGAAGAGAACTTGAGTTATAGTAAAGAACTCGAGTTGTGCCTGTAAACTCTTGCAAGTTCTTGGCAAAGACAAAATGAAGTGATGACAATAGCTTTAAAACTCAAGAATCTGAAAAATACTTGAGTTGGGACTTAAGAACTTCAAGGTAACTTGAAAGTTCAGTGGAATAGAAGCTGGAACTTGGAAAAATCATTAAAGGAACTCAAGTTATGCTTAAGAACTCGAGTTTTGCCAAAATTCATCAAATACTCTTGAGAGGCACTTGAAAGTTTTCTCTGTACAGTTATACAAATATTGGAGAGAACTCGAGTTGAACAATGGAACTCGAGTTTGGACTTGAGTTGACAGCAAGAACTCGAGTTCATCAGTTACAGAAATAAAATGAGTTTCAGAGTTGCAGAGAACAATCCGAATATGGTTAAATTTTATTCATTCATTATGTTTTCACCTATTACTATACCTAAATGTTAACTAACATATATTTCAAGTGTGAAACAGGAGATTAAATGTTCGTATTACAGATTCAAATGAGAAAGTCAATTGCGATGAACATGATGATTACATACCAAATATCACTACCTACCACGACAAACAATTGACCTACCATGAAAGATTGTCTGAAAACTCAAACGTATACATCCCGCTCCTCAACGGGACATTCCATTCCAAAGGCTAACTCAGATATGCTATAAATATAGAGCATCAGAGATAGACTCGATAGATAGCACAAGAGCATACACTAAAAAATTTACAAGAGTCTCTAATTTTATATTTTTCTCTGTATTCATATTGTACTTCATTGATTATCATATTCACTCTGTGAGAGAGTCTGTAAACACTTTCAATTGTATTTTTAATCTCAAGGTAAAGGGACCTTGAGAGGGTTGATTTCTTTATGGGAAAGCTATAGAGAAAATTTATGGTAAGAATTTATGCTCATAAAACTTACAAGGTGCAAGCAGTAGAGAATGTTGCTACTCGTAAAATTTACAGATGTATAAGCAGGAGAGAACGTTGCTATTCGTAAGACTTGCACAAGTAAGCAGGAGAGAAAAAGTCTTTGAAATTATTCTATGGGTAAATCTTGTCGTAAGGGGGAGAGAAAATTATAGGGATTAGAATATTTTTGCTTGTAGTCCTTATGAGGACAATTGTTGTTCTGCAATGTTTTGAGAGCCCATTGAATCTTGGAAGATTAGTTAAAATCTCAAAAGGCGTTAATCTCTAAGGACTGGACCTAGGCCTGGGGTTGGACCAAACTAGTATAAATCTCTATGTGCAAATTCTCTCATCTATACTCTCTCTCATAACGTCCAAAAATTTTATTACATCACCCAATTCACTCCCTTTTTGAGTGAAACTTGCCTCTTTCAAATCTTACATCCTTTGAAAATTCTACTTAAAATTCATATAGAACAGTCAATGATGATTATTTTAGGGAACCTTTAAAAATCAAAATATATTGATTCTTCCAATAACTTTTTTTTTACAAGCTAAAGCTTAGGAACCTCAATTGCATGAGATTCAACTTTATGGGAAGGAACTCATTGAAACTTTTATCTTGCTCTAAAAAATAAAAGGGAAAAGACACATAAATACTATGTGAACTTTCAAAATTAAGGAAAGTTTATTAATACTTGCAAAGGACAAAGAGAGGATTGAGAGGAAATATGAGTTTTTTATGTTTGTGATAAATGGCCAAACTAGCCCCCATATTAAAACTTCACCCTCTTTGTCCCCCCTCTCCTTCCTCAGCTCCTCTCCTTCTCTTCCACTTCCCATTTCATCTTGCTCAATGCCTCCCCTTCTGGCTTCTGATGGTCAGACTAATGAACCCAAAGAAAGAGCTTTTTATGGTATTTTACTTGTGGGGCCAAGAGCAATATCTTATCTTTATTGATCTGGAAATAGAGTAATTTTCCATACATAACAAATGACTCAGGGCCATATATTTATATACAACCTAATGGCCTTAATAGATTTAAAACCCAACTATCCTAACTCCTACAACCTGGACACAACCGAACCTTTATATTTTCAATCAATTACAAAACAAACATTTACACAAACAAAACACTATACAAATATTTACAATACATATTTTCACACTCCCCCTCAAGTCGAGAGCTGGAACAAATTGATAATGCCTAACTTGCCCAATAAACGCTTTTGAGTTTCTCTAATTACTGCCTTGGTTAAGAAATTTTTTGCTTGCTCTGCTGATATTACATGATTTAGTTTGATTAATCCTGCTTGGAGCTTCTTATGTACAAAGTGACAATCGATTTCAATGTGCTTCGTACGTTCATGAAACACCATGTTAGACGTGAAATGAATCACCACTTTGCTATCACAATAAACTCCAACTGGTTCAAGTAATTGTATCCTCAAATCTGTCAACAATCCTTTAACCCATACGACTTCAGAAACAACCAATCCTAAAGTGCAATATTCTGCCTCAGTTGATGATCTGGATTGTAATACCCTTATCTCATTTTTCATATTTTTAAAGTGTTTGTGCGCAGTTCGATGAGCAACACATGAATAGCATAAAAATATCGATATATAATACATGATTACATTGAGGAATTCCCTATAGGGTTGGTTATATATACATTTCATCCAAAATATTTAAAATTAAAGACTACATCTCGGGAAACGTTCCCATCAATTTCCCGTAGCTTCGTCCTTGCCTTTCTAGCCGCTAGTACTCACTGAGACATTTTTATTTAGAAAAATGGGTTAGATTCCAGGGAATCTCAGTAGAAACATATTATCGTTAATACAACAAATAATAAGTAAATATGATACGCACCATGTATGCATCAATTAATGAACAATATAAACACATCGTCATGTATGCATGAGTAAGGCCCCAACCCCACTAATCGTACACCAGTTGGATTCTCATCCAATTCCCCAGGTGTAAGTGCACTTCCGACACTAACTGCCCCTTCTAGACATACCATGTTGATTAATAAAGGCACAAACAATGGTAACCACACAATCATATAGACTAAGGCATGAAGTATGAAGAATAATGTCCTTACCTCAAAGCTCTTTCACTCGGCATCGCATGCCTCATAAAACGTGCCAACCTCAGGCTTCCAACTCAGTCCTAAAATAACAAGAATTAGGTTAAAACCCATTCACGATACCATTTTAGACACTTTCATAATGTTTATAGTGGTTATATTAGCATATGGTGAAAATTTACCAAAATGCCTCTAAGATCCCGGTCCGGCCCTGCCGGACCCGATTCAACTGTACTTTTTTTTGGAATTTTGACTAAGGTTATTCTGACTTATTTCTACCTAAGGAATCCATTTTAAGACTCGGAATTACTAAATTCACTATCAATATATGAAATTGCCCTTGGTAGCCCCACTTTAAGGGTTTCAGGAGTGTTTTCGTAATTATGTTTTTTCGGGCTTTTCTGAAAAAGTGGCCAACTATAACCCCACCTAATTTTCCCTCTTGAACTCAATGGAATCATAAAATCATTGAAAATCAAACTCCTAGCCCCTGTTTCAGCCCTAGCTGAAATACTCACAACTCCAAGGAAAATCGAGGTTTTACTATTTTGGCTCCGTAAACGCGTTCCTTTCTACTCCTAACCACTTTATTGACTATTCCTTTAGGTTACAACTATCATTTAGTACCAATTTGAGTAACATAACTCTTAAGGAAACCCATTTCCAAAAATTACAAACAAAGATAATATGGCAAAATTTCATTGATTAAATTATCTACAACAGCCAGATTAGTCAATATACGAAGATTTGGAAGTTACTTCAAACTCCCACTAGCTTTTCCTCTTCTTGGTTGAAACCCTAGGTCCTTGAACAAGAGAATTTAAGCTTCCCAAAACTGAATTGACATAGAAAAGTAGCTTGAGATCGGAGTTATACATGTTAGGAACCGATTTACCGAAGAAATCAATCTACCGTACAAGTTCTCTTATCCTTTCTCTCTCTAGAAAATGGCTGCACTTTCTCTCTCTTATTTCAGCTAGTCCACGTCTTTTTAGGCTAGAGGAAGGAGATGGAGAATTATTTTATAATACTTTATGCCTTTATTTAATCATTTAGGCAAAATTCCAAAAATCAATTTTTATGTACACAAACCTATGTACATGCAACCATGTCCATTAAGCCCAACTAATATTTCTTTCCTCATGCTACATATAGAAGACACGTAAGAGTCCCTCCCTTCAGTCTCAATTGGCTTCACAATTTGTTCCAATTAAGTATACACGTAAAGTCTCAATTTTGGATAAATATGCATTTTTGCTCAAATTTTCCATAAAATCATATTTAATTGATCAAAATATTCTAAATATATTTTTCCCCTTTATTTTCCTTAATTAATTGAAATAAAATTCAATTAATCGGAAAATAATTTATTTAGTACTTGTTTGACAAAATTACAAGTTTGCCATTATATTTTCCTCTATTTTCGGATTTTTTGGCAGTTTTCTGTCCAAATTTTGAAAAATTATAACTAAATTTGTAGATATTATATTGAAGTGATGTAAAAGGCTATGGAACTCTTATTAAGTCTAGTTTTAAGAAAAATATAGCCGCTCACTAGTTCAAAGCACAAAATTCCCAGAATTAATTTCTTTGAATGCTGTTTCAATAAATTCACAGTTTTTCTGGGCTAACTTCAAAAATATATAACTTTTTTTATATAGCTTCAAATGATTCATATGACCTATCAAATTAAATCTTAGGATGTCTACTTTCACCCTGTAAAATTTCATAATTTTTGCTCATCATTTGTTCTTCTAAAACCTCATGAAAATCTCACCACCTCATAAGAAATTTCACTGGAAGCATAATCATTTTCTCCAAAATTCCCCATTTTATTTTCTTTAATAACCCAAAGATATAAGAAATATTAGGAAATAGATTTGGGGCATCTGCTAAACCAAGACCTAGCAGTTCACTTAATTTAAGTTTATTCCCAAACCTCTAATCCCAAAATTCAGGATATTACATGGATCTGTATTCTGCTTCTTGGATTTTCACATGACAAGTGAATCCCCAAGCTTAAATACATATCCCGTAATTAACCTTCTAGTTATGGCACATGCCCCCCCAATCTGAGTCACAAATACATTACATAGTTAAATCATTCTTAACACTTAACATAATTCCAAAACCCACACCTTGCTTGAGGTACCGAACAACATCAAGTGCTGCTGCCATATGAGCTTTTGTGGGCATCTACATAAATTGACTCAAGGTCTGAATTCGAAATGAAATGCCAAGTCACGTTGGAGTCAAATAAAGAAATATCCCTATCAATCTACGATACCTTTCTGGGTTACTCAATAGGTCATCTTCCCTATCTTTACCTTCCTTATAGGCTCTTAGCCTTAAATTCTACCACATTGGAGGAGAGTGGCTTACAAGCACTCATCCCTACATCAAAAAAGAGATCTAGCACATGCTTCCTTTGAGAAATAATAATATCTTTGTTTGACCGAGCCACCTCTATCCTAAGAAATATTTCAACTCACGTAAGTCTTTTATTTTAAATTGACTATGAAGAAAATCGTTTACTTCATATATCCTTTGTTTAGAACCACCAGTGATTAAAAGAACATCAACTTAAATCAAGATAAGCACAAAACCATCACAATAATTCTTGATAAACAGAGAGTAATCGTCTTTGCTTTAGGTGAACCCTTCATGAATTAAAGTTGCTGTTAGTTTTTGATTCCATTGTTGCAAGGCTTGTTAAGCCCATGTAGCGACTTTTTAAGTCTACATACCATCCTCTCTCCCTTAGTATCAAATCCTTAAGGGATAGTCATGTATACCTCCTCATCTAAATCACCTTGTAAGAAGCCATTGTGCACATCCGTTTGATAAAGGTTCCAATTATTTACTGTAACACCCCAAAATTTATATTCACAAAAAATATTGTCAATATTTGGGAAATTCAATAAAATGGTAAATATTCATAAATTTGGAATTGATGAATTTTATAAATGTTCATTTTCTTGAGACATTGGGAAAAAATAATTATGGAATTAATTTGGGTAATTTAAAAAACCCAATATTAAGGTCCAAAGTAGAGGAATACAAGAAAATTATATTTGGCCAATACTAATGTTAATTTTGGTCATATGATATTAGAAATTAAAGGTAAACAATGTTTCCAATGAAGTTGCCTATACTGTAGTGAGTTGGTCATATGGTTTTGGAAGACTAAATGATGAGCAAAAATTATGAAATTTTATAGGATGGAAGTAGACATCTCAAGCTTTAATTTGATAGGTCACAGGAATTATTTGAAGCTATACGTAAAAATATATGAATTTTTGAAGTTAGCCCAGAAAAACTGGAAAGTTTCTGGAGCAGCATCCAAATATGGAATTTTTGGGAATTTTGTGCTTCAAAATGGCTAAAATCTATATTTTTTCTTGAAACTAGACTCAATAAGGGTTCCATAACCTTTGAAATCACTCCAATTCTATTTTTCTAGAATTAGTTATGATTTTCCAAAGTTTGAGCAGAAAATCTACTAGAAATTTCTGAAATCCGAAATTGTTGAAAATTAAATATAATATAATATATGATATTAAATATCATCTCCTTCCTTCCTCCAGCCCATTTTCGTGAAATTTCATATCTGAACTAGAGAGAGAGTACAAAATTCTAGAGAGAGAAAGAGAAGAAAAACTTACAAAGGTAAGTGATTTCTTCAGTAAATCGATTCCTAATGCGTATAACTCCGACCCTAAACTACTTCTCTTTGTTCTTTAAGGTTTGGAGGCTCAAAAATCTGTGGTTGAAGGGTTAGGGTTTCAACTATATTGAAGAAAAGCTAGTAGGAGCTTAAGGTAACTTCCAAACCTTCGTATATTAACTATTATGGTTGCTGTGGGCAATTTAATCGGTGAAATTTTGCCAGATTGCTATTGGTTTTAAATTTTGGAAATGTAGGTGCATAAGGTTTATGCTGCCCAATTTTAGTTCAAATGGTTGTTATAACTCAATTATATGGTTAATTAAGTGGTTTGGAGTAGAAAGTAATGCGTTTACGTAGCCGAAATCGCAAAACCTCGATTTTTCCCGGAGAATACCATAATTTCAGCCAGGGATGTTAGAGGGCCTTAGAGTTGGATTTTCAATGGTTTGATGGTTCAATTGGATTTAGGAGGGAAAATTAGGTGGGGTTATAGTTGGGCACTTTCTCGGAAAAGGCCGAGAAAGCATAGTTACGTAAACACCCCTGAAACCCTGAAAATCGAGGCTGTCAAGGGTATTTTTATAATTTAACATTGAATTTGATAATTTTGAATCCGGAAATGGATTTCTTGGGTGGAAATATGTTAGAATAGCCTTAGTCAAAATTTCGATAAAAGTGCAGCCGGATCGGGTACGGCGGGGCTGAGCTGGGGTCCCGGAGGCATTTTAGTAAATTTTTATCATAGGGTAATATAACCACAATAAACACTATGGAAGTGTCTAAAGTGATACATGGATAGGTTATAACCTATTTCTTGTATATTTGGTAGTTTAGGACTGAGTTAGGAACCTGGAGTTAGCACGTTCCATAAGAAGAGCATCTCGAGGTTAAAAAGGGTTGAGGTAGGGACTACTATCTCTTATATACTATGTAACCATTGTATGTTATGTGTTACTATATTTTGTGATATGAATGCGTGCTAGAGACACAGTACCTGGTTGCGGTTCGGTGCCCAACCAAGGTATATCGAAAATCCTAGCTGTGGTCGGTGACTCGGCTAAGGTACATGTAGGGGTTCTAACTCGATGTTTGGCCATGAAACGTGTGTACACATATGAATCGAATCGAACTTTCATTTGGATTAATATGGTGCATTGCATATTTAATTTTCACATTTTATATGTCGATAGTATATTTCTATTGGGATTCTTAGGAATCTCACCCCTTTTTCTAAATCAAAATGTATCTGTAGGTGCCAGTGGTTCAAAAGGTAAGGACACAGTTAAGGAAAATTGACAGACACGTTTCCCAAGTCACAACCGGTGGTTATATTTAGCTTGTACTTGGAATATTTTGGGATATTTTGTACATATTTATAATTATTAGTGAATTTTACTCTATTAATGTCTGTTTGTAAACAAATATTTTTATCAGTATATATGTACTTTTCTGTATGCCTGTGGAACTTGGTCTCTTTTACTCTATGAATATCGAAATGGAAACAGATGTTGACATTTACTGCTGCCAATTTCAGCACTATTCTAATTGCTATCATCTTAACAATTGGGGAAAAGGTCTCATGAAAGTCCACCCCCTCTATTTGATTGTACCCCTTAACAACTAGCCTAGCCTTATATTTATCTATTTCTCCATTAGATTTATATTTTACCTTATACACCCATTTACATCCTATGACCTTCTTCCCAAATATCCCATGTATTATTGTTCTCCAAGGCTTCTATTTCAGCTTGCATTGCTTGGACCCAACTAGGATCCTTTACAGCCTCATGGTAGTTTAAAGGTTTAGAAACAGAGTCGATAGAGCACAAATAACACATATGTGACGGAGAAACAGATTCATAACTAATATAATTTTCTATGGGGTACTTACAACCCTTTGTAGCTTATTAATTAGTGCCATTCTTCAAGTTCTTTTCTGAAATCAAAATTGCACACATAGTCCTTAGACCATATAGGTGCCCTCCTTTCTCCACTAGATCTGGACTACACTTCCTCTTGTGGCATAGAATTTGAGATCCTTTCCATGGCTTCCTCATGATCTGCATCCTTGGCCTTGACTCCCTCCTTCCTGCACACTTGCAGATTGGGTAAGTGTTCATCTAATTTGAAAAAACATATCCTTTACCTCTTTACTCACTCCCCCTTATTGTTCATTAGCGTGCTCCTTGAAAGGGAAATGTTGTGCCAAAAAATGAACATGTCTACTTACAAAGATGTTTCCATGTTTAACATTATACAATACATATCCCTTTTGATTAGTTGGAAACCCCCAAGAACACACAAGCAATAGACTTAGGTTGAAATTTATCATTATTAGTCAAGTCCGTTGCATATGCTAGACATTCAAACACCCTCAAGATATTATAATCAGGTTTACTTCCATAAACAATCTCATAAGGTGTTTTGAAATCTAAAATTCTGGAAGGAAGCCTATTTATCAAATAGGTAGCAGTTTTTACACACTCTCCCCAAAATCGAATAGGCATGTGGGATTATAACATCAAGCTTCTAGCAACTTGCATAAGAGTTCGATGTTTTCTCTCCACAATCTCATTCTGTTCTGGAGTATATGGGCAGGAGGTCTTATACACTACGCCCTTTCTCAAAAAATAGTCATTCAAGGCATGATTAGTAAACTCAGACCCGTTATCACTGTTTATCCTTTTTACATCCACATCAAATTGATTTTTAACTTAAGTAAGGAAACTTTGAATATGGACAATAGTTTTATTTTTGTGCTTCATTAAGAAAATCCAGGTGGCACGTGAAAAATCATTAACTATAATGAGAAAATGTCTGTGTCCCAAATGTGTAGGAGTCTTATATGGACCCCACACATCCATATGCAATAAGTGAAAGCATGTTTTACTCTTAATGTAGCTACGGAAAAAAGGGAGTTTGGTCTGTTTGGATTGAGAACAAATATCACATTCTTTACTCAATGGCAAAGATTTATCAATCACAATGTCTAATGTCTTAATACAGAAATTGGGGCATGCCCAAGCCTATTGTGCAACATATTCATGTCTTTAAAAATCTTATCACTATTATTATTGTTCACAGTATTCGTTGCATTACTTTTTGTGTATTGCAGCATATATAATCCTCCATAAGCTTACCAGTCACCTTTATCTCTCCACCCTGAAAGGCCTGTATCATGCACATGTTAGGATAAAAAGCTACCATGCAGTCTTGTTCACTTGTTAGTTTAGATACAGAAATAAGGATAAATTTCAGTTTGGGTGCATACAATATATTATACAGCCTAATTCCATTAGCAAATTTAATATTTCCAGCATGTGTTACGATGACTTTATCTCCATTTGGAATTTTGATTGTCCTGATTGGCCTAATATGTTCTTCATAATCATCTAATAAGGATAGATCACTAACTAGATGTGTTGTAGCATCCGAATCTATAACCCAATTGATTAGTGTGTGTGTCTTTGTAAGGATGAGGAATGCAAACCTGTACTAGTCAATGCGTGGACAGTCTCTCCCAAGTCCCTTTGGATTAATTCAAGCAGCTTCTCATATTGCTCTTGAGTAAATAAGGGCAAGATCATGTTCCTAGCATGTGCAATGAATGCCTCTCCTTTTCCTTTATTGAAGTTTTGTTGACTGACATGTGCTTCATTGCTTTGTTTTACTTTTGACCCTTTGAAGTCCGATGGATATGCAATCAACTGGTAGCAATTGTCCTTAGTATGCTTCTTCTTATGACAATGTGAGCATACAAGAGGGGTTCCTTCTCTCCCCCTTCCTTTTCCACGTTCCCTACCCCTACTGACATGGCAATACCTTCTGCTGGTCCTCATCGTCCTGAGGCGGCAATCCCTTTTTGAGCTTCATCCTTAATCATCATAGCAAATTCCTGGTTTACCGTAGGGAGGGGACTCAACAATAAAATTTTGCTCCTGGCTACTCCAAACGAATCATTTAAACCTATTAAAAACTGCAGCAACTTTTGTTGCTGCATAATGTCATTCTGAATTTTAGAAGCTCCACACTTACAATATCTACAAGACGGTGCACCAATAAGGGCTGATTGCTCTTCCCACTTTTCTTTTAATTTTGAGTAGTAGGAAGAGATGTTCATACCTCCTTGCTGTAGGGAGTTAATTTCTCAGATATTTACAATACATATTTCCACACTTTTGGCCTTCTGATGGTGATTAAAGGACCGATAGAGATGTTGATTATGGTGAAAATGGCGAATCTGAGGAAAATAAGATAAAGATGGCTATGGTGGAAAGAGAAACTGATGACGAACTCTCCGATTTCCTTCTGTTTCTTCTCTATTTGAAAATTTTAGCATCCCCTCCGGTTCGGATTTCTATTGGTGGTGGTGGACCGCAGAATGGCCAGTGCCTTCCGATGGTGGTGCTGCTGACCACAGCGGTCATCATGGCGGATCTGATAGTGGATACGAGAATTCCGATGCAATAAAATCACCTTTCCCATCGCTAATTCCTAACTCATTCGTCTATTCTAAGTTGGTTCTATTGATTAGGTGAATGCTGCTCGAGGAATCTATGACGAATCTCAATCGCAAAAGCAGGAAGGTGCTTGTGGGTCTGAGAGGAAAGAGGAAGATGATTATGGGATTGTTCGTACAACACTCTTGCCTCTTTAACCCCAAGCTTTGGTTCCCCTTCGTTTAGTTCAAATTTAATGTTCATTATTTGAATGTCATCCATTTTCGTGTTGTTTTTGGATTGCTTATTTGAACCTCCTATATGTTTTTCCTACATTTCTCCTTTGTGCTTGTTTTTTCTTGTTGCAGTGGTAATTGATTCATTGAGTGGACGCACATTGTCTTCTTTGATTGTTTTGAAATTTGAATTGCTTCTTACATGATTGACTAAAAGAGTAATGGTTTTGACAAAATTTGTAATAGTTTTGACAAAATCAATAAGTACTGATAATATGTGTAAAAAGATTAATAAAGAGTTTTGGGTTGTAACTAATAGAATAATGAGATTGACGAAATGAATAGTGGTATTGACAAAATTCGTAATGATTTTGACAAAAGGTGTAAAAGAATTGACAAAGAGTTTTGGATTGTGACCAATTGAATAATGACATTAACTAAAAGAGTAATAACTTTGACAAAATCTGTAATAATTTTGACAAAATCAATAGGTACTGACAATATATATAAAAGATTGAGTAATGGGGCCTTTTAGTCTTTTCTCCCAAATATGAAAAATCCAGATTCCCACCCCATCCCCTCTCAGTCCTTTGTATATGTTAATAGACTTTTCTGAGTTTTGAAAGTTGAAATGGTATTTATACATCTTTTTCTCAAAATTAAAAAAAAAAGTTAAAAAATGAAACTTGGTGCCAGAAGTTAACCATATTGATAGGGAAAATTTCTCCGGAGATCCAATGGAAGACCTATTGTGTATTAAAAACCTTAGATTTGTATTTAACCAGCAAATAAGATGAAAAAAAATAAATTCATACTCCTTTGAGACTTAATATAAAATATATTTAGAGAGTTGATTTTGGTCTTAAATATAAAACATATTTTTTATATTTATTAATCTTTTCCCAATTTACCCTTATTGATATTCCCTCAATAATAATTAAGAAGGTGGGGAAAAGAAGGAATTAAAGAAAATAATTGAAATGTTTTAAAAGGTGCATGTCATATTAACTAATTTAACTAAAACAAACCACACAATACCATACAATCAGAACCCGGGTTCATTTTTACAGTGAAAAAGATTTTCCTATTATGAGATAAGATGAAATGACAAAATACCCTTCACTTTCTCTATTGTTTTTTCCCTTTTCATAACTCATGCACTCATTGTAGTTTTTACAGAGAGTTCCGACTTGCAATCACATACTTAAAAATACCTTAAAAAAATTTGTTTAGTGTCGATTAGGTTACGAATATCACTGGGAATGCGGGCTGGCCCGCGGGTTGCGGGCCAGCCCACGCGGGCTGAAGTGTTTTGCGGGGCAGGCTGGCCCCGTTTAGGCGCGGGCCGGCCATTTTTTTTTTAATTTCATTTTTTTAAAAAAAATATTTACTCTCTTTCTCTTTCACCCGCTCATATCACACTTCTTCTTTTTTTTTATACATTTGTATTATGAAGTCAATTTTATTCTTACTTTCCTTTTTTTTCATTTACTCACATAACAAAAACATATAAACACATCTCTTTTAAATTTAATAATAATAGAATAAATAAATATAATATGAAAATAAAAATGTCAAATAAAAAGTATGAGAAATTAATTAAACACGGCATTAAATGAAAGGTAATAATAAGGGTATTTGAATTTATTTTATTTAAAAAAATTAAAAAAAAAAACCCAAAAAACTATTTTTTTAAAAAAAAAAGCGGGCCAGTCTGCCAGCCCGCGGGCTAGCCCACATCAGCCCAGCCCGTTTAGCCCACATTTAAACGGGCTGCCAAAATGATAGCTCGTTTAAGGGTTTTTTAGGCGGGTTGGCGGGTCGGCCTAAATTACCGGCTCTACTTACGAACCCTGGCATTATTCCCTTTATTTAAATTGTATGAGTAATAATTCGACTTCTCAAGCGATGACTTTTAAAAGTGACGATAAAATTATTTTACAGCTTTAATTTTTCCTACATTCAATATGTAAGACCGTACTTTTAATTACCCATTAATTACTTGAAATTTTTATTAGCCCATGTAAAGCAAGAGGTTATATATTAGGTTAAATTATACAAAACACCCTTGAACTTTGGGTCAGTTGCATATAACCTCCTTGACATTTCAAAGTTTAAATTTAACCCCCTTAACTTTTCATTTTTTAACTATTAACCCCTGCTGTTAAGTGATCGTTATCTTTCTAATGGAAAATGTCACGTGGCATTTTATGTGAATTACTAATTTCTTAAAATCGCCCTGAACTTTGAACAGTTGCAGAGAACCCCTTGAACTTTGAACAATTGCAAAGAAACCTCCCCGGGAACTTTGATAAGTTATAAATAACCCTCTGACATTTCAAAATTTATATTTTACTCCCTTAAAATTTTGATTTATAATATTAAACCACATGTAGTTACTTTTATCATTTTCATAAATTTATTAAGATTTTTGCTATTATTTATCAATTAAAATACTATTAGTTCTTTTGTATATGGCAAAAACAAGAAGAATAATATTTAAAAAAATATAAAAATACACGTCGAACCTTTGATTCATGAAAAAATATGTATTATTAATTAAAAAAAATTAATGTAGGCATAAGCTATCCTCTGGCATAAACATAATATTTAAACTATTAATGCTCAATCATTCTAATAATATATTTAACACAAATGATGATATTTTAATACTATCAATGCATAATTATCCCAAAAAAATAAGTAAATGTTATACAAATGATGACATTTTCATTTTATATTTTTTAAATATTATTCTTCTAATTTTTCTGTTTTTTCCATACCAGAAAACTATTTTAATTGACAAATGATAGTAAAAAAAAACTTAATAAATTTATTAGAATGATAAAAGTAATAACTTGAGCTTTATTATCACAAATCAAAATTTTAAGGGAGTCAAATTTAAATTTTGTAATGTCAAGGGAATAATTTATAACTGATCAAAGTTTATGGGGACTATCTGCAACTGTTTAAAGTTCATGCGGTTTTATGAAATTAGTAATTTACATAAGATATCATGTAGGATGCGACATGTCATTTCATAATATGATGTGGTAATTTTCATTAAAAAGATAACGGTCAATTAACGGCAGGAGGTTAATAGTTAAAAAATGAAAGGTCAATGGGTTAAATTTAAACTTTGAAAGATCATGTGTATATATAATTGATTCAAAGTTCAGGGGTTTTGTATAATTTAACTAATATGCTGTTAGTAAGTTTGAGAAATTTATAATTCTTTTCTTTCTTTCTTTGTTTTTTTTTTTGTACCTTCGACATATTTATAATTCATACCACAAACATGGGATATCGAAAAGACAATTTTGTTGCACGTATTTCATTTTCGAATGTTATACATATATAAGACTCAATTGATTTTTTTTTCTGAAAGCTAATTAAATTACTTTAAAGTATTTATGTTTATCATTTTATCTCTAAACTAATTTATCTGACTTATAAATTAATATATAATTTAATCATACACAATATAGGATATGATTAAGTAATTTATTTAGCTTCCTTAATCTCTTTTAAAAAAATCAATTGAATCTTATATTTAGAACATGAGGTAGTATATTAAAATGTTCAGGAAACATAGATTGATATATGTATGCACACACTAAATATTACCAGAAAAATAAAATCATATTAGGCTCTAATAAAAGTACCCAATTTTTTCATATTCTTTTATCAACCTGGTTTATCACGTTATTTGTTGTCTATCCAATTAAAATATAATAACTCTGTGAGTTGATTTAACACCTTCTAAATATTAGCCGATATATTAATAAAATTAAAGGATTTCACAATATTCATTTTTTCATTACTTGTGAAATTTTAATTAAAGGATTCATTTTTTTAAGAAAAATAAAAATATGAAATAAATAAGCAGCAAACTAGGATTAATGTTAGCTAAGTTATTGTTATTTAACTGGTCAGGCCACAAATGATGTCGCAAACCAAATTCACATAAGAATTTCTCGCAAATGAAATCGAGGTTTTTCTATTTAAATTATCAAATTAATATATTTATATTATTAAACTAATTTTTTTTAATTAAATCTTGGTTTTGATATTAACTGCTTCATTAGGCTTTTAGATATTTTTCAATTTACACATTTTTTTAATTTAAGATTAATAATATTTAATCACAAAACCATTATGTAAATTTGCCGCATCAATGTTTTCAGTTAGCAAAATTAATATTTCTAAAATTATAGGACTTGAAAATATACTTTATAAAATTAAAGAACCAGAAGTATATCCCACTTCAAGTAGTAAAGGTAGGTATACTTTATTTTTTTATTTTTTAATTACATGCACATATACCAGCCCATATTCACGCCGTGTATAGTGTGGTTTGAACCTTAAATTCACAAGTAAAAGCGACACTTGAACTATTAAGACAGAGACTCTCATTCTGACAGCAAACTTAAATTTGAAGTAACATAATAAAATAAGCAATTACAATCCAAGTCACTAAAACTAACTAACTTTGTTAATTAAATAACAGAATATTAACAATGTTCTGGTGAAGAGCCTATCAGGTGCCGTTCATATCACAGTCAAGAATACTGGAAAATTGAAATACAGGCTCGGGCCTGCTGACTTCAATGATCTTGGACTTGGCACATTGGCAACAGCTGGAGGGCGTGAAGATTTTTTTTTTTGGGCCTAATTTTGAGTTCTGTAAATTACTCCTATTATTTTTTCACAGTGAAGAATACTATCTCTTTTTTTTTTTTTTTTATGTTTCATTTTACAATGTCTCATAAACTTAATATTTTAGATTATTCAAACTCAATCTCTTGGGCTATCTTCCTACAAATGTCGGAAAATAATAATTTTGGAAAATTTTGAAGGCCTTTAAATATTTTGAGGATTCAAATCTTTTTATACCTTTATTATTAAGTTTTCTGATTAAAAGAGTAACAAATTGTATGAAGAACTAGACCTAATAATAAATGTAACTTAACCTAGGTTTTGTGCTATTAAAAATCTATTCACCTATTTTAGTTATATAACCTAACATTAAAGATATGCGCGACTAGACAAACCTCTCAGAAATTTATTTATTTATTTTTATATTGCAGAGTTGTATTATTGACTGGTTTCTCAAAATAAATTCATAGAAAGGATAGGTTTACTTCGTGGCAAGTTCTATGGGAGAAAGTTTAGCACGACGTACTTCCAAATTTTTCCCAATCAAATAAAAAATTAACTGTTGTTATTAATACTCGTAACTTATTTTTAAATTTAAAATCCACTTGTTCTCTCATTTTACAAGTGAGATGAGTTTTGAGCCCAAAAAAAAAAAAAACCAGAAAAAAGAGAGAGAGATTTTGGTCGCCCATGTGGTTCTCAGGGTAGTGATGAAGCTAATTGAAACAAGTTTATCCTGACAAACCATTATTTTTTCCCCCAAGTAATGTGTGAACTTGGGCTCCAATTATAAATAATCTTGTAAAACTGTACACTCCAGTCTTCACAATGTTGCCTATAACGCTTGTTCAACTAAGCACACAAGGGTGCTTTAAATTCATGTCCATCTTCTTCTTTCGTCTTGTAAAGCCCTTGTTATTGTATTGATCCTTTTTATTAATGCATTTTGATGTTTTATTAAAAAAAAAAAAAAAAAAACCTAAGCACGTAAGGAACTCCAAAAGTCCCAATAAAAGTTATGCAGAAATGTGACATTACCCAATAATTCTACCATTACACTCTGGATTTTTTGGCTGTGAACAGAGCAACACACCAAAAATAACAAGGATCCCTGGCTTAGGACAGTGGGTCCCTCGTAAAAGTAAGATATTAATTACATTAATGAGCACCTCATGAGAGGAGGTTCTTGATGAATTAGTATGTAAAAATCTATGAATAACATGAGTTAACAACAACACATTTTCTTCTTTACAAAAATACATTCAGAAAAGTAGGAGACTCATGAGCTGAGCATCAAGCTTCCCAAAAGAAATCTAAATCTGTATGTCTCCCAAGCAAGTCCTCCAGCATAACCCACCTTATTCAAGATTATATTAATGAGATAAGACTTTAATGATTCCCCTCAAGTTTCAGAGACATTCCAAACTCAACCTCAACCATTGTTGTCGTACAGCTGATGGTCTAATTTGAGGGAATTGAATGCAGAAAGCAGCAAACCAGAAAGAGTGAACCATAATTCTCACCCATTAGGTTTTGGTGACTTGGAATAATGATGATATGGAGAACCACGTGGACCGTTTGGACTCGACAAGATCCTTACAGATTGACCTTTCCTTGATACTGATGTTAGCTGTGTTTTTGAACCATTTTTGGGATTTGGCATGGACATAGTGCGATCTACTCGCGTGAACTGGAAGTATTGAGATGAAATAGCCATATCCTTAAGGTTTGGCAAAGGCTTAAGAACTCGAACAACTTCACTCATCATGGGTCTTGATTTTGGATCACGGCTAAGGCATTGGGCAGCCAGTTGGGCAGCTTTCTGTGAACCTTTGACTGAGAAGTGACCTTCAAGACGAGGATCAATTATTCGGTAGAATATCCTCCGGTCTCCAAGTGCAGGTCTTGCCCATTCCACCAGGTTGTGCTCACCGTTTGGCCTATTTTTATCAATTGCTCTTCGACCGGTAAGCATTTCAAGAAGCACTACCCCAAAACTATAAACATCACTTTTTGATGTCAAATGTCCTAGATCAGAATTGGCAGTATCAAGTCAGTACTGAGATTAAGGAAGCATAATGTAAGAAATAAGTTGAAATTGCAAACACTTGCTCGGACTAGCCATACAAAACCTGAGGCAGCTTTCTCAGTCTCATTTTTTATTTCAACATGTTCCTTTACCCATATAAAGAATCAAGCTTGTTCTAAGAACAAGTTGCTATAAACACTCCCTTCTCCATCACTCATCCCCTATTCATTTTTCAACATATTAAGTTCCAATAATTGATATATATCCAATTTTCCAACGTTAACCTTGTTTTCAAAAATTGAATGATATTTTGAAGAATCCCATCTTCTTAATATTTTGAATAAAAATATATTGTTGAGTGTTTATTAACTTTTAATTTTATATGAAGCCTTGGGTGTCTTTTGTCTTTTGGTAGAGAGAGAGCAATCTAATTTTTTCACAATAAAGGGGTAAGAGCAATCTATCTGAAAGAAGAACAATTTACCCAAAATTAAATCATAGCTGATATCATCACACTTGGAAAACAAATAGTGGATCACAAGGGATGAAAGTTACGCAGTTGGGCAAGGCGGCAAAGTAAATGAGAGTCACAACAGTTCCTGGGACTTGGAGGATATAAAAAGGCGTCTTTCAACTGGCCACTGACATGTTGGAGTTCATAAACTGGGATTTGTAAAGAATAATAGCGCCAGAAAAAACTTTTCTCTATTGTCAATCTTTGTGGTTGCAATTGCTATTAATATGATTGCCATTCTCTACCTCTCACTTCCCAACATAAGCTATGTGGTTCTTAGAAACGGTAACAGAATTTGATCTTAGCTGTTTGTATAATTAATACATACATATGAAGGCATACTTGGGCCGTCATTTGAGTGCTGCTGTATGACAGCCCCTCTCCCTCATGGAGAGCCACTTCCCCCTATCCCCTCCGCAGGTTGTAGAACTCCTACTTTATTATTTATTGTCATTTGATTGTTTCTTTAAGAATGAACACATCCACGCCATGGAGGATGAGAAAGCGTCAGGATTGGATGGCAAAACTATGCATGGAATTCTCAATGCTCAAAGCTAAGTTGTCTAGAGTCTAAATCACAAAGTGAATCTAAAGTTCAAGAAATCCCAATCAACACTCAGATGGGAAAAATGATGTAAAGTTGGAAACTCACCAGTCATCACATACTCTGGAGCTGCGTAACCATATGTTCCCATAACTCTGGTCGATACATGGGTCTTGCCAACCTCAGGACCATCTTTGGCGAGTCCAAAATCAGAAAGCTTGGCATTGTATTCCTAGCAACATTTTTTAAGAAAATAAGTGAATGAATTATAGAACATCGAATAATTAGAATCCTCTTCACTAGTTCACTACATACCGCATCTAATAGGATATTAGATGTCTTGAAATCTCGATATATTACAGGCCTCTGAGCTTCTTCATGAAGAAAGGCAAGACCTTTTGCAGCTCCAAGTGCAATTTTCATTCTGATAGACCAAGGAAGAGGCAAGGGCCCTTCTGCATAAATCATGGTTGTTACCAGAAAACAATAAATAACTTTATTTAATCTCTAAAAGCATAGCATTAAGCAGGAAAATCAGTGACATTGAAGACAAATTTTATTCTGGATTTTGCTTTTTCATGAGCCCGAAAGTTTGTATATAATACATAACATTTTCAAAAAAAATTTAAAAGAGCACGCAAATAATGGTTGTACATTCAACTATGCATTTTATGAAGTTAATCATGAAGGCATATCTAAGTTAAGCTCTTCCAGGTTTGATTTTGTAGTAGTCATAGTTATTATTTGTTCAACCTGATCATCAACTCTTAAAGGATAGATTATATAAGAGACATTAAGCCATATCGCACAAGGGTCAAAGTTTAGTTTCGTAGATCTGATGCGACAGTAAGCAATCCTAGAAGCTACTTTAATATTTACTCAATTAAATTCTGTCTTTGATAGGTCAATACAGCGTCTATTAATTCATCACCAAAGCCACAACATTCCAGGGAAATAGAAGCAATAACAAGCAATCTACTGCTCAGCCAAATTTTGATTTCATTATAGCTGAACTGAGAATTTTTTTTTATTTGACTTTTTGTGTCAAGAACATCCCAATTTTGCAGCAACCACATGGTATTAGCCAGAGATAAACAAGTAACAGTGTAAAAATGCAACAGAAAAATGAGTTAGCAGCGTACTTCTAAAGAGATGGTTCTCCAAACTTCCACGGGGCATAAATTCATAAACCAATAATCTTTGGTCATCTTCAATACAGAAACCAATCAATTTAACCAGATTAGTGTGGACAAGATCACCAAGATAATTCAGCTCAGCCTGAAAAAAGAGAAAATGAAAGTGTTAACAAAACAAATAATTATATAACTGAAAGTTTGTAGTCTCAGCAGATCATAGAAGGATAGTGATTGAGGAAGGATATGTATAAAATACTTACAAGCCACTCTTTGTGACCCTGAAGTCCATCATGGTTGAGGGTCTTCACAGCAACAGTAAGCCCAGTACCTGGTTTGACAGGTGCAGTTCCATTCTCCTCAATCCAACCCTTGAAGACACAACCAAACCCACCTTCACCGAGAAGACTCTCTGGTCTGAAATTCCGAGTTGCCAATTTAAGTTCATTGAATGTGAATTTTCTCAAACGAGAAGAAACCTTCAACTCCTCGCTGAATTTTGGAGTTGAGGGTATACTTCCTGCATTGCTAGTGGTGGTGGAGGACTCTGGAGGAGCAACTGTTCGATCTTTGGTATTTTCATTTGTACATCTGTTTTCCACTGATTACACAAAGATCACAACTTAAATTGAATGATCACAAACTATTACATGAATGATGCAGGGGTGCTTGGCTTCATGCAGCTTAGTTGCAAGATTATTTTACTAGTATATTAACTAAATTGAAGTACAATCCAGCTGAGCAATACAAAAGATCAAAGCATCACAAATTGTCCACGGCAGTATTAACAGCAAATTTGAGGTTGAGCAAGTAGCACAGATTCTCCTATGATACATTATTGACATCTCGAACTATAAAATGTTTCGATCGATAATGCAAAAAAAGTATTCTTTAGGAACTTCAATTGCTTGGTAATTGGTAATAAAGAAGATGGAGGCTCAACATTCTCTGGGAATACAAAGACACTAAAGTAAAATTATACAACTTTTTATCCACGGTTCATGAGAACTCATTCCGTTTCTTGAAACTTAAATTGACAGCTCAAACTAAAAAAACTGGTAGATATTTAAAAAATAAAAATATGAATTAATTTCTCTCTGCATCTAAAATTGACACAAAATAGAAATGTTTCATAATATGTACAGAGCGGAATAGACAGAAAACTACCATTATGGGCGCTTGGACCACCACTTAAGGAGTTATCAATCTTTGATCTAGAAGGTATGCAGCTTCTGATGCAATTGAATTTAGCCCAACATCCACTATGCTTCTCTGCGCTATCTTTCTTCTTCCTTCCATTTGACTTGCCCACGTCCAAACTTCCAGCTTGAATTGCATTATTCCCAAATCCCATCTTTCAGAAACACTTATATAGGAGCTTCCATACCCAAAAATTACAGAGATTTCCGAAAAGGAAAGGACACTTGAAGGCACCCTAACCCCAATAATTGAAGGCTATGAGACCTACCAATTGAACGGAAAAAAAAGAATGGAACCTCGATAACCAATGAAAGCAAGGATCGAGGATCAACACTAGCAGACCTGTAAGTGACTGAAATGAATGACAGACTCAATACTGAAATTAAGTCCAAAGGCTCTTGGAGGGGAAGGGAAAGGCGTTGAAGCGGAAAGCGGGAGACTGCTTGAGAAAGAGGGAAAGTTTTTCAACAGAGGGCCGGTCGGGGCAGGCTAAGAAGCAAGAAAGTAGGCATACGGGCAGGTTGGGCAGGAGAGAGAAAGGGACAGCCATTTCTTTTTCTTTTTGGGAGGGTCACTCGGTGGGCATTGGGATGGCTAATTGCAAGATTTTTCTGCTCGATTGTTTGACTTTCTTTTTGCTCCCGATACTCCTTTTTCATAAAAAATAAAAATAAAAAAATTACTCCCACATCCCACAATATAAATCATTTTAACTAATTAATTATAATTAAAAAATAGTAGTTAATTTTCTAAATTTGTCCTAAACTAAAAGAAATTTACAATTTTATCCCTATTAAATAAGATTTTGAATAAAAGAGAAAAATACAATGAATCATATTTAAATATTAGTTATAGAGAGTAAAATTGACAAAAAAAAAAAAAGCATTAATTATTCTTCAATTGTCTTATATTGTGAATTAAATATTCTTCTAGGAATGACTTATACTGTAGAATGGATGAAGTATATCATTGGTCTTTTATTTAAAATACTACAAAGAATTTTTATCAAGAAGTCTCTTAATTTGATATTTTTTTGTCGTTAATTACTGAAGAAATTATCAAAACAATTAACATAATCAAATTTTACTGATCACTAACAATTCATATCATTAGATCATAAGATTATTGGTTTAATATGACATTTTATAACCTTACAAATCAATTTTTAATACATCAGATATCAATACTTTAATTCAAGTCCACCAAAAAACCTCAAAATATCAAAATAAAAATGATTAAAAATATACTTTTGATATCAGAACTAGAACTATGTCCAAACGATTATATCACACTAGCAGGGTGTTCTAATTTATTGTCACAACTTCCTTGGATACAAAAATGCATTTTAGCATTTAAAAATATATGACATGTACGTGTCGGGATTACTTGAGGTTGTAAAGTTTCTTGAACCATAAATTGGTGGTTTTATGGCAGAAGGGAGAGCATTGAAATGAAGCTGACCGAATATAAGAATATCTATATGCTTTATATGACTAGCGAGACTGAATTAGACAAAACTAATTCCGCCCATAAACTTGATTTTAAATTTCCTCTAAAAAATCAAAGTGTTGAAATAAAAATAATTAAAAATGTATTTTTGATATCAGAACTATAGTTAAATTAAGTATCACATGACTAGACCCTATACCAAGAATGCATTTTAGTATTCAAAAATATATGGCATGTACTCCTCCAGTCTTTTATATAAGTTATAGTTGGAGAGATTAAAAAAAATAAATTAATTAATTAGTAATAACATATGTCGAGTATCATTTGATTATATATAAATTTATAAGTCAAACAAGTTAATTTAGCATAAAAAAAAAAGATAAATATAAATGTTTTAATGTAATCTATTTAGCTTCTTTAATCTCTATAAAAAAATCAGTTATGTTTTATATTAAAGACTATAGGAGTATTATTTAATATTATAAATATTAATCAATATCATTGCGATATTTCAACATTAACTTATACATCTATTTTTGACAAAAAAATGACGTTGCTTATTATTTTCTAGGACTAAGGGATAACTATTGTATCACTAAAAAAGGATGTTGTGTATTCTTGTTGGTGTTCATGCACCACATTTTATTATCTTTCTCGCTTTTAGTCAACAGCAATATGGGACTCAGCACTATCATATCATATTATGCCACGTTAAGCACATGATACTGTGTTTTCTTCATCTTTTTGGCTCTTACATGTAAGCTTTTTAATATTTGGCACTTGTTGGTAGCCTAACTTTAGAACCTTAATAATTGTACATGCGAGCATGCCGTCAGTGCACCGCTCCAATATTCTACCTACTTTTTTAAATTATCTTCATCTGTATTCTGTGCAATTTCAGTTCATACATAAATTATAACACCAACTCACCAAGTACCCGCATGTCACCCAATAAAATGGAACTGTTATACATCATTCTGAAACCTCTAAAAGAATAAAATACCTATTAAAAAATAAGATCATTTGTTAATTTCAAGAACTATTAAGCCCAATAAGAGTATGTGCATATAAAATTGTATTTGAAAATTATTTTATAGCCGCCCCAACCCCAACTGAAATTTCTAAATTTCAATCTGACCTTCACCGCGGAGGGATGTCTGAACTCAACCTAAGTTCCACGAAAAGACTAATTAGTAATTATACACTAGGTAAAAATTTAAAATTGTTAATTACCAACCTAAAAAGAAAAAAGCTGTTACGCAAAAATAGTATACCAAACCAAACCAATTAAACTGACAAAAATAGCATTCGCTACCCTAACTGTGATTTGGACTGAAGGTTAAGATCAGTACCAAACTGACAAACCAGCCTCAAGGGGGAAAAAAGTTTACATTTTTGAACCCACAGAACTGATTGGGACAGCTAATACACAACACAAATTTTGCGAGGTTGTAATCTTTTCTCATCCGAGGCTAAACTGTAGGAGCTCTGATATTATAGACTCATTTGATCATGTTTCAATCCAAGTCAAGGATCCTAGTATCAGATATTTGCCGGGAAGATCTCCAGCAGAAGGTGCCATATAAGTTATTTTCTTTCTGTACAGCACAAATACAGTTAGATGCATGGTGATATAATGAACATCCATACATACAATCAGATAACAGGGGCAAAAATAGAGAAAAATCCAGTCCATACCTCTGAATGTCAACGTCTGTCACATAAATAAAGCCCGCAACATTGCTGCATCAAATAGAAGTAAAGCACTTACTGGAGTGATCCTTAATAGGAAGGGGAAGGGAGTATATAATCATTATGTTTTAACATCTTTTTTGGCTGTCTTGAGATATATTACGCTCTAAATTTCAATGTTCAGCCGTGGTATGAGATGAATCTCAGCAATGATTTTCAATAATTAAGTTCTTTGAGCAAAATATGTATGAATTGAGGTTTAAATTAGAGGAATTTGATATTCTAAGGAATTGTTACCTTGAAATGATCTCTTCAGGATCCTTGGCAAATGAGACAGCAAGGACTGAGTGAAGCAAATCACCGTTTATATTCACAGCAACAATTCTGGTGGGATCTGCGGCGGGTTCTGCACCAATCGGCAATGCTGAACGTGGGGCCTGTGGCCCACCACCAATCCGATAGACAAATAAATCACTAAAGCTTGCAACACTGGAGTGTGGAGAGAGATCATTTGTGAGGCCATAAAAGTATTCCTAGATCAAAATCAGAAAATACCAATTTGCATTAGAACCCACAAAGCATAGACTTCTCATGAAAAAAGAACCATTAAGTCCTAAACTCACAAACCATTAATTATTAATTAATATTAGATCTTAACCTATTGCTTAAATCATTTTTTTATAATTTCAGTTTAAAAGCCTTGAATAAGTCCATTCCAGTTATCCTAACTTAAATTGTGTATGCTAAACCTCAGATTCAATGTAACAAACTCAGCGGCATGAAATCCTAAAGACATCTGATCCCGCCCATTAAATTGTGTGTATTATAAAACTAAATAATTATCGAATGGAAGAAATAGGTTAAGATACACTAATATATGCAGAAGATAGCAATAATTGGATAAGTGTGCTTACTCTTATCCTATAACTTCTGGACCTCTGACGGTATTTTGCATTTCTATTTACAACTCCACCAGACTTTTGAAGTTTCACAACATCCACAGCGGGCTGTCTCTTTGACACCTCCTTTTTTAGCATGCTCCAGAGTTTTTCCTGGAAGCATAATTGCAAGAGAATAATGCGGACATAAGAAAACATAAAGGAATCAGAGTTCCTAGATCATAGCAATCAGTTATCAAAGCAAAGCTGACAATATAAGTAACAAGCTACAATATCAAACAAAAGTAACTTATCTACCTGACCCAAAACCAGCACAACATTGGCCTTGAAAGTATGAATTGCATGCAAGAGCAGCTGAAAGAAAATTGAAAACATGATGTGAACAAGGCAATAAATTTTTTCATATTCGGAAGGAGTGCATTAAAAAGTTGAAGGTATTAATCAATTATCAATAAGGTGAAGTTCACAGGTTAATTACATCATAGCCTACTCCCTCAATCCATCCCATTGTATTTATCACCATGCCAGAAGCTCGAGATTCAGCATTTCCAGCAAATTGTCTATCCAGCATCCCAGCGAGCTCCTTGACAAGGACTTTATACAGTTCCACATTGTTACTGCAAGGCAAAACTAACATTTAGTACTTGCTTTCTCTATTAATTTAATGCAAAGACAACTGTCCCGTTATAATGGAAAAATCCAGACAATTCACTTGGTACCTAGGCGTTGTGTGCCCAAAAAAGTATACAAGTGGTATTTCAAGAGGAATTCCTTCGACAGGATCAATGGGCATTTCAATTGGAGTAGCGGCAATACATCCAGGAGTTGTTATAGACCCTTGGCCAATATCCAAGTCAACAAAGGTAGGTTTCCAGCCTTGTTTAGCCGCCCAACTCAGAAGCATCCTTGACAAGGTGCTTTTTCCAGAATCCGTAGGTCCTACAACAATCACCCTAGGTCCCTGAATAACCAAGTCTGTCAACTGACTGCTAAAAGTTTTATGTATAAAATGAATGATATGATCATGGAATTATGATCTTTGGAGCCAAAACAACGCAATTTGACGCACTATTACAGTCTATGAAAATAAAAAAGGATAAATTACTAGAAACATGAGTTTTAGTCTTTTAGCATAAATTTTATAGAAGAATCACAAGTTTCGAGAATTCCTGGTGCATAGACAGTAATAACAGTCAATAGACACCAATCCAGTATAACACATTAAGATCCAATCCAATAATCATAATAGTGAGATATAATTACCTGAGAAGCTTCAGAATCATTTGACGAAGCTTTAGCACGATTCCTTCTTCCATCAAGTACAGCATGTACATTGACATAACTAATCATTGGGGTCTGAAATCAAATGTTATTACATCTCCACCAATCATTTTCAAATTGTTCTTTTTCCCCTTCCATTTTACCAAAGTAAGAATAAATGATAAAGAATGAGACCAAATGATGTTGCTTTACCTCATCTGCAACATAATCAGTCTCCGTAGTACCATCCATCTCAATTGTTGCACCATACCAAGAAAATACCTGATACATGAACAAAATATTTGCGTCAAAACTTAGCCAATCATGTGTATTTCGCCACCAAGAAGAAACCTAGAGATCAAGATCTGAACTAGAATTCCCTTTTTGGTACCATTAACCACCCTTTCTCCTATGGCTCACTGATTAGCAATAACATGATAAACACAAGACCAAGGTTTCCAGAGCGAATGCTACAAACTTACAAAACTCTCGAGATAAACTTATAGTTGACATTTTGTTAAAAGTATTGTATTAACAAGAGGCAGCTTAGACGAAAATTCGTGAAAACAAATTGAGCCTGAAGCCCTAAGCCCCTAAGTGGCGTAATGGGATGCATGACATTACAGAATCAGTAACAACTCAAATGGCAATAAACAACTAAATCCGCAGCTCAGGGAATCATTCTGTTGCCTTAAAATAGAATTCACCCAAACAAATAAAATAAACAAAGATACTGCCAATCTTGTGGATCCAGAAGAGAAATTCATTTCATCGAAACTCACAGCAAACTTGAGCCTGGGAGGGAAAGTGAGCCAGATTTCTGGTGGAAGCTCTGCCCCAAAAATCTCGGCATTGCCATTCAGAAGCCGAAGCCGTAGAGGTGAGCCGTTAGCCACTTCGATTCTGAGCTCGCTTTCTTTGTCCAATTTTACCTGCTTAATTGTTGATGACGATGCAGAGGCGCCCGCAGAAAGTGCGCCCATGGCTGGGCCACTATACGCCATCGACGGCAATAAATTTGCAGTACCCAAGAAACAAACGTTGAGAAGGTTACGGCTTGGATAGTAATTCCTTCTTCTAAGTACCTTAGAAGTTCGAACAAGCACAAAAGGGCACTGTTTGAAGAAAAGGTTAAAAAGGCTTCGAAACACTGTCACTGAAGTAACTATAAAGCATTATAGAGAAGACAAGAAATAGATTTTCACCTTCTTATGGTTTAGAGGAATTCCACAAGGGACTGGGCAATTTAAAGTGACCTTAATCTTGCCGCTGCGAATTAAATATGCGGGTGCTTCGGGAAGAGCAGTAACGGCGAATCGTCTGCACCAACTACCGGCGACGCTGCGCCTGCCTCCGTTCTTACTTTTTTGGACTGTTAAGTTGTTTTTTGCCCTTTTATTTAAAGAAATGTAATTTTAGATTTTATTGTTTAGTTCATAATTAATCAAACAAAATTTAATTTTCAAAGAACACTTATATAATTTGTTTTTTGTTTCTTATTTTATCATTGAATTTCGTGTAAATTACAGAAGTAAAAAGCTTGTATAATTTGACAAAATCTAAGGGAGATTTGTATAATTTTTTAGAGTTTAGTTCATAATTAATCAAACAAAATTTAATTTTCAAAGAACACTTATATAATTTGTTTTTTGTTTCTTCTTTTATCATTGAATTTCGTGTAAATTACAGAAGTAAAAAGCTTGTATAATTTGACAAAATCTAAGGGAGATTTGTATAATTTTTTAGAGTTTAGTATAAAATTTAAAAGTAGAAGATAAAAAACTAACGAAGTTCATGGTTCATACTATAATTATAGCCAGACTAAAAATGTAATAATCTATTCAAAATATATATATATATATATATATTCATATAAAAATTAAAGCTTTATGGTAAAAAATATAAAAATTAAAATTATAACGCCATTTTTATATTTTGGTAAAAAAATAATTTAAACACATTTATCTAGTATGTGTTTGGCAACATTCTAAATCATGGTTTCAAACCATAGTTTGCACAACCCGAAACAAAACTCTTCCCACACACTTATCTCGTAAGTCATAAAAGCTATTAAAAAAAACTAATCTAAACACACATCTACACTTGCTTGCTTATCTAAAATTTTTGTCTAACTGCCTAGTATAGAAACTCTTCTATAAGAAAAATTTGTTTTAAAATATAAGAGGTTAACAATATAATGAACTATCACTCTGGTCCTATTTATTAGTCTTTTTTAACTAAATCTCACCTACCAAGAAAAGGTAGTTAACTTAATGATTATGTGGTAAATTTCCAACTATACCTTCATTTATGAATAAGTATTTTTTTAACTTTTTCTATTCTATCTTTTTTAAATTATTTTTTCATTGGTACAATAAATAGTGACAAAATTGTCACAATCTTATTTACTACACTAAAACTGGACTTATAAATAGGATAAATTTTTTTTTATTAAAAAGAACTTATAAATAGGTCCATAATAGTAATATAGAAGAGAATAAAAGTTTATCAAAATCACATAAATGTTTGAAAATCACATTTTTAACAAGGATAAAATAGATAAATTTTATCAATTTTAAGTCATAATAAATCTTGGCAAAAAAAAAAAGTCATAATAAATAACTTAAATAATAACATTTTTTATTCGTGTAAATTAGTTAACATCGTCTTATAGTATGGATTAGAGGAAGTACGTTGGCCCATCTCATTCTCTCGTGTGTGTGTGTGTGTACGAATAATCCTAATTGCTTTTCTTCAATAGTTCAGTTTATTTAAATAAGCTTGTTTCACTAGATCAACAGATCAGTTTATATACACACACCAATGAGGCCGAAGCCAAATTAAGCTACTAATCAAAGTGGGGATTGACTCCCAAAACATCGTTCTGCCACACAGTCAGGAAACGAGAAGGAATGAATCATAGAGCCTACCAGGTTGTTCAGAGTCCTTGGGAAGAGAGTAGTAGAAATATCCCATCTAAATGCCATCATCTCCTTAATCTTCACAGAAGCTAGACTACCAGTCCTCGTACAAGGGCCCGAGGTTAACATATCCACCAAAGTCTTGCAGTCAGTTTCCACTAATACTTTCTTGAATCCCAACTCCCACGCTAAGCACAGTCCTTTGACCAAGAGACTGAGAGTATCCAACTATCCACGAGCCATTGTGGTCACGAACAATACCGCCACATCCTGCTTTACTTCCCGAAGCTGAGACAGCTCCATCTGTGCTGACCTTTACCCATCCACTTGGAGGTGGCTGCCAACTAGAGGTGCGAGTTGGTGTGGTTTTGTTGATGACCAGTTTATCATCATTTGGCTGCACAAAGTTCTTCCAGGAACTCCTTATCTCATATTCCGGGTTAGGAGGTTTTATAAAATCTGGTTCGAACACAAACTTATTCCTCCACAACCATAGTTTCCAAACCATAACTCCCCAAAGGAGACTCCAATGTTCTGACATAGACTTGCCTATTTCTCTGTTTAAGTTCCAGGCAAACCAGTTACGTAGATCAGCAGAAAAAAAACTGATTATAAGGGCAATCTCTCAGAATGTGGAGGACATCCTCTGCAACCCTATCGCAGCAAGGGCAATTCGGTGAGCTTGACGACCACTAACTTCGCCACTCGTTAGTTGGTAGTCTGTTACTGGAGGCTAGCCACAAGAAGGATCTTATTCTTTCTGCTCCCTTCCACTTCCAAATAGCCTTAAAAACCGGGCTGGAAAGATTAGGAGGTGCTGCTTCCAGCATATAATAAGCACTCTTGAGAGAAGTTAATCTAATAAAAAGAGTTTAATTTTGGTTAGTTTAAGCAATAGGCCTGTAGTGTTTTTGGGGGCCTGAATAGGTCCCGGGTTTAAGCCCATAGAAATGCATAAAACATATTTAATAGATATATTTTCTAATTAACCTTGACAATACTTAAATTGAATGCATCCAAATGGTTAAATAAACAACAATAAAGTCTTTAAAAAAAAACTCTCTATACCCATAATGTCAAGTTCTGCAATCAAATGTGGTAATGTATTGTATTTTTGAAATATTATCATTTAATTATAAATCTATATGAAAAAAATAGGATATACAATTATGTGTGAATGTGTGGATCAAGAATTTAACATAATGACTATGAAAAAAATTTGCTTGGCCAGTTACTTAATGTGATAAAAGATAAATCATTTAAAATGTATTTACATTTACTTGCCGCAAATTTACTCTTATATTATAATATTTATAACAATTCTAATGTATTAAATCTCAAAAATTGGAAATTAATCCAATGTTAGAGATTAAGAAACATGGAGGAAGGTAAGCAAAGATATTCTTCTCCCCACTTCACGACCCTTGAGTGGATCATTCAAAATCAGAACAACTAAGTTGTCCTTTCTTTTATGAATGAGGCACTAGTTTCAAGTTTAGTTCATTCTTTCCCAAGTTTCTTTCCCAATACCAATAATCTTGCTTTTTAGGTGTAACCCCCTTTCTACCTTAAGTCGAGATTAAGTTCTTAAACACATAATTAAGTTAGCATTAGAGACCATATTTCAAATTGGGACTTATTAAGGTAATCTTTTACCCAAAATCGGATTTGCAAAAACTTTTTCACAATGGTCTCATATTTACATTACAAAACAATAATGGCCTGTACAGGTGGGATTCCATTTACAAATATCAAAGTGCAAAGTAAATTCCCGACTCATTCGGATTCCATTCATTAAATAAGGGTTTATATAAAGGCACAAAGGCCACATACTTTTCCCTTATCTTGGGAATTACACAAAATTATACAATTGATCCAAAAATATCCAAATGATTTACAATGATAACCATTAACCAAAAAGGAACTCCTAACATGGAGATATACCCGCTCTTCGTCACCCGTTTGCCTTTCGATCCTTCAGCCCTATCTAAAATGTTTAATTTTGGGAGAGTGAGATTCTAAAAAATCCCCGTAGTAACAAATCACTCATAATATGTACAACATCAAAGCATGCAAGTAAATTATCCATACAACACACATCAATCCCAACAACAGTTGCAACAGTCGGGGTAGGTATCATGGGCATCACCCCCCTACGACGGCTCACACTGAACTACTTGTTGTATTGCACATCCACATGAACATATCACATATATCACCACAGCTGGGATCTATATAAAACATTTCACAACAAGCCTCACGGGCTGGATACTCAAACAGGAATCCACGATTCCATAACGCAGCCTTGGCACTTACAGCGGCAGATATAACGGCCGGGGGTAGGTATCATGAGCATTGCCCCCTACGACGGCTCACGCTGAACTGCTCGCGCTGTAATGCCCTATGGCCAATAACACATTAACAATGATAAACATGCATACCAAGTATTATACACAACATGAGAGAAAAGTCACTACCTTGATCCTTTAGTGCGTGTCCTAGCGCTGGTCTCTCCCGAGTAGGGCAAATGTCAAATCCTATATTCATAATTAGGGACAAAGAGTCAATTCTCTATTCCAATCCTTAATGACTTTTTAATACTTAATTGGTTATCATTATTACCCTTTTAGAGTCATTAAATACCCCTAACAATAGCCCTAAGGGGTTGGAAGAACTATCCCAAAGATCCCTTTTTGGAAGCACAAAAATTGACATTTTCTATAGAGGCACTCGAGTGAAGATGGCCCCACTCGAGTGAGATTGTACGGATAATCGAGTGAAGGAAACCTCACTCGAGTGATGGTATGGTCTGCACTCGGGCACTAGAGAGTGAAGGATAGCGAGTGAACACCCGAGAACACAAGGATTTTTCAGAGACTACAATACTCTAGCACACTGGACCTCACCTGAGTGAAAGCCAAATGCTTCACTCGAGCACTTGAGAGTGAAGTCTAGAAGTGAGAACCCGAGAGCATAAGAGAAATGGCAGTAGCCCAGATGGCTCACTGCACTCGAGCACAACACAGTTCACTCGAGTAAATACCCTATACTCGCGAGTGAGAAGGCACACTCTTGCACCATAACCGCGAGTGACAACCCGAGAAGCAAGTCCTTGGTGTCAAATACACCAGTCACTCGAGCATGAGGAGGCTCACTCGAGTGATATTCATCCCTCACTCGCAAGTGAGACTATACAATGTTAGATTTTCCAGAAAGCACAACAGAAAACTGAAGAGAAAAAAAATATACACACAGTACTCGAGTAAGACTCATCCTCACCCGAGTGAACTTCATCCCTCACTCTAGTGAATCCCAAATCACTTGAGTGATTCTATCAAGACTAGAAAACGCAAAAAACAGAGGCATTTTCCCAACACTTGCCCAATTGATCCCAATGGACACAAAACTTTACCTAAAGTCACTCCTACAGAAAAACACCCAATAAACTCAATGGGATCATCAGAATCATCAAAATCCTACTCCATTATCATGCTTTGGGTTTTGGGCAACAAAATTAACAAAATACCAATATCATCCAAACATCACATTTCAGTCACCAATCAACCTATCCATCCTAAACTCATTCCAAGATACCCTTCTCATGTCAAAAACAAACTAAATGAACAGTGACACTCATATTTGGATTCAAGCCAAAATTTCCAGAAATTTCAAACTAACTCATTTGGCATAAAACTTAGATAGATAGATTAGTCTCACTTACCTCTTTCACTTTGTCAAAGAGATTTCTTGATTCACCAACCTCCACAATTTCGTGTAGGCTCAAACTAACACCAATAGGCACACTATGAACATCAAAATGAAGTCCATAACTCATGGAGCAACATTAAAGAAAAGAATTTAAGCAAAGGAGGCCATTTACTCACCTAAATCACAAGCTTTTCTTCCTCTCACTTGGTAGCCATAGAGGACGAATGGGAGAAAGAAAGTAAGAGAGATGGAGTGTTGGGGAAGATAAAGAATGATGATGACATACTCCCTCCCCTATGCTTCATCCAAAAAGAGGAGAGAAGGAGAGAGAGAAAATGATTTAATATGCCTATTTGACTTTTCCTCCCTTCACCCACAAATCTTGCCAAGTGTTACCATCCCATTGGCTCTCATAAATTAAGTCACCCAATTAGCTTCTCTAATCCTTCCATTAACCATTTAATCTCATTCCTCACTTTTCACTTAGTTAGTAATTAATTTCCCCATTAATCACTAACTTAAAGCCAATAATTCTATTCTCGATACTTTCACTTTATTTTTGGCATATTAATTAAAATAGCCACATAACACTTAATAATTCCACTTTAATGTATAATTATCCACAATAATCATGATTAGCCCATAATCAAAAAATTGGGATATTACATTAGGGGTGAGCGAATTAGAACTGAAACAAAATCGAATTCAATTTGGTTTTTTTGGTTTTGGTTTTCGATTAAGATTCGTGTTTATTTTTTGAGAATTTCTGTTTAGCTCAGCTATTTAAAAAATAATTCGGTTAAAGTCAAAATAATTAGGGTTCTTATATGGGTAAATGTAAGTTTTCATAACAGTACAAAGTATGTATGGGTAAATTATATTGCAAAAATTAGGGTTTGTGTTGTTAATTTAGGGAATTTGTTGATAAATGATCTATCAAACTTTTCCATAGAAATATAAATGACAAAGCAGTATGAGATGAAGAGGCAACTGAGATTTTTATCCATGCATGCCTTGAGCAAATTTACCGAAAAGAACGGCGAGAGTTGTCATTTTCGAAGACTAGATGGAACAATATTGTCATAAATGTGAGGAGGTAATGCAAACTTTAACTATTGTTGCCCTTGTACCTTTTGGAATGACAGGAAGTATTTGCTAGAAATCATCAATCATAAGAATGCATTTGGCCCCAAAGGTAGATTAGAATGCGTCATATCCTTAAGAGTTCGGTCAAATGCTTCTATACAGTAACATTGAACCATGAGGACCTCATCCCATGTAATTAACTTTGTGCTCTTAATTAGACTTGCTAACGGTGAGTTCTGCCATATTGAACACATTGAGAACTCTGTTATTTGAATTGGTATTCCAAACCTGGAATGCATTGTCCTTCCAAAAGGTAGTAATGTTGCAGCAATACCAATGGATGCAACTATAAGCACTATATCTCCCTTAAAATGAAGAGTTGAGGCTAATGCATTCTACAAGTAGGTTTTGCCAGTGTCACCAAACCCATAAACAAAGAAAAAACCTCCCTAAGATAGCTACAAAGATGCCATTACTTTGTCAAAACATCCATCTAATCTAAGTTCAAAGAGTTAAACAATGACTTTGCTTGGGATCTCATAGAATCTCTATTCTAGATCTGCTCTTGGAGAATGAGATGGTTGCTCATGTTAATGGTTTGTAGTTCATCTAGAATTAGAAGATAGTGTTGAAGTCATGCAAAGTTTTCTCATTCTGACGTAGGAGAGCATCAATTTCTTTCAACGCAACTTGTTCATTTTCATACATAGGTATGTGCACACCTGTGTATTACATAAGAATGGAATTTAGAAACAAACTTGAGCTATGAATTTAATAACAATGCTTATAAATATGTTAAAAAAAAGTTTGATGCGACCAATTTATCAATTTTACTAACTTGAATATCTATGACCATTGTGAGAAATGTAGAGCGTATCTTCTAAAAGCAATTGAGAAGTTTATTTCCACACGTAATCAATTTGCCGGCAAGCTCCAAAATCAGTTTTTATTTTGGGAAAATTTTAGAGCCCTCAAGTATGTGACATAATTTTAATCAACCCTCAAAACTTTCTGAAACTTTACTGCACACCATTAGATCATAATTTCTCCATCTCTATACGCCAAGCCATAGTTAGAAACTTAGGATGGGAAGTGGTTAAGAATTTAGTTAATCAGGGACTCCTTATCAGCAACAGTAGTGGACAGTATACGCAGATGTAAGAAATCTCCATCAGTTGCATAAAATCATGTTACGTTAATTTTTTGTTTTTGGGATTAGATAAATGGTATTTATAATTATTAAATATTGTTAAGTTGCTTTGATTAAAAAATGAGTTAATATAATCTTTGTATCTTAAATTTGACCACATTTTGGTTTTTATCCCTCAATTTTTAAATTAGACATTTTGGTCTCTCAAGTCTCCTCTTATTTAAGATATTGGTCCATATATAATTAAATAAAAACTACTTGCAGGATCAAAAGTAAAATAAGGTCAAATTTGATAACCAAATATCATATTAACCTAAATAATAATTTCACATCCAAATCAAATTTTGCTCTTCATTTTATGCTTGTTTGGGTTAGCGGAGCTCAAATAAGCTAATTTTAGTTAAGAAAATGGTTATGAATTGAAGCTCATTCTAACCTAGATATTTTGCAAAAACCTTTTCTCTTATTTATCAATCAAAAATCTCAAAAACATTTTCAAACGCCCACGTCGGCATTTCTTCATCGATCTGCTTCTTCTTCCTCTATTGCTTTCATCTCAATGGTAATACAACATGCACATAGCTTTTCTTGTTTTTATGTTTAAAGAATGCTTACAAATATACTTCTAGATCATTCGCCAACAAAATCCTCACATTTGTGAGATTTGAACTCATAACTTTATACTTATGAGTCAACCCCTTTACCAATTGGACTAATCCTTGTTGGTAGCTCTTCTCTTTCTTCATTTATTCATTTATTTTCTCTCTCCTAAAGTCTAAAATAGCAATATAAGGATTTTTTTTAACACTTTAAAATAACCCTTCTAAATTAGAGAATATTTTTTTACATAAAACAAACACTGCATGCACCACTTTTCTTTGTTGACAAGGGACAAGTTTGATGTCCCTTCATCATGTAAATCCTGTTTTGGTGCATCCTAGTTACCCAACAACAGTTTAAGCTGTATAAGTGGGTATTTGGGTAAGACTCAAACTACGGTTTCCAAAAGTCTTTTTTCGTAAATTGAGATAAAACTCCTCTTACATACTTACCTCGTAAATCGTAAAAGTTATTCTCTAAAAGCTAATCCAAAAGCATACTAAATGTGGACGTCATAAACAAATCCGTGTGTTTTCCTTATATTTTTGTTTTGTCTTTTTGTTGGTTAAGGTTACCTTTATTAAAGTTCTTCTAATGTATATTTTCTATAATTCAAATTTTATTAAGAATTATTAAAGGAATAAAAGTAAATTTATATAAAGTATGGTTGTGTTTATATTTTAGCTTATAAATTGCCCACAAATAATATATTGGTGATATTATGAACGATCATAATCTCTGTAGAAAATTACCCTTGCAGTGAAGAATATATACAATTGTTTGAATGCTATGTTCTTTTTTATAAGATTGAATACTTTAGAGATATCTCAATATTTAATCTATTATTTTTTATTTGTATCCTCAATTAATTATATTTATATGTCTCTTTCCTCACGTTTTTCCTATTCATTCTTTTTTTTTTTTTTGGGGGAATAGAATTGAGAGCTATTAGCTTCAGAAGAGCAATACAAAACCTACCATAATAGCTCTACTCATCTTCATCAATGACCACCTCAAATATTTTGAGGTAGTAGTTGATCAAGAATGATAAAATTTTCAGCAATTTCATGAGCTAGTTTAACTAACCTAACAACATGAGTAATGACAAAATGCCAATTCTTATGAACTAAAAGTTTAGCTTCCTCAATAACATATTTGTAAGGGTGGTTCCTATCGCATACCCACATTAAGAAATTGATAGCTTTCATACAATAAGAATAAAGAGCCACCTTCCTATGGCCCCAAGTCCAACAAAGGTGTAATTCATGAATAATACCGATCAATTCTATAGTGGCTGGAAGAATTAAGTTTACACATATATCCGCATATACAACTCTCCTTTCCTACTCGTTCTTCCTCATCACTTTTTCCCCCTCATTCTCCTACCCACCTTCTTTATAAATAAGGTGTTTTTAGAAAATGAATTGCTTTTTTAACATATTTATCTTAAACCAATTTTAATTAATATTTTAATCTACAAAATTCGGCTATTAATATCTTACGAAAAGACACGTGAGCATTTTGTTTTTTTGGGACAAAGAAACGTGTGAGTATTGTCATAACTCATAAGCTTTATGGAAATTTTGAGATTGGGAAAAAAAAAAAAAAAAAAAAAAAAAAAAGCTATATGGGAATTTGGCAATTTAACCCTGGACCATATTTCTCCCTCAGTTTCTCCGATGCTTCCCGGGAAGATCATTAGAAACTTCGCGGCTTCCCACCATCTACGCGCTTCGGAATACGATTCTCGGTTTCCAAGCAAGCTCCATCAACGGAAAAAAGCTTCAAACTCTGTTCCTATTTAAGACTTCTTCTTCTTCCTCATCCTCAATATAACTCCAGCTCGCTTCGCTACTTCTTATTCACAGAGCAAAGCATGGCAATCAATGGAAGGACTTCGTCACAGACTCACGTCGTCGTCAATTGCGACCTGGAAACTTTTCTTCGCCATATCCTTCCCTTCTTCGGTATCATCAGCTTGGTTACAAGCAGCAGCGTCCGAATTTACAGATCATACTCCAACGACGAAATTCCAACCCTATCCTTCGTCATCTTCCTCTGCTTTGCTGCCTCCATGTTGTGCTACTGCCTCGAATTGAATCAGCGGATACCTCCGTGGAAGAAATCTCCAAAGAAGCATAAGCTCCTAATCGGAATCTGGTTGTTGATGAATGCCCTAATGGTTGGATTTTGCTTTAAGTTTGCAAAATTGACAAGATCATCTGCGTCCATGTCTTTCTTTGGGGTTGTAACTGGTGGGAACATGCTCGTTCTCCATCTCTACTCGATTTGGGGAGAGTATAATTTAAGAAATCGCTCGGTGAAATTTAGCCGGACTATAAGTGTTAGGGTAAATGAGAGAACTGGTGAGATGGAAATGAGAGGATCAGAATTCGTATAGGAAAGAGTCTAGCAAATATTTGTTAAAATGATTGAGAGTGAGAGTGGGAGTCAGTACTGAGAGTGAAGGCTTCTGGTTGCATAATATATTTTATTTTATTTTTTGCCAGATACATAATATATTTTATTTACTATTCCTTTTCTCAATTCCCATGTCAATGTTGAATTCTCGATTATCTATGGGGAAATAACTCTGGAACTGGAACTGGTCAGATACTGCCTCGTCGATTCTAGCTTATTATCAAAGGTAATAAAAACCCAATATTTATATGGATGCTGTCCGCATGATTTACAGGGTGTTTATTTTCTCATCTATAAACATTAATTAAATAAAAGGAAGAAGAAAAACCGCAGGATGGATAAAGACTTTGGCACAGAGAAGCCGGCCTCAGACATGATCCTCTCTCTTCTTTCATACAACTTAATAACCACTTAATTTCCTCTCTTGTTCGTAACTCAAAGGACAAGTGAGTGGAATAACTTGAAGGAAAATGAGAATTAGGGATTTTTGAAGGCTTTCTACTGTTGCAATCCAAGGTATAAGCTGTTTCTGCATCTTTGGCTGTGTTGAAGGCCTTAAATTAAGTTGGTCAAGGGATGGAGAGAGGTATGAATATATGTGAGTGTGCTATCTGATTGAAAGTGGTAGAGAAGGAGGAAGTGAGGATGGGTGTGTAGGACCATTGTGCTAACTAAGATAATGTCCATATGCTGAGGCCTTGTCATGCTGCTGTGGTGGTGGTGAAGGATTCTCTGACTGCAAAGTCATGGGTTGAACATGAAAAGGATGAGCTTTGGCGGAGTGCAAAAGCGGTAAGATTGTTACCATGTGACTTAAAAGTTACGGATTTAAATCCTGAAAACAATTTCTCCAATTATGGGGGTAAGGTTGCATATATCTATTCCTCTCAAACCCCACTTGGTGAGAGCTTTGTGCACTACAACAACAATAACAACAAAGCCTTTATCCTACTAGGTGAGGTCGGCACTAAGTCACTTGTTTTTAATCAAGTCTTCGACAGAGCATAATGTCATCATACAACCTATATAGCCAACATTACCTTATGAGATAATGTTTTGTTGTTGTTGTTTGTAGTGATGGGTCTTACTTCTGTTCTATAGGCTGTAATTGAGATGATTAGTGAGCTTGATTGATTTTGATTATTATTAAAGTTGCCTTGTTTTGGGGAAGATGGATGCTGATCTATCATGCTCGTGGGAATTGGGATGAATGTGGCCCTTTCTCTTTACCCTTTACTCCTCTAGGAACCCCATAGATTATATACTAGGCCTAAGAAGACAAAAAGCGGCTCCAAAATATATACAACATTGCATAATGTTGAGATATATAGGAAAAATTACTATATAGTCTTACAGGAAGGAATATAATTATAAAAGAAAAGTTATGATAACAAGTAAATCATATCAACCTAGTGCCATTTTTTTATGAGAATTTATCATTGCATGCTTTCTACTCGTGGTAAGACTTTTTGTTAATTGTGCCTTTCTTAGAACTTGAGTGATTTTCACAAATGTATTTTAACATTAAAATGTAAATTTATCCTAAAAGCATTTTTAGATTTAATGCCTTCTCAAAAATTTTAAAACGTAGTAATGTGGCCACACTTCATTAAAAAACTAATATTAATTATTAAAATATTGGCGTTGAGCTTTAACATTATTTTTTGGAGCAACTTTGAATCCAAAAACATTTATAAGATAACATTGCTTGAATGCTTGCCTAACAAATTTACACCTAACTAGTACTATTATATATCAGTTTATGTAAAATAGTCCTAGGTATATAAAAGATCCGTAGTACTATTTCAATTAGTTTCTCCCATATTGTGCGGAAAGTTCACTAGCAAATACCTTGTACGTGCATTTCCGCGTTCTGCGCATAATCTTGTTCATAGTTTCCTAGCAACTCCAAAATCAGATTATTTTCATTTTTTTTAATGCAAATTGGAATTCAATGCCCAATAAAAAGGCTACAAGGAAACACACTCCCAACGGAACGCAAATCAAAACGACAATCAATCTTGATCAACCGACGTCTCTGTAAAAGAATGTGGAGGTTGATCAAGGATAACAAAATTATCAGTAATACGATGAGCTAATTCAAATTATTTTCGTATTTAAGAACCACAAATCCCTCTCTCTTTTTATGTTTCCCTCACATCTCACTAAAAATTCCAGTCATTTTTCTTCCTCATTCCTCAATCAAACAATGGAAAGAATGACCGCATATGGGCCTCAAGTCGTAGTCAATCTCAACGTTTCAACCCATCTTCACCATCTCCGCCACTTGTAGCCCTTCTACTCCTTGATTCTGAGTAGGGGTGCTCTAATTTACAACGCATACCACAACCACCAAATTCCCTTATATTCCTTTGTCAACTTCGTATGCTATTATGCCTTCTTCTTCTACTATTGTTGCCATTTAACCTTATGTTTGGATGGAGAAAAATTTAGGGAAGGGGATTAGGAAAGAAAACTCTAAAAAATAGTAAATTTTTTAACCATATAGAGAAGTTTTCAAACCTAACATTCCATTCTCCCTATTTTCGGATCGTGTTTCTCTCATTGTTCTCTTTCTCATTTTCTTCTCATAATCTCGTATCCACTGTTGGATTAAAACAATAAATGGTTTAGATACAATCTTTTATAAAATTATTTCTATAAACTTAAATAAATAACTTCAAACTTCTAAAATATGATATATACCATTCATATCTACAATCCATAAAAAATAAATAAATTTTAATTTATAAAATATTAAATTTAAATAATTCATTTCATGATCTGAGGGTGGAAATGAGGATATAAGAAGATAATAAGAAAGAAGATAATGAGAGTATCCTCTTCCTCTATTTTCTTCTCACTTATCTCCCAATCCAAACACATATCATATGCGGCTTTTTCCTTCTCCAGGGGCTGGATCGGGTATGAGGTGGGTCGTTCTCCATCTCTATGCGCCCAGCTATAGTGCATCAGGGACTCCTTATTAGCAATGGTAGAGGGTAGGGTACGTAGATGTAAGAAATCTGAGTTTAATAAAATCCTTATATTTGTCAATATTATGAGAGTTAGGAGCACCCAACAATTTTATTCATTGAATTAATAAATAGTTTACAGGATTATGGGCTTATATAACCCATCATTATAGGACAAAATAACAAAATGAATGAAGTTATGATGCGAAGAATACCAACACTGGATGGTTGGTTTAAAAAAAAGGTTCAAGACTGGATATTCAATAACAAATATCCACAATAGTCCTGATTTTTATTAAGTTACATGACTAATATTTTAAATGAAATGAAACTTGAAGACTAAAATCTATGGTTTGATACTTGAGAGATTAAAATCAAAATTAGGACAAACTTAAAGATCCAAAAATTATAGTAACCTATATTTCTTAAAAAAAATGAGTTGCATTTGAAATTGATTTAATTCATTAATTAAATGATTAATTTGTCATTTCATTTTCATTTGACAACGTAGTGATGGAATTATAAGTTAAACTCATTCAGCTTTTGAACGGTTTCTTTCTTTTATTAAAAAAATAATCATTGTTAGGCAGATCAACTCTCTTATAAATACAAACTCATTCTTATCGTTTGAACGATTTCTAAGGTAGTATTTTGATAAATATTTCTTACTATATAGCATTTCTTTTTTTGCCAGTGTACTATATAGCATTTCTGATTTCAGTAACCCCCTTTGCTGTTTATAGTATTTTAGGAAAAATGGCCATAATGGAATAATCTAAAAAGATAAGCATAATCCTCTTCAAAAACTATGCTGACCAATCTATCCGCAGAAAGAAATAACAATTGAATTGTTTTGGCCAGCAGTTAAAATATCTTGTTTTAGATTGGAATATGATACAATTTTCATAATGCTAATAAATAATAAATATGACATTTTTTAAAATACGGCTGGCAATAAGCAACGCAACTTGAGAATTATAAAAAAAAAGATTCAAAAGTAAATTCACAAGGCAGAAAATTTGCTATGAAGTACTATGAACTACGTCTGTGTGGTTCGATCCTATTGCACCGTGCAGAGCAATGCAATACGATGCAATTGTAATATAATGCAATGTTAACTACAAAACTAGTGTTTTGTTTGATTTTTAAACAAGGTTCAATGAGTTATTTTTTTTAATAATTATTTAAAATTAAAATATCACACAATGTCTATTTTGCCCTTAATATAATCTTTATAGAAAAAATAGTTAAGAGTCATCGTATTACCTCATCATAACCGTCACGATACCTCACCGAGGATCATCCGATGGCTATGGTTATGGTGGTGGAGGTGACAATGACAGAGGTGTGGTAGCAATTGTAGCGGGGGAGGACCAGGAGGTAGTGGTAGCAATGATAGGCGGTGACAGCAATGACAGTGAAGGAGGAGATATTGGCGGTGACAGTAGCTGCCGTGGCAGTGGTGGCAACAGTGGAGGCAGTGGCTACAATGATAGAGGAGGAGGTAGCATTGGTAGTGGTTGTGGTGTGACGTGACGGGGTAAAATGAGACAAGCGAAATAAAAAAGAAAAGATTAAAGGGTAAATTGGACTCTTTCAACCATGCAATGAGATGGTAATAAGCATTTGTAGAAGGAGATATGAATGAAGTTTACTAATTTTTTGGTAATTATTATTACCATGGTAAACTCTATTATTATGCTAAAGAGAAACCAAACACTTTTCTCTTAATAGTGCAATCATAATAATTACTAAAATAATAATAAAAAAGGGAAAATCAAACTGAGGTCCCAAAGACGAAAACAATTACAGAAAGTCCCAAAGCAGACACAGTGATTAAATTATATGATTAATTCATTGATATTAATTCTGAATGTGAGATTACCTTTTTGCCCCCATTGATTAATTTATATTATTAGGTGTAAATACTTATCAATTGCCACTCTATGCATTGTCAAAATAGGCAAATGTACTTGTTAATGGAAACTGTTTTACCTAACATAAATTAGCACATACACTTATTAAAATATGCACATATACTTATTAAAATAGGTACATAAACCTGTCAAAATAGACAAATAAACTAGCCATTTTATAAGTTGTCAAAATAGATACATAAACTTGCCAAATTAGTTATATAACTTGTTAAAGTAGGCACATAAACTTGTCAAAGCAGACACATAAACTTGTCAAAGCAGACACATACACTTGCCATTTATAAGTTGTCAAAGTAGGCACATAAACTTGTTAAATCAGTCACACTTTCCAATTTATAACCTGTCAATATAGATACATAAATTTGTCAAATTACGCACGTTAACTTGTCACAATAGGTAATTAAACTTGCCATTTTATAAGTTATTAAAGGAGACACATAAAGCTGTCATTCTGTCAAAGGACATACACTTACCATTTCATAAGTTGTCAAAGTAGTCACACACTTGCCAATTTATAACTTATCAAATTACGCACGTAAACTTGTCACAATAAGCAATTAAACTTGTCATTTTATAAGTTATCAAAGTAGGCATATAAACTTGTCAAAATAATCACACACTTGCTAATTTATAACTTGTTAATATAGGCACATTGATTTGTCAAAATAGACACATAAATTTATCAAATTTTATGCACGTTAACTGGTTACAGTAGGCAATAAACTTGTTATTTTTTAATTTGTCAAAGAAGACAAATAAACTTATTAAAATAGTTACATAAACTTGCCATTTTATAAGTTTATGTAAACTTGGCAATAAAAGGGTTTAGGGTTTATGTGTCTATTTTGACAAATATATATATGCATATTTTAACAAGTATATATATATATTTTGACTAGTGTATGTGCCAATTTATGTTAGGTAAAATAGCTTCTGTTGATAAGTGTATTTGTCTATTTGACAATGTATAAAGTGGTTATTGAAAAATACTTACACCTAATCATATAACTTAATCAATGGAGGCAAGAATGTAATTTCACACCCAAAATTAATATCAATGTAGTTTCTAGGAAGCTTTTTTATAAAATAATTTGTTTTGGGATTTTTTTTGTGATTTTTTCCGATCCTTCGCACTTGAGTGCCCTTAAAAAAAAAAAAGCCAAGGCCCAAGGATATAAAAGAATGGCATAGAAATATCCCATTCGCATTCAGTCGCGGCGTCATTTTCATTTCAGCACATCGAAGGAGGCTTGCCTTGATTTCAGAGACCGAAAGCAAACCATGGGATCAATTATCTCTGCCATTGTGGGAGGCGCCGAAGCTTCAGCTGCCGCGCCGGAGAATTCTCAGGTCGTGCCGTTTCACTCATCCGCGCGATGGCAGCTCCATTTCAATGAAGTCAAAGATTCCAATAAACTCGTATTGAATTTTATATCTCTTGTCCCATCTCCCCTTTTTTCAATCTCATATCTATTCCATCCCCGCTTTCTATTATAATATGTGATATAGAGATCTGAATTATAACTCCGGTCCGCTGAATCTCTCTGGATTTGGTTATTGATTGAGGTAAGATCGTGATAGATTTCTCAGCATCGTGGTGCGGGCCATGTAGGTTCATAGAGCCGGCCATCCACGCCATGGCCGACAAGTTCTCCGACGTTGAATTCGTCAAGATCGATGTGGACGAACTCTCTGTAAGTTACTCGCTTCCCTGAACTCCGCGAATAATCTCAATATTGTTCCTCGATCCTCACAAATTTCTGTTTGTTTTCGAATTATTCCCCAGGATGTGGCGCGGGAATTCCAGGTGCAGGCGATGCCGACGTTTGTGTTGTGGAAGAAGGGCAAGGAGATGGACAGGGTAATTGGTGCCAAAAAGGATGAGCTTGAGAAGAAGGTCGAGAAACTCAGAGCCGCTTGAACTCCGCTTGGTTGGTTCCGCCCGCTACAAAGCTGTGTAATGTTTTCAATTAAAGTATGAATTTGATAGAATGTTTGAATCTGGTGATGTGATGATGATCACGGCACGGGATTGAATCTCGTGATTGCTCCTGCTTTACAGAATTCTGATTGTCCATGTTTATTAAATCCAATCGGATTCTTTGGCTGATTTAAGGGTGTCTTTGGAACAGGACGGTAAAAATAGAGTTTCTCAATTTAAATTTTAGTAATTTTAGTTTTAGTAAAAATTTGATTGTGTAATGTGATTTATATTTGGAACAACGATTGTATAAATGACTTTTATAAAAGTAAAACTTGTTTGGATTGACTTAAATATAAGTTATTTTTGTGATAATAGTAAGAAAGAGTGGTAGGGAAAATATTTTAAAGGGTTAAAAATACCAAAAAATATTTTGAAATAATTTTTGGAACTGAAAAAATACATTAAGGATAAAATTGTAATCAATCTTGATAACACACTGGGTACAGTTGAAAAAATATTTTAAGGGTTAAAAACACAAAAATAATTTAAAATAATTTTTGTAGCCAAAAAAATACATTAAGGATAAAATTGCAATCAGTCTGATAACACGCTGAGTACAGTTGAAAAAATATTTTAAGGGTTAAAAACACCAAAAAAATAGTTTAAAATAATTTTTGTAGCAAAAAAAGTACATTAAGGGTAAAATTACAATCAGTCTGATAGCACACCAAACACAACTGAAAAAATATTTTAATTATTCACACTCTCCCCAAACACTCAATCAGTAAAAACTGAAAAATGGAGCTTATAATAAAAAATTATTACGATAAGATAAAACTCAATTGACCAATTTAAAACCAAACACTCACTTTATTTTTTTCAAATTGCCAATTGACGTTGTTTGGGCAACCTCCCCCACCCCCCTTCCAAACGCACACATAGTTATTGTTTATTAAATCCAATCGGATTCTTTGGCTGATTTAGTTATTGTTGGGGTAGTTTATTTTGTGATCGTGTTTTTAAATCGTAATTTACAATATATAAAATAAGTATGTGGGAGAAGTTTTATCTTGATTTATATAAAAATATTTATAAGTCAAAGATAAACTATTCCAAACATAATCTTACCTTTTTTTAAATTATATTTTGATTACGACACGAGATATCACATTTCTGCCCCACTTTGGTGGACTCTTCAGAGAAAAAGGGGATGCGATCCCTTTTATTTTACTATACGATGCCCCGTTGAAACTCTCATTTTTCTCATAAAATAAGTAGCATGTTTTTTTTATGGGGATTATTTTTTATTTTATAAACATATTAATTTATTAATAATTAATAATTGATCCATTATTGAATCTCGATCAATATTAAGGTCGGAAGTTTTCTTTTTCTTTTTTGCCATAAAAGAAACTAGTAATATTAGAAGCAAATAAAGTACAATGTCTCAGACCAAAATTTAAATAGACCAAGCCAAGCAGAGGGTAAGAGTAAACGAACAAACCTATAAACCTACCTAACATTTTAGAGAAACAAGTAATTAAAAGATCTCTGTTACAATGATAAATTAAATACATAACCAAATCATCTTCCGCACCATACACCACATAGGCCTGCAGCAGAAACGAAGGTCGAAATACCCGAATAACAGGGCAAGACCCTTCCAATAAAGCTTTAGCAATCCACCTAGCTGCTAAATCTTCTTCCCTAGGAACACATCTGGATGAAGGGTTCCTAACCAGATTCCTTGGAACCAGGAAGTACTCAAAGAGAACATTTATCATAATATCAAAGATCGCACAATCAAATAGACAATAGGATAAAGAAATACTACCCCAGTCTAAGGATGAGCAGTAAAACCATAAACGCTAAACTGGCACGTGTCTATCCTGACAATGAACAGTGTTGAGCAACACACTGAACATGCACACATTTAGCCAATAAGAAACAGCGCATAGAGACATACTAAACAAACTCAAATCGATGATTCTCAATTGTCTATCTATTGCACATTATATAGACAGTTGATCAGTAAGAAATTTTACCACTCCAACACATACCAAAACTCTTGACTATGCATAACCAATTTTTGGAACGGTGTCAAAATCCCTATATATGCAGCTTAGATAACTCATTTGTCTCTTACCCATCTAAAATTCTTCCTCACCAATTCTATAAGGGCAAAGGCTTCCTGTAAACGGGACTTTGATTTGTAAAATCCTCTGCCCAATGAACAAATATACCAAAGTACCCACTCATACAAGGCTAACCACAATACACCCAGTGTCAAAGCTTCAACAAAGGCGATAACACTTAGAATTAAGAAAACAACAGGAAGCAAATCAGTCCAACTAATCGCAAATCTCAATTGTAGATAGACATTTGTTGGGAAAGTTGAAACCTTAGGCAAGTCCCTTACCTCAAGCTCACAGAATCGAACGATTATTACCTTTGAATGCATCTATGACTTAGCCTTTAGATTCCTCAGACCAGCTGCACAACCCCAACTTCCAACGTCCGTCGCAATCGGCCTTACACTAGGTAGGAGAGAGATCCCCCTTTTCGATCTGTTTTTCAGCTGCGACGGCCATAGGGGCACCCATTGGAGGTCATCGTCTGAGGGTCTCCTAAAGGATTACGACCTAGATGCTTTCTCGCAACCCTCCGCCTTACTTCCCCGCTCGCCGCCATCACCTGATTCACACCCAGCCAGCATCTTTACTGGTCTCGGCAAATGGGGGGTACTAACGAACACCTCTTTAAGGAGAATGAGAACCTTACAGAGAGAGGGATGGATTCGGCCTCCTAGCAGGATCAGCTGCATCTGGAGGAAGACCCCTCCCTCTTGAAGGAAGGAAACCCTAGCAGAGGGGAAATCTCACACCGACGGCTAAAGGTCGGAAGATTTCATAACATTATACAAGAGCTCAAACAAAATGGGCAGAAGTATATCACCAAAAGAAAAGTGACAGAAGTCATTCATAAAATGTCACTCTTGCTCGAGCTCGTTCAGGCGGGAGATCGTTCATTGACGCCATTTATTTGATCAATATGGGTCAAACTTGTTGATCCAAACCGATCAAAAACTTATACTCCCTCCTATCTTTAATATAAGATATATTTAATTAATCTAATTAGATTAAGGAAGTTGGTTAAGTTAGTTAATATGATATGTATTTTCTAAATCACCATTAGTCATCTTTCTCAATTCTCCCTTTCCCTCTCCTCCTCAATTATTGTTGAAAGAGCAACAATAGGGATAAATTAGGAAAATATTAATAAATATTAAAACTATGTCTTATATTTAAGACCAATATTGATTTCCTTAATATATCTTATATTAATGACTGGAGAGAGTAATTAAGAGGGTTGCATGAAGTAATTAAGAGGGCCGCACTCAAAAGGATGGAAATAAAAGCTACATTTTTTCAGTTTTCTCTCTGTAAGATCAGTAACTTCAAAAATAAAGCAGGGTAATAAACGTGGGACTTCAAAGTGAAACGGATATCCTACAGTTGTCATTTCTAACAAGTTCAATTTAGTGCCTACCCTAAAGTCGTCATTTCTAACAATTTCAATTTAGTGCCTGTTTGAGTTAACATTTAAGAAGTATGTTCACGCAAGCTGAGACAAAATTCCTCTCATATACTTACCTCGTACACCATAAATCATGTTGGAAAAATAGTTTCTACCGCTAACACAAACATGCACTTAATTTATTGTGTTTATCAAAGCTGAGCATGATAATTTTAAGTCCTACAAGTAAATGAAGCCTTCTTTTTATGAGGTAAAAAGGAGACTCCATTGCTAAAAAATTTACATGAGAGCCTTGGGAGCCAAAAAACTGAAACCAAGGTTTAAATGTCAATTAACTAAACAATGATAATGATTTGGATGGCATGACTCATACCGATGTTTTTGTCTTTTCTTTTGTTGGGGTTGTTGTGCTTTTTTTTTTTTGGGGGGGGGGTCTTTCATTTCTGATTTTCTACTGATGCTTTCAGCTAATTCCAAAATTTTTCTTCCCAAAAAGTACAGGAGCTTTTTTTTTTGGGGGGGGGGGGGGGGGGGCGCTCTTTCATTTCTGATTTTCTACTGATGCTTTCAGCTAATTCCAAAATTTTTCTTCCCAAAAAGTACAGGAGCCAAAGCTCGCATAAACATGGTTTCCATCACCTTAAAAGTACGATAAGAACAGATATAAACAGAGGAAAGAAAAGTACTTTCCCAGCTTGCTACTTGCCATTAGACTGATGGGCTTGCCTGAAGGGCCAAAGACTTGCCAGGCGGTCAAGAACAGTTTTAGGGAAATAGCCCGAGAATCCTGCAGGTGTTGCTGGGGGAGGAAAGTCTTCTGCTGGCATAGCAAACGGGCGAATCATCTCCTCCATCCTTTTGAACGTAAGGTATGATCCTATTTCTTGCAGCCTTTCTGGACCCATAATAGGAAGCGTGTGCTCTGGATGTAACGAAACAGCCTCACTGTCCTTCTTCAGCAACCATAAAACCCACAACATATTAGCTGTTGAAAAATAAGCTTGCCATCTAAAATTGGATTGTATATCGGTTATTGATGTTCCTCTCATCATGACAAGTTAGGGAGAGTTTTATCATCTCAGTGGATGGAAATTAAATGAAATGGGTAGTAAGTTTACAAACTGAAAAAAAGGAGGAGGAAGGGAAAAAACCACCGACACAAATTCAAAAATAGGAACTATTTGTAATTTGAACAGTGTGTTCCTAACAAAAATACAAAGAAAACAGTTCTTATGGTTAAGGTAGTATTAATAAACTGCAAGTTTCATAAGAAGCTTCAGAGCACATGGCACCATAAGCACCCTGAACTCCTGAAGCTCAGTGGAAAACACAAAAGAAATGCTTTTTTAAGCACTTTCCCACAATCCGAAACAAAACTCCTATCATTTGTTTATCTGGAATGCCGTAAAAGCACTTTTAAAAAGTTAAACAAACAGGCACGAAGGACAAATTCATAGCCTTTCCTACTGTAGATCTCTCAACAAACTACAATATTTGTTATCATTACCTCAAAGGGGGACAAGTCAGCACCACGGCTGAAGGTCAGCTCAATGCGAAACCTTTTTGGATCTTCTAAAGCCATCTGCAGTTTGAGAGTCAAAAAATGATTTAATGTGAAGATTAACATATATATGTACACAAAGCATAACCCCTGACAAATATATGAAGTCCACGTATCATAAAAAGATCTCACAAAAAGAATTATTGCTTTTAATTGGATAACCAATCACATTATAAGTCTATAATAATTCATACAATACATGCATTCCAGTTCCCGCACAGGACATGGGACTTTAATCAGTCTCCTTTCAAAGTCGAATAGAACTTTAACCATTTTCACACAGGACAAATAAAACTATAACAAGTCTCCTTGTTCCAATATCAATAATCTCAAATATCATAGCATGTATTTCAAAGTCAAATCTAAAAATAAAACGAGAAAACACGCAGCCATGCATCCAAAGAATTCTCCTTGCATGCTTAAACCATAAGAAGATCTCTTGAACCTATATTTATGTTATCATCCCTTTCTCCTCTAATAAAATTTATTTCAACTTAAAATAGAACAAAAAAGGATTTTGCCATGTTTTTCCCTTTTCTTCTTGTAGCTTTTAGGATGATAGAAGAATCCAATGATCTTATTCTCATTCAGGTTGGAGAATTTAAAGATTACAGTACACCTGAATCTGGTATAACAGACCCGTAATATCCTCTGGAATCAGATGATCAAGATTTTGAAATTTGAATCCTAAGAGATCCTATATTTTCTCCAAATATAGTCTATAATATTGACCTGATAATATCTATATTTAATTTCTATAAATACAAATTATCCCATAATTACCACACTCCCCCTCAAGTTAGATCATAGATATTCATCATGTCCAACTTGCGTACAAAACTTTCAAATGTGTCCGCTGGTAGTCCTTTTGCGAGTATGTCTGCTAGTTGTAGTCTTGGAGGAACATATGAGAGACAAATGAACCCAGCTTCAATTTTTTCCCTAATGAAATGATGATCAACATCGACATGCTTGTTTCGGCTATGCTGAACTAAATTCAATGCCATGCTCAGGGTTGCCTTGTTATCACAATAAAGTTTTAGTGGAGACTCAACTAGGATATGAGCCTTATCAGTCACTCTCTTCAGCCACATACCTTCCATAACACCTTGAGCTAGGGCCCTCAATTCGTATTCAGCACTGCTTTTGGCTACAACTCTTTGTTTCTGACTTTGCCAAGTGACAAGATTACCCTAAACGAATGTACATTACCCGGAGGTGGATCTACTATTTTCTTGATCACCTGCCCAATCTGCATCAGTATAGATTTCAACGGTTCTTAGATTTGTGGTCTTGAAAAAAAGACCTCGGCCTGGCGTACCCTTTAGATGTCTCATAATCTTGTATGCTGCATCCATGTGTTTCTTCTTTGGTGAGTGCATATGCTGACTAGCAACACTTACTGCGAAGGCGATATCTGGTCGAGTGTGGGAGAGATATATAAGTTTTCCCACCAATCTCTGGTATCTTCCTATATCTACTTGCACCTCATCACTCTCTTGTTTCTCGTCTTCTTTTCTTTTCTTCTTGCTGATGATAGGAGTTTTGCTTGGTTTACATCCAAGCATACTAGTTTCTTTGAGTAAGTCAAGGACATACTTCGTTGAGAGATGTGAATACTGTCTTTAGATCTGGCTACCTCCATTCCTAAGAAGTATTTTAGGCATCCCAAGTCCTTTACCTCAAATTCCTTATTTAGTGCCATCTTGATTCGACCTATCTCTTGAATGTCATTCCCGGTAAGTATGATGTCATCTACATATACTATGAGAATAGTAATCATGTCTCCATGTTTTAGAGTGAACATAGTATGGTCAGAGAGACTTTGCTTGTAGCCTTTCCCTTTCAAGACATGTGAGAACCTGTCAAACCACGCTCTTGGAGACTGTTTCAAGCCATATATTGATTTATTTAATCTGCATACCTGATGATTTCTGCCCTTCCCAAAGCCAGGTGGAAGACTCATATATACTTCCTCTTTTAGTTCTTCGTTCAAGAAAGCATTCTTGATGTCCAGTTGTTGTAATGGCCAGTCAAGATTTGTAGCAATAGAAATAAGGACTCTTACCGTGTTTAGCTTTAAAACAAGTGCGAAGGTCTCATTATAGTCAAGCCCATATGTTTGAGTGAAACCTTTGGCAACTAAGCGAGCCTTGTACTTATTCAGCGTTCCATTAGCATTGTATTTTGGGGTGAACACCCATTTGCATCCTACTGTCTTCTTGCCCTTGGGTAATTCTATAATATCCCAAGTATGATTCTTCTCAAGAGCTTGCATCTCATCCAATACAACATTTCTCCACTCAGAAACTTCCAATGCTTCATGTACATTGGTTGGGATCTTGACATTATCGAGGTAAGTAACAAAAGTGATTCTGGGAGAGTTTAGCGTAGGATACATACTCTTGAATAGGATGTTTGTTACAGGAACATGCTTTCTTTCTCAAGGCAATGGGCAGGTCTAACTCATTGTGTTCCCCAGGATTCCTCATCGGCTCAGAGATTGAGACTGCTTGAGGCATAGTGGCCTCTCTTATCGTTTTGCTCTTCTGCAAGTAGGCTTTGCCAAAGTGTTTGTCATGGTTCATGTTGCCCTTTGTAGTTTGTGATGGCATTGGTGATGGGTCACTCCTTGCTTCCTCAGGATTGGTAGGACTCGAGGGAACTAGTATAGGACTAGGAGGAGGTATAGGCTCAAGTATGACATTAACAGGCTGAAATTCACTCCAACTCTCCCCCTGAATGAAAGACTGGTAATAGAAGGGTGCATGTTCAGCAAAGGTGACATCACGGCTGATAATGAGATGTTTGGAACCAGGGTCATAACACTAGTAACCTTTTTGGAGATTGGAATACCCAAGAAAAATACGACGGACAAAGCGAGGGTCTAATTTGGAGGCTGTATGATGGTGGACCAAAACTGTGCAACCAAAGACTCGGAGCGGAAGCGGCTGATCAAGGTGAGAGACGACATGGGTTGCACGTAATTTATCTAGAGGAGAAGTAAAGGAGAGGACATGATTGGGCATTCGGTTAATAAGGTGAGTGGCGGTGAGAATGGCATCGCCCTAGAAGTTTTTAGGGACATGGCAGGTAAACAAAAGAGCACAAGTAACCTCAAGAAGGTGTCGGTTTTTACGTTCGGCGATACCATTTTGTTGAGGGCTATGAGGATAGCTACTTTTATGAATAATGCCATGGGTTTTTAAGAAAAGATTGAAAGGCTAATTGAAATACTCGGTACCATTATCATAGTGCAAGACTTGGATAGTGGAGTTAAATTGGGTTTGAACATAGTGGAAAAATTCAACAAAGATGGAGTAGACATCAGATTTTTCCTTTAACAATTAAACCTAACACATTTGAGTGTGATCATCAATGAAGGTGCAAAATATTTTGCTGCGTATGATTACAAATTCGACATGGTCCCTAGACATCACTATGGATTGTAGAAAAAGGACGGGTAGGTTTATAAATAGAGGGTGAGAAAGTTACACGGTGGTGTTTGCCAATTCACAAACATCACAATGAAGATTGACCGTTTTATTTGAAGCAAAGTGCAGAAACAATTTTTGTAAATAAGAAAAACCAGGACGACCCATCCTTTTATGCCACAAAACTAAATCATTGTCAACAGAGGAAACAGAATTCTTTATTTTTCATGACAAAGCACTTCCAGTAAAAGCATCAAGATAGTAGAGTCCGCCATGTTCCTTAGCTATGCCAATCGTCGTCCCTGAGGAAAGATCTTGGAATGTACAGTGTGTAGAAAAAAAGTGAGCAGAGCAATTGGCATGCTTACTTAGTTTACTAATAGAGAGTAAGTTACAAGCTAAGTTGGGAACATGTAATACAGATTCAAGCTACAAATTGTTGGTAAGAGGCACGGTGCCTATGCCTGCTATAGTAGCATATGAATCAGTAGCTGTACGGATTTTGCCATTTCCTGCTGAGGGAGAGTAAGAACTAAACATATTAGATAATGGGGTCATATGGTTTGATGCGCCAGTGTCTACAATCCATGAAGAAGGTGATGAAGAGGAGAATAGAGCAATAGAAGGTATACCTTGTTTGGCAATGGATGCAACTGGTCCCTGTTGAGACTGAAAATTTTTGAGCATATCTAATAGCTGATTTATCTGATCTTTACTGATAGGAGACAACTCAGGGTCAAACATGAACTCGGCTTCAAGAGAAGTGTGATGAGCACGCGGCTTTGTTTGACCAGACTTCCAATCGGCAGGTTTGTCATGGAGCTCCCAGCACTTATCACATGTGTGCCCAACTTTCTTGCAGTGATCACACGTGGGTCGGCTTTTGCCAGAGTCAGTAGCCACGTGTTTGCTGACCAGTCTTGATGCTTCATGATTAAGACTTGACTTTAAGTAGCATGGTGTGACGCCGCGATTCCTCACGTCTCATCTCGAAATAAACCTCGCGTACAGGAGGGAGGGATGAGCTACTTAAGATTCTAGCATGGGCATCATCATACTCTGGGTTCAATCCGGCAAGGAAGAGCATTACCCGATTAGTATTGTGGTTGCGATTGTGGCGGCAGCATCGGTTGAGGATGACCACTCGTTATTGACCATTAAGTCCTTGTCTTGCCGAAGAGCGACAAGTCCGAACCAGTACTCAGTGACGCACCGAGAGCCTTGAGAAAACTTCCACATCTGCTAGCGAAGATCAGACAGGCGAGAGAGGTCCTTCTCGTTAGGAATCCCAAACTGCATCCTATATGTCTTTAGCGGTAGGTAGGTACATGAAGCTGCGCTTAATGGAAAGAAGCATGGCATTAACAAGCCATGAGCACACAAGGGAGTTGTCAGTCTGCTACTGGGCCATCGCCAGCGACTGAGGATCGGACGGAGGTTGTGCTGCTCCGGTAAGAAAGGCAATTTTGCCACAGCGGCCTACGGCAAGTTTAACGGCTTGCGCCCAATCATGGTAGTTTTCCAGATTGAGTTTTTTGGAGACAATAGATGAAGCGTCAGTACCAGGACTCAAGCCGAGAGGATTTCCAGCGTATACCATGGGTGACGGTGAGGACCCATTGCAAGACGACTCCATTGTGGAGGGACCCAAAGGGTGAGACTCACACTGAGATGTGTCAAAGTCTTCGCTACTGTGCTCTGATGCCATGTAGCTTTTAGGATGATAAAAGAATCTGATGATCTTATTCTCATTCAGGTTGGAGAATTTAAAGATTACAGTACACCTGAATCTGGTATAACAGACCCGTAATATCCTCTGGAATCGGATGATCAGGATTTTGAAATTTGAATCCTAAGAGATCCTATATTTTCTCCTAATATCTAGTCTATAATATTGACCTGATATTATCTATATTTAATTTCTATAAATACAAATTATCCCATAATTACCACACTTCTATGATAAATTAAGATAAGTATTAGGAGGAGAATGTTCTTGTAGTATTGAAGATATCAAATTGTACTTTTATTCTGATAGTGACAAATTGGGACTAGTGAGTGGGAAACGCATATAATGAATTACCTCAGCGTTCTCAAACATCCTTAGCACAACGTAGCTCATATAGTCCAACTCCTTTGTTTTATATAAGCGCTCAAGAGCATTATGGCAAACAAGACTCTCTTCTCCTTGAAGAGATTCATCCAAGTTACAATAACGAAGAACATTCATTAGGGAGTGGATATGTGATTCCTGTCAAGAAAAATAACATGAAAACAAAAAGAGGTTGAAAGTTGATTTAAGAGAGAATCACATCCACAAATACTCCCTCCAGTTCTATTTATAAGAGCTCAATAACCGAATTGCGCAGTTTAAGAAAGCAGTTACAATTAGTTAAAAATAATAATTATGTCTAGAAATAAACTTTTTTTCCAAGTATGCCCTTATTTATAAGGGTTAGGTGAGAGAGAGAGAGAAATATAATAAACATAAGTATCATCAACCCTTTAATTAATGCAACATATATAACTAATGAGGGGCACAAATGGAAAAAATTTATTAAATGTTGAGACAACTTTTGTCGGATTCTTATAAAAAGGATCAAGCCAATTTAAATTTTGGGCTCTTATAAAAAAGACCGGAGGGAGTAGGAAACAAAAACGTTGTATAAGTCACAGTGCTTGGATGCATGCACTAAGAAAAAGATATTTGTACATGGGTGTTCAATAAAATTTACTTAGTTGACACTTGTTCTGACATATAGGCCTATAGAAAGAAACCCTTAGTTCTGACATATAGGCCTGTAGAAAGAAACCCATAGAACCTAAGTATACATAATAAACTTTCCAAGAATTCAGAATGGAACTTAAGAGGTCTTTGACAAATAAGTGCGTAAAATGTAATGTATAATAAAAAAGGCAGAATAACAAGTGAAACTTCACTAAGAAAGCATGTATATATAATGTCCGGTTATGATTGATTACATTTTAAATTTTGCGCGCTCTTTTCATCTTGAAAAAGTTAGAATACCAAAATCTTCATCCCTATTGATTGAATTTGGACAAGAGGCTAAAGGCAAGATAATTAAGCTATTTGTTTTAAGTTACTCAACAGATGAAAATAATTTTCTTTTTTCAAGAACCCAGTCCCCAGCCAATATTCAAAGATAAATTTAAAATGATCTGGGTAGTTACATCCATATGCATAAGGGGGAAAAAGTAAATTCTCTTGCGAAGGGATCATGACTCACAGAAGTGAAGTATAGCCGTGTCCGCACATGGCGGTCAGGTGTCTTGACATTCGCATACCTGGTGGAAAATAGAAAAGATGGATAAGATAGGACACAATAATCTACAAAATCAAATGAGGCGCAGATAATCACTTTGGATCCAATCGATATTGGGTCTCTTTATCATCATCATCATCCTCATCATCATCTTGATCAATTGATAAATCACTCAAAGTGCTGGACTTTTTTGTGTCATCATTCTTATGGAGAAGTTTAGACTTAGCCTCTGCATCTTCCCCTTCAGTTATCATTGAAGACAAATGATGGTCATGGTTATTCTTCAATTCAGCAACACTGATGGCTTCTTCCCGAGTGTTCCCCAGATCAATTAAAATTTTACCCAATAAACGACGAGCAATCTGAATTGAAACAGCACAAATCAAAGTAATCAGATATGAGAGTTTAAAGTATCGATGCAGTACCTCAATGATTTTAGGATACTGAACATTTTGTTTTTCAAGCAATATCAAGCATAAGAAGCTGAAGATAAAATGCTATAGAAAGCCCATCCATAGGATTAAGCATTCACTTTCAGATTTCTCTTTTTCCTATTTTCTCCTTCTCTTTTGGGTTAAGGAGTAGTAATTGTTAAACTTGAATGTAAATATTAGTGTCTTGCTGATTGCACCCAAGTGGGGCAAAAAACCTGTCACAAAAAACCAGCTATTGAGAAAAAAGTGTCAACCCATTTAAGTATCCTATAGATCAACTTACACTAATTAATGGGACTAAACATAATATATTATATTGGTCCCCATCATTTAGCTATCTTTGGAGAGTTGACATTGCAGTGATTACATTCTATGACACTTCATATGACTTTCTCACCAATCAAAATCCTCTGCAGGAATCCCTTATTGGAGCTGTCAACCACCGACTTTGATGCAAATGGATGGGCACCAAAGCGGAGTAGGGAACCCTTCCCAAAAGGTAGCTATTGCTGGGGAAGAACAAACCTTTTAACCCTATAGAGCAGTCCATTAGTTATTAGTGTCACATATTAGCTGTAGTTTAGTTGTTTCCTCATTTTTTATTTCACTGAAGCCGTACACGGCCTTGATATTGTTACAAAGTAGATCCAGACATCAGGACTCATTACTTAGGTCTCCTAACAACATTGCTTTCTCTCCATGAAATCGTAACCAATAATGTGGGTTATTAATTATAATGAGCCACAGAAATACTTATAAAGATCCAATATGTTCTTGAATCTCCAGCTCTCTACCCTTCTTACTTCATAACTTATTCTTTTTTAAATAATCATTAATATATTATTCAATAGAAAATGATTATGGTAATTTTAGTAGTTTAACATGGCAACTTGTTGCAGCTATAACCCTTGTAGGACAATGAAGTTGGAAGGCTTAGTTATCGTACTTTTGCTGTTTATACAACTTTTATTTTAGGATTCAATATAAATGATTTCCACATGAGCATGATGATTTCTCATATAATTTCTACAAAAAATGAGGGAGTGTTAAGAAATAAAAGACAATATGAGAAAATTATCTCCTGTCTTTTATCTACAAGGCTAGAATATTATTTTTGCCTTGGAGTCCCGTATCAATCCCTTATCATTTGTTCGGAAGCTGTCATCCTCTTTAAGGATTATCCTTTTGTATTCAGATTTATCCTGTTCAGATAAACATGAGAGGAGAGGGATGCTCCTATGTAAGGGTACATGATGTTGAGCATTCTTGTTCCACACACCATATTTTATTCACATTTTCAATCACAGAGGGTCTTATCATCTAAGCCTACATATAAGAAAAGCTCTTGGTAAACTACGACTCAGCACCAGAAGCATCATTACATGAAAAAAAATTTGTGCATAAAAGGCAATTTACGAGAGGAGGTGTTTACCTTTGATCCAATTTTCAGCTTCTGCTTTGGATTAATCCCATATTCATTGGGAATTACACCATCAGCAAGTTCCTACAAATGCAATGGAAGAAACAGTTAAGCAAGCAAAGCAGTGGAACCCATCAGCCTAGGTTGATCTTCATCCAGGTGAAAAGTAACAATGTTTCGTTTGCCTCATGATGAATTCTCAGATTTGGCAGTTGCACAAGTTGGAAGTGAGACTTCAGAAGGTATACAAGTTCAGTACAACAAAGAAAAAAAAAATCATATGGGTGATGGATTCTTTAAACCACAAAACTCACAAAGGAAGCAAGCTGATGCAAAGATATACTTTAATCCGTTTATGTACCTGAGCAACTTTAAAGAGCTCATCCAGTCCGTCTAGATTGAGATGTGCATTGTGCAAAAGATCATATCTGAAAGGTACGACTCAGCCTTAACTTTCACATAAAAGAAGAGCTGAAAATTGAAACAAAACTGCAAATCCTTTCTCCAAATCCACATAAATGCGGATTAACTTCCCCATGTATCATACACAGCAAGAAAAAAGTTAAACACTCAAGGAAAAATACTGTTTGATTGAATTTTAATATACAAAAGGTGCTCACATTTAATCAAGTTTATTGTTTAATATAGAAAATTCTACACTTCCATAACTAATTTTTAATTTTTGTTAATTTTAAATTATTCAATATTTGTTTGTACAAAAGTGGTTTAACTAAATTGGAAGGAATTGAGGATGTATTGGACATTGGTTGGTCATGGGAATTCCTAAAGGGTCTGAAGTTCTGAATCGTTGCTTATAACAATTTTCTTCAATACTTTGCCTATATAAATGGCTAAAAACCATATGACGCACCCTGAGCCATGTAGGCTTCCTGAAGAGGCAGTCCAACATTTGACGTAAGAATGGTCCAGAGCATGGAACAGACTGGACTAGGGCCAATTCACCAATTCTTTGGTCTGGTAGGCCAATCTAGCCTAGTTCCAACAACGAAGTGAAGTCAGGCTGGGGAATCTTCAATATAAGCCAAAACACCTCATCCACTGGTTATCAAGTTACCTATTTGAGTTCTAGCAATTAATATAAGGGTTAAGGTGCAAAAATACACATGTGATTGTCCTCGAAGTGCACCAAACACCAAATACTTTTTTTAGGTGCAACAGTGACTATGTGGTTACCAAATAGGTGCAAAAATACCCTTTAACCGTTAGTTTGACTTTTTGACATTAAAAGTGATGACATGTATGATGACATGGATGCTAGAGTGACATTTTGGAAAAAAAAAACTTGCTGACTAGTAAAGCTTTACAATTAATATTACCCACATTTCATTATTATAGTACCTCCTTCGCTGAAGTGGATTCAAATCTGAGTCAAGCAGAGCTGTTGCTCTAAAAAACATACTGATTGCTCAATTTTTTCCCAACCCTAGATTCCCAATATTATTAAATTAAAATCATTATAATACATATATTATATTACTAATTTTTATTAAATTATATGATTTATTAGGAAAATTTGATTTTCAGCAAGTTTTTTTTTTTTCAGAATGTCACTCCAACGTCCATGTCATCGTACACGTCATCACTTTCAGGATAAAAAAGTCAAACTAATGGTCAAACTGGCTAACTAATGGTCAAAGGGTATTTTTGCACCTATTTGGTAATCACATAGTCACTGTTGCACCTAAAAAAAGTATTTGTTGTTGGATGCACTTCGAGGACAATCACATGTGTATTTTTGCACCTTAATCCTTAATAAAACTTAAAAAAGCTTGATCATAAAACCGAATACAAAAGTTGTCAAGAGTTAGGAAATATTCTTTCATTTGTTGTAGATATTATAATCATAAAAGCATAATAATAAGGATCTGGATCATAATGAGCCATACTGATTGTTAGGAAATAATGTAAATATCCCACATAATCAGGGATAGTTAGTATCCCACTAAATTAGGGATTATGATTAGTATCAATCATCATAATGAGCCATTAATCCTGAGGCTCCTACTTTGTATATAAATACCCTAGTGTATACATGAATGAATATATACTCTTGAGTGATTATTCAAATAACATGGTATCAGAGCCTTAGTGCTCTTTTTTTTTTCCGTTTTTCCGGTGCTGTTCCCTTTGGTTTCTTGCTTCTGTCCGCATTGTTCACCGTGCAAGGAGCTCCAGTGCAGGGTGAAATTTGTCCTCACGCGCCCCACCGCTGGCCTCGCCGTGGCCTTCACGCGCCACCCCCACTCTCTCCGAACTTCCACGCGCCGGCGCGTGAGGGCGTTTTCTGCGACTTTGCCACCACCGTTTGCTGTGTTGGGGTCAACTCACTGCCGCCGTCCTTCCCCTTGTGGTTTCGTGTTGTGGGTACCTACGGTTTGTCGTCTTGTTGATTTCGCCCTTTGCTACTGTTGGAAGTGCACTGTTGCTTCTGTTTCTGGTTCGTTTCTGTCGTCTTTGCTAGTTTAGCCACCTTTGGGAGTGTCTTTGGTTATTACTTCGGCTTATTTGGCTATTACTTCTGCGGTGTTTGGCTTTGCTTGCTTCGTATTGGGGCTGTTTTTTGGTTAGTGTGATTGTAAGGTCCCTTTCATCGGTTGATCCTTTGTTATGTGTGCTCTTTACTTGCATTGACGGCTGATTCCAAGGCTAGTGTTACTACTGAAATTATTCCTGTGACTAACAAAATCACTGAGCACAAATTGACCTGGACAAATTATATGGATTGGAGCAAAACTATTCGCATGTACTTACTTAGTATTGAGAAAGAGGGCCATTTGACTGATACGCCTCCTACGGATGACCCTAAGATGGTTTGGGCCCGCGTTGATGCCCGTTTATTCTTGCAAATCCAGAATTCCATTGGCAGCGAAATCCTTCCCTCAGTTAGTCACTGTAATACTGTTAAGGACCTTATGAGTTGCTTGGAATTTCTGTATTCTGGAAAAGGAAATATTACCCGCATTCATGATGTCTGCAAGGGATTCTATCGTGCTGAACAACAGGGCCGTTCTTTAAAGAACTTTTATGTGGAATTTAAGAAAATGTATGAGGAATTGAAGATGTTAATGCCGCCTACCACTGACCTTCAGGTACAGGTTGATAATATGGAGAAACTGGCGATTATCAGCTTTCTTACTGCCCTTGACCCGGCCTATGAGACAGTTCGTTCCCAGGTTCTGTCTGGTTCTGAACTTCCTTCGCTTCAGGATGTGTACTCTCGTGTGCTACGTGCAGATAGTCTCTTACACCTGACCTCTACTCCTACTGCTAGTGCGTTAGTTGGCCGTGGTCCCACTGATAACCGCTACCAGAGCTTCTTGAACTCTGGAAATGGTACACCGTCCTCGATCTTTGTTGATTCGCGGAACCAAGGTGCTCCACGTTCAAGCAACAATCCTCCGACTCCTGGTTATATTGTCTGCTATTATTGTAAGGAATCTGGTCATACCAAACGCTACTGTCGTAAGTTGCAAAACAAGCTGCAACGTATTGGAGCTGCTCATATGGCCCAATCCACAGATCAATCTGCCACTATTCCATCCACTCCGAGTGCGCTTGCTAAAGGTAATGGTGACTCATGCCTTGCTGTTTCTTCCTCGAGGTGGATCATCGATTCCGGTGCCACTGACCACATGATAGGTAACCATCATTTGTTCTCTACGTATGCACCTTATCCAATGATTCTGCTTCTCGTGTCCTTGGATCTGGCACTGTTACACCTACATCCTCTGTTTCTCTATCGTCAGTCCTTAATGTTCCCGACCTTGCTTTTAACCTTCTGTCTCCCAGCAAGCTTACTCGTCAATTGAACTGTTTTATCTCACTTTTTCCTGACCATTATGTGATTCAGGATCTTACGACGAAGCGGATTATTGATAGGGGATATGAATCTGGCGGCCATTACTTTCTTGACGATCAGATGCCGCGTTCTGTTGCTTGCTCTGGTGGTTCCTCTCCTTTTGATGTTCATTGTCGTTTAGGTCATGTGTCCTTGTCATCCTTGAAGAGGTTGTATCCTCAATTTCATCATTTGTCGTCCTTAGAGTGTGAATCGTGTCAGTTTGCCAAACACCACCGTGTTCACCTGGCACCTCGCGTCAATAAACGGGCTGCTTCTCCCTTTGATTTAGTTCATTATGATGTTTGGGGTCCTTGTTCTGTCGTGTCCATGTCTGGTTTTAAGTACTTTGTCACTTTCGTTGATGATTTTTCTCGAACCACCTGGCTTTATTTAATGAAAAGTCGTTCCGAGTTATTTTCTCACTTTTGCAATTTTTGTGTTGAGATCAAAACTCAATTTGGTGTCTCTGTGAAAACCTTACACAGTGATAATGCTAAAGAGTATTTTTCTACCCAATTTCACGACTATATGCTTACACATGGCATGCTTCATCAGTCCTCGTGTGCAGATACACCTGCTCAGAATGGTGTTGCTGAAAGAAAAAATCGGCACTTATTAGAAGTTGCCCGTGCTCTAATGTTTCAAATGCATGTTCCTAAATCCTTTTGGGCTGATGTTGTGTCCACCGCCTGCTTTCTTATTAATCGTATGCCATCTCCTGTTCTCAATGGTGATGTTCCATACACCACTTTGTTTTCTTCCAAACCTTTGTTTCCCATTGATCCCAAAATTTTTGGTTGTGTCTGTTTTTTTCGAGACATTCGTCCCAATGTCACTAAACTTGATCCAAAATCTCTCAAGTGTGTCTTCCTTGGCTATTCTAGGGTTCAGAAGGGTTATCAGTGCTACTCTCCCGACCTTCGGCGTTATCTTGTGTCTACAGATGTCACTTTCCATGAGTCTACTTCGTTCTTCTCTGTTCCTGCTCTACCTCCATCTTCTGCCCCTAACCCAGATCTTGATCATCTCTTAGTGTATGAGGTTCGTTCCCCACCAATACAAGCATTTGTGCCGGCCCCTACTCCACCTCCTATCCACCATGTTTATCAAAGACGTCCTAAGGAAAGTAATGCTGCTGCTCGTCTTTCTGACCCACCAATGTCCGCCTCGGCGCCTGATCCGCACTTAGCCACCTCGCCTTCCCTTGCCTCTGACCCTGAACCAATGCCTGCACCAGTGCTTGAACCAGTGCCTGAACACGTACCTGCTAATCTAGATCCTACAGCACCTTTTGCTGACCTACCCATTGCCCTCCGCAAAGGTACTTGTACGTACCCTATTTCCTCGTTTGTTTCCTATCATCACCTGTCGCCCACATTCTGTTCCTTCATAGCCTCCGTACACTCTCTTACCATTCCCACCAACCTCTCCCAAGCCTTGGCCCATACTGGTTGGCGTGCTGTGATGAACGAGGAAATGATGGCCCTTGATAAGGCTGGTACCTGGACTCTGGTTGATTTACCTCCTGGAAAGAAGACTCTTGGATATAAGTGGGTGTTTGCAGTTAAGACCAAAGCTGATGGCACCTTGGAACGATTGAAAGCTCGACTGGTGGCTAAGGGTTATGCTCAGACATATGGTGTTGACTATTCCGAAACTTTCTCTCCTATGGCCAAGTTGTCCTCTGTTCGTCTCTTCATCTCTATGGCAGCTACCCATGGTTGGGATCTTCATCAGCTGGATGTTAAGAATGCATTTTTAAATGGTGATCTTCTTGAGAAAGTTTACATGGAGCAACCGCCTGGCTTTGTTGCTCAGGGGGAGCATGACAAGGTATGTCACCTCCAGAAGTCTTTATATGGTTTGAAACAGAGCCCTCGTACTTGGTTTGACAGATTCAATTATGTGGTTAAGAAGTTTGGTCTGAATCAAAGTAAATGTGATCATTCTATGTTTTATCAACGGACGGATGCTGGCATGATTCTCTTAGTAGTCTATGTCGATGGCATTGTTATTACAAGCAGTGATACGTCAGGGATCTCATCACTCAAGGCCTTTCTGAATTCTCATTTTCAAACAAAGGATTTGGGTCCGTTAAAGTACTTTCTTGGGGTTGAAGTTATGAGAAGCAAGAAAGGCATTCTCCTAACCCAACGGAAATATGTCCTTGATCTACTGAAAGAAACCGGGAAACTTGGAGCAACACCCAGTAGCTGTCCCATGATTCCTAATCCCTTTTTGGACATTGATGATAGTGTGCCGTTTGATGAGCTACCCGAGGATGTGAAAAAACGGATTGATCCTAAGAAGATTAAACCGTTTGCCTATCTTGAGCGATAGCGAAGGCTGATTGGAAAATTGAACTATCTCACGGTAACTCACCCTGATGTAACCTTTCCTGTCAGTAGGCTTAGCCAATTCATGGTATCACTGACCGTTGCTCAGTGGGAGGCTTTGGAGCATGTCCTACATTATTTGAAGGGCTCACCTGGTCATGGTATACTCTATACGAATCATGGTCACACAAAAATTAAGTGTTTCAGTGATGCAGATCATGCAGGGTCAAAGACGACTAGGAGGTCCACTACAGGCTATTGCGTTCTTGTAGGTGGAAACTTGGTATCTTGGAGGAGCAAGAAGCAGGATGTGGTGGCAAAGTCTAGTGCAGAGGCTGAGTATCGAGCCATGTCTAGGTCCGTACAGGAGATTGTGTGGATCCACCAACTAATGAAGGAGGTCAGTCTTGCCATGTCATTGCCTGTGAAACTGTGGTGTGATAATAAAGCTGCCTTACACATAGCCTCCAACTCCGTGTTCCATGAACATACGAAACATATTGAGATTGATTGTCACTTTGTACGTGATAAGATCAAGGAGAATTTTATCTCTACAGGACATGTACCATCTAGTGATCAGTTAGGTGATTTTTTGACTAAGGCCTTGGATGGCACTCAGGTTGACTATCTTTGTAACAAGTTGGGCCTGATTAACATCTATGCTCCAACTTGAGGGGGAGTGTTAGGAAATAATGTAAATATCCCACATAATCAGGGATAGTTAGTATCCCACTAAATTAGGGATTATGATTAGTATCAATCATCATAATGAGCCATTAATCCTGAGGCTCCTACTTTGTATATAAATACCCTAGTGTATACATGAATGAATATATACTCTTGAGTGATTATTCAAATAACACTGATAAAGGCTCCTACTATGTGTTTATATTGGCTTCTTCCCATGGATGAAGTAGTTCCGCCATTCCCTTCCTCATATTTAGCATAATTATATGATTTGCATTTTTCTTGTCTGCTTGTAAGTTTTTTGATATAGTTAAATTTGAAGAAAAAAATAAGGGCAAATAAAAAATTAAGACTTCCAGCATAATATGTTCCTTAGAACATAATAGGTTCTGCATCACTTAATTTTCCCTTAAAATCTTCGAACAAGCTTCCTGGATCTGATATACAGACAAGAACTTTTTATTCAGATTATGTTTAGACCATAAGCTATGGCAAAGAACCATCATTCGTTTTCATGGTTGATATGCTGAAAAGGTAAAAATGAACTACAAGACTAGCATGAAAACTTGAGGTTAAAAGAAAAAGCTTACTTGCATGAATCATAAACATCAGGAATTTGGGTGATATCAAAGCGTCTGCAAGCAAAAACAGTACAAGTGAGTCAGTCAACTCTTTATGCACATAATACTGAAGCCTTTCAGCTACCGTTGGAAAACTTTCATCATAGTTTGGAAAAAGAAACTGTAATTGGAACATGTAAAATAAAAAGCAAAGGAACTTGTGAAATTTGTATGACAGTTGTAATTTCTAACAACCACAATACATCATGGTTGTTTAGGAATTTTTTTTTTTTTTTTAAAAAAACTAAGCTAAAGCATATTGTGAACAAGGAAGACGAAACTAATTTATATGATTATGTGCAATGGATTCAATAGTACATGTAGGCAAAAATGCAAATAACGTACAAATTATAAGCAGCTTCAGATGTGCAAGGTTTTGATGACATTCAAAATCATAACATTTGTGAATCCCTAAAGATTAGAAGAGCAACTAGATTGAACCTAAAATGGGAATTACTTACTCCTTGCGTTCATTATACAAGTCTCTCTCAAGCTTCTTCCAGCGAGCGTACATCAAAAGGAAACCCTCACTGCCACAAGGTAATCCAGCAGCTATACGATCAACATCAATATTTGTCTTTCCAAGAGCCTTGGCTTGGTCATAAGGAGGAATTACATCATATGAGTTTGTTTCTTTAAATTTCTCATCTTCATCCATGGCATGTAGTCTTACTTGTTCAGTAACCTTTTTCGTTAATGTTACCTGATGATATGATATGCAAGGAAAAGTGATGGAAAATCATTATTATCATTGAGCTATTTTGCTACATTAGAGTAACGTAGATGTCCACAAGAATACCCAAACATGCATCTACTAGCAGTGATAAATGATAACCTATGAGAAGAAATCAAGAAGCAATGATTTTAAAATGGAAAGAATTATAAAGCTGTCAATACTAAAGATTTGCCAAATTTGCTCATTACCAAATAATTGAACCCTGTTATGCATTATTCAAGGTTGGTTCTATCAATTCTTACACAGATATTACATATTTATATATTCATTATAGTCTACCATGACTAAATGTTTATAGAACATCATTGACTGTCTTAAATGTTATTATGCATTTTTGTAATGATAGATTTGTCTTCATTTTTCTTTAGACCTCTTTTTTTTTTTTGCCAGTTCTTTAGACCTCTTTTACACTCGATCTATGTCTTTGTAGTAAATGACACAACATAAGACACTAATACCAAGTCTTATTGCCTAGTTACGCCTCTCTTTTAGTACTAGGGAATCACATTACTTATTGAGGTTTGTGGAAATCACTATATTAATTAGTAACAACAACAAGAAGCCTCATCCCATTAGGTGAGGTTGACTACATAGATCACACGGCGCTATTGTGCTCTATTAACAACCAAAGCTTTGGATAAAATGTTAGCCAAGAGGTCCCGCTGAATAACTTCATCACATGTTTTCTTCGGTCTTCCTCTACTTTTTTGAAAGGACTCCGTATTGCTAGATCTACCCTCCCTACCACTCAATAACATCACTCCAACTCTACCACATATCCATCTCAACATCCTCGTCTCACTATCCCCACGCTTTAGTAATTATATGGTTTGATTTATTTCCTTCTCTTTCCTTGTGTAAATAGTCAGACCTGGGATTTTTTTCTTTCTTCCCTGATTTCTACTTAGAGTGCGATCCTGTCGTTAATGTAACAGCTATATATATTGTTATATTCTCATATAAATGAAATAAGAGTATTTGGTAGCCAAAAAAAAAGAAGAAATGGGTAACATATTCAGTTTGTTAATGACAATACCTCCTTTAAAAGAGTCAAATTCATTTTCAGAAAACTAATTAACTACATGAAACTTAACAAGGAATCTCCTTTAAAAGAGTCAAATTCATTTATTTGAAAAGCTCACGCTAGCCTTCCCTCTGAATTATGGTAAAAGACATTTTAAGCAACTATGCATTGCTATATATGTAAATCATTACCAACTTGGGAAGTAATTCTGATGCATTCGCTGGCAGTCCAACTCCATCAATCATCCAAGGAAATTCAGGTGATCCATTGTCATGAACTGTCTTGGCACCAGAAGTTATAATCTCATTCAACCGAGCCTGTGAAGAATTCAATCAAGACAAGCAAAAAAAGGGGGGAAAAGAATAGTAAAAGTGTTCCTGTGATATACAAAAATTACTTGAGAGAATTTTAATGTATGTAAGCACTATTTGCCTAACTTCCAGCATTCAGTAACGTGGTGAGATCACACAAAGATCCAATAAGCTGTTTTTTTTGACACGAAGCTAGCTAGTTACTTGAAGCAAAAATACAATATTTAGATGAGGTAGATATGCCAAACAAAACAGCGTAGAGAGAGAGTGGTTCAGTCCATGACAATGAAGTAGCATGAAGGAAAAAAGACACCTTAGAAAACTGGAAGTGAAAGAAGTTGTCAATTAATACTGTACAATACAAAAATAGAAACCTATAGAAACCTGAGCACTAGACTCATCGCTAATGTGAACTTTTACATAAATTATTATTTATTATTACCATAAAACTACTACAACTGGACAATAGGGTAGCATGTAAGTATAATTAACCATTTGTATCTGACTTTTCATTAATTAAATTACTCCCTCTGGTCCTAATTATAGGACATATTTACCTAACTTTGGAGAAATTAAGAATAATGGTTAAATTAGTTAATCATATTTATTTTCCTAAAATACCCTTATTTAAAATTTAAAATGACATTCAATTACATTGATTCTCTATTTTTTCTTGAACCTCTCCTGCCTCACACACGACTTCTCCAAGCTTTCACACAATCCGGTGTCATCAATCTCCCTCAACAACTTCCGATCTACTCTTATTAAATTATTATCGTGTTTAATTATTATTGAGAAAGTATCAATATGGGGTATTTTGGGAAGAAATTGACAAAAATTAGAACTTTGTCCTATAATTAGGACCAATATCAACTCTCAAATGTTGTCCTATAATTAGGACCGGAGGGAGTATGTAATAAGTTTGAATGTCTAACTATTTTAAATGTACTTCAATTATATTCAGCAGCTATCTTTATTCTTAAAGAGTTCTTAATTCAATAAAGGGATCTCAACCCTGAGAGTGTCTCCTCTTAAAATATTTAAGAATATTTCATTGGCATGCTCACCGTATCACATCTCATTTTGGCTGTTTTCTTGTTTATGTTTTTTTTTTCTTGGAACCGAAATGGATTTGGAAATAACTTTTTCCATGATGTACCTGCAGACATCCTATTTTCTTTTCATTTCTCATAACTGGCTGGATTTGGACCTGAATTTTATTTTGGCATATCAGTTAAGCATAACCTTCATCAGCATAATAACTCTCAAATCTCAACATTCCAATCTAAGCAGCATTAATGACCTTTATCCAATATGTGATATTTGTTATATTTTAAAACTTTTGGTACAAATTAATGATAAATTCAATTAGGAACTATACTTTGTATGGCAAAGTGTAAATTGAGCTTAAATTTAAAAGTTTGGCCATATGCTTCTCAGACACAATTATTCTTATATAGACGCTCAAACCCATTATCCCCAAAATTGATTACTGTATGATTCTGTACCAGAATAGGAAGAGAACCCAGCAAAGAAATTGAATGGACTTCCTGCATCCATCCATCTCTAAAATGATAAGCAACAAATTAACAATCTTAACCCAGTTTCATCAGCATTAAAACACATTAAATATAAAACAAAGATTACCAACCTTGGCTTCTTCCATTTCATTACTAGCATTTTCAAGGCCGTCCAACATGGAGGAGTCCTTGCTAACAAGGGAAACCTTTAAGAAAAACACTATTTCAGTCAAACAATTTCACATCAAGGTTCGAAAGTTTCTTCAAAAGTAGAAAACAAACCAGGATTGGTGTTAGCTGCCCCTCGAGGTCAAGAAGACCTTTGGCAAATGCAGCTGCAGACATCTGTTATATACAGGCCTCATTAAAATGACTAACGTATGAAACTAAATAGAGGGCAGGCTAGGCATATGAACAACCAAGTCTAGACATTCAACGTCAGGACATAAAAAAAAAGAATATAAAACAAACATTGACTAAAACCACTTAGGCTTTTTTATCAGTGCGAAAGTGCATACAACAAGGACATACCTGCACCCGACCCTCATCAGAGCTGTAAATCTTAAGATCATGTCGGTATGTACTATGAAGGCGAAGCAACCCTGTACCTTCTCCTGTAATTTTATAGAATACATAAAGATTGGCCCGCGTTATAAATTGCAGATTCACTGTATGAAGTATGAACTAGTCATATGATACAAGAGGTAAGAACCAAACATCATGTATGGAAATATACAAATGCCAGTTAAAATGTTTCTTGAAACAAGTAAAAACCAGCAAATCTTAATAACAAGCCAAACTTCCTATGTTTTTTTGGGTCAAAGCATGATCTTACAACAACTGGCAGTGAACTTGTGGAAATATCATATTATTTGCTTTGTTTACAGTGTTTTATTTATTAGGTTAGTTAGTTAGTAGTAGTTAGACAGTAATATCATTTATGAGACTTTATTCTCTTGTCTCTCTCTTTGATGTATATATTGGGATGTAATCTACATTAGAAATATAAGACAGAAATAGTTTTCCCTAAGATTCAACATGGTATCAGAGCCAGTTTAGCTCTAAACCCTAGTTTCTAGTTTTTTTTATCATTCTATCCTAAAAGAAAAACCCTATTTTCCTTCAAAAACGTCACTGCTTCTTACAAATCACTACTATCCCGACTATATCTCGAGACACGCACCCCACCAAGGAGTTCAGAGGCCGCCGATCGGCCAAAAACTGGTTGCTGGAGTTTTTTCTGGCCAGCCATGCACAGATCCTCCTTTCTGGCACCGTTTTCACGAGCAGGCACACGAGCGCATCCGGCCTGTTTTCCGGCACCAATCAAGCTTGTTTTGCTTGGAATCTTCTTCTCTCCCTGTTTTGAGCACGTGCACAATTTTTTTCCCAGCAGCAACAATTTTTTCCGGCGGCAACACTATGATTTTGGTAAGATCCTTGCTATTTCAAAGCATAAGTACTCAATTTCTAAAGTTCCCTGGTCAGAACAGCAAGTGGCGTGACATTTTGTGTAATGTTTGGATTGTGGGGTTACTGATTTGTTTGTATTTTGGGAGTGTTTTCTCATCTGAAGCTTCAGTAATGATGATTTTGGTGGTCACAAGTCTCAATGCTACAACATATATTCTTCTAACGGTTGTAGCAAATAAGATGACCCATTCGTCAACTGAGATAGTAGCTATTGTAGGATACATTTCACAGTCAGTATCTCCAGTGTTGTTAGCAAAAAGGGGTAACTTTCCCCAAGCCCTAAGGACTTCACTAAATAAACCTATGTGGATTGTTAGATTCAGGAGCTTCTGACCATAGGACTAGCTGTCATCAGCTCTTCCTTACATACAGTCCATGTGCTAGGAATTTTAAAGTACAGATTGCAGGTGGTTCACTAGCACTGGCTGCGGACAAAGGGAGCATTCGTATCTCAGATTCCATAGTTTTAGAATCAGTTCTTCATGTGCCCAAGCTTGATTGTAACCTGCTTTCAGTTAGTTAGTTGACAAAGCAGTCAAATTTTTTTGCTAAATTTCTCCATTCTCATTGCGTTTTTCAGGACCTATCCTCCGGTGTGACAATTGGAAGTGCCAAAGAGTGTGAACGCCAAGTGGGTAGTTCACACGCACCAATTGTGAGTCATTCTGCATCTTCATCAAGATTTAATGATGCTATGTTATTGCAAAAGAGGATGGGCCACCCTAATTTCCAGTATCCTCAGCGAGCGTTTCCCAATCTATGTCCAAACCAAACAGTGAAATCCAGTGTGAGGTGTGTGAACTTGCTAAAAACCACCGAACTTCCTTCCCTAAAACCAAATATACACCCACAAAACCTTTCACAACCATACTTAGTGACTTGTGGGGGCTAGCTCGTGTTGCCAATCGCACAAATAATAAGTGGTTCATTACCTTCATAGATAACCATACTTGCCCTTGTTGGGTTTACCTTTTAAAGGACAAATCTGAGGTTTCATCTGTGTTCCCAAATTCTATGCTATGATAAAAAACCAATTTCATTCTAGTATTCAGATTTTACACACCGATAATGGTACTGACTACTTTAATCGCTCTCTGAGTATGTTTCTCCAGGAAGACAGCATCATCCACAAAAGCACTTGTGTTCATACCTCTTAACAGAATAGGATAGCTGAGAGAGAGAAATAGGCATATTCTAGAGGTAGCAAGAACCCTCATGATCACTTCCAATGTTCCAAAATACTTTTGGGGGATACTGTTCTTACTGCAACATATCTCATAAATAGAATGCCAAGTCGAGTATTAGACTTTGAATCACCTCTCAAGACACTCCAGACCATATACCCTACTTCCATATTACAACCTACCTTCCTCTTCATGTCTTTTGTTGCACAACTTTTGTTTATCTTCACCAAAGTCCTAAACTAGAACCTCGTGCTACTAAATGTATCTTCCTGGGGTACTCACCAACACAAAAGGGTTACAAGTGCTATGACCCTGTTTCTAAACGCCTCTCCGTGAGCCTTAATGTTACCTTCTTTGAGGATACCCCCTTTTGTCTAAAGCCTTCAATTCAGGGGGAGAATACGAGTGAATCTCAGAATTGGGAGAGCAATAAAGAACACAACCACGACGACTTCACCCCACATACTTTAACATTTCTTGAACCACTAAATTCAACTACACCTGAAGCTGACCCATGGTCATCTATACCTGAACCAGCCTCTACTCCTGTGCCAGAAACTGAGGATAGCATGAAAATAGAGGGAGATGCAGAACAGCCACAAAGGGGAGAGTTGTCAATTTACTCACGAAGGAAGAAATCAAAAAATAGTAACCAACTTGTACTTGAGGCACCAGGAGAGTCGGGACCAGAGGTAGCTCCTGAAACTAGGGCAACATGCGAATCAGAATCTGTGGCACCAAATGTGGATTCTTCAAATGAACCAAGAGTTCTAGTAAGTGAAAGGACTGATCTTGATCTTCCTATTGCTCTTAAAAAGCAACCTCGTTCATGCACTTATCATCCTATAGAAAGATTCATATCTTACAAGGCTCTTGCTCCAAGATTTCCTGCTTTCACTTCTAATCTTGAGAGGCTAAAAATTCCTAGCAACATCCATGAAGCCCTTGAGATCCCATAATGGAGGAATGTTGTTATAGAAGATATGGGAGCTCTAGAGAAAAATAATACCTGGGAAGTGGTTGATTTACCACGGGGAAAGAAAACTGTAGGATGCAAATATGTATTTACACAGAAGTATAAGGCTGACGGTCCCGACTAGTGGCTAACAGGTTCACGCAGACCTATGGCATAGATTACACTAAAACATTTGCCCCAGTTGCAAAGCTCAATACAATCAGGGTGCTATTGTCATTAGCTGCAAATCTTGATTGGCCACTTCATCAACTGGACATCAAGAATGCATTTCTCAATGGTGACTTAGAAGAAGTTTACATGACCCGACCTCCTAGTTTTGAATACAAAGGCAAAGGTAACAAAGTTTGCAAACTAAAGAAATCCCTTTATGGATTGAAGCAATCCCCCAAAGTATGGTTTGACAGATTCTCAAAGTTGCTGAAGAAGGAGCACTATCTGTAGGGACAATCTGATGACACTCTTTGTTAAACATCGTGAAGGAAAGAAGGCCATACTAATTGTCTATGTGGATGATATAGTCCTAACTAGAGACGACATTGAGGAAATAGAGAGACTAAAGAAAATCCTAGCCTCTGAATTTGAAGTGAAAGATCTAGGTCAAATGAGATATTTCCTTGGCATGGAAGGTGCTAGGTCAAGGAAAAGGACATGCATCTCACAAAGGAAATATATCCTTGATCTTTTAACAGAAACTAGAATGCTTGGTTGCAAGCCAATTGATACTCCCATCATAGTATAACAGAAGAAGAAGAAGAAGAAGAAGGCAGAGGAAAGCAAGGATGATGAAGAAGTAGAGGATGAGGAAGAAGAAGAAGGCACACTTGTTGACAAGGAAAGATATCAGAGTTTGGTAGAAAAACTAATTTATTTGTCACATACAAGACTGGACATTGCCTTTGTTGTGAGTTTTGAAAATTTTTAAGAGTTGGGCTTAAAAAAATTGGAGAAGTGGGGTTATACAATTTTAATAAAGACAAGCTGTAAAATAAAAGCATAAGAGAAATTAACTAAAAATTTCCAACTCCTCTTCTCTAATTTTTTTAAATCCAGGTCATAAAAATTTTCCCTTCCTTCCTCTCCCCTCTAAATCCCTCATACCAGACAGCCCCTAAGATTCAACAGAACCTTAGAGGCTGTGATCTAACTGAGATGTGCAATAACATTCACCCTATTTGCGACAGAGGTAAAGCATGTGACCAAGTCAGCATCTCATGACTAAGATTCAATCATAATCAGAGATAAACTTCCACAGGTTACAACTGCAACAAAAATAACTTTTTTTGTGGACTACATAAAAATAGCATGGTTAACTGCGTGAAAGTATATCAACTCTAGACAAGCTACCAAGGATGGGAAGAGGTTTCAAACACAGGAGGACTTGACATCTGAACTTAAGAAAGCAAGGCCATCAAAACTGATCTAAAAGAAAATCATCCATACCGGAGAAAGTATTTTTTTGGGTAATGCTTAGATGTCATTTGCAAAACTTTAAAGAAAATCAAATTAATTTTGAAGAGATGCTATACATGCAGCTTTTGGGGCACATCTGGAAAAAAAAGGCGCATTGTATGAAGCACCATTTATACAAGAATATCTTAGAAATAATCCACATTCTGATTTAGTAAAGATATGGTCCAACTTCCTCACAGTCACACATCCCAAGAGTGAGCTCCTGATCGTCAAACAACCATGCAAACCTTTATAGAAACTGCAGAACTATATTGTTGGTGATCACATTATGAAAAGTGGAGGACACAATTTCTAACATGAAGATAAGTCATTTAACGAACCTGGATATATATTATTCCGGAAATATCTTCCCAGTTCTTCAGCCTGCAAGGGGGAAATGAAAATTGTTGACTTATTTAATCTCAGATAACATAAATAGCAGTGCACGCAAACAGCATCCAAGTAGCATGTGTTTGTCTATCTGAACCTGCTTTCTGCCAGCATGTGTAAGAACGCCACCATATTTAAGAACCATCAAAGCCTCAACTGGCCGTTCTTCCTCACCTTCACCATCATCTTTTGCAACTTTGTCCCACTTGAGAGGCTTTAGTTGAACCTTCCTATATATGCCAGAGAAATGCCCACCCTGATTGATATTGCAGAGAAAAAAATTAGCACGTGGCATATGACACAAGTGAAGAATGCAGCAATGCAAACTGCAGAAGTACATAGAGCAGTGTAATCTTCATCTTCTGTTAGCAAAATGCAGTAAGACTAGGAATGTCACAGATAATAAACAAGGTATCAGAAATCTCATTGTCATTTTTGCTTGTTGCTAGTGCATGTTGGAAATCACACATCAAACATGAGACTCTTGAATCTCATACCCAAATACCTTATATGAAGTTTTCCAAATAATTGAAAAGTAAAGATAGCCACTTAAGAAATGCCACCCTAAAAATTTTGAATTTAATATTGAACTTCCTCACTTATATGTTAAAGAATGGCAATACTGCACTACACCTTTATCTATTAGCACCACATACCACCTCAATCAACATTAAGACATACAGGAATTTGACTGTAATTTTGATCTTTTCAACTTAACCATTTCTGGTTATCACACTGGCATGGGGTTGCGCGCACGCAGGGGGGTTTAAATCTATGCTTGGACACCACTGGGCTTGGGCCTAGCATCTTACTCTAATGGCTAGGGATTCTCAAGAAAAAGAATTTTAAAGAGTCATATCTGAAAACTAAAATAGAAAAGAAATTCCATGCAACATCTAAAATTCAAACTCAACAAGAGGGAGTTACAGATCACTGCAGAAAAATTGTAAGAAGAACTAATTCATGTTCCATAGAAATTTAATATTCATAAATCAACCACATTTGACTTGCAAGAAGAAAGAGCCCATGGCTCTCAGGAAAAACACTGTCAAGAGAACTAATAACCTCCTCAAGAACTGCTTTAACTTGACGGAGCTTCTCAGCATGCTCAGCGCCTTCAGCCTCACTATCACTTTCTCGATCTGGCCTATAAAGTAGAGGTAGATGTAATCAGCTCATAATCCTTGCTTAGCGCGCGCACATAATACAAACTGAGCATGTGTATTAGTTATAAACATAATTGACAGAAGCATAAACGCAATGGCCAAAGGGTAATTCTCTGGACTTAAGAATTTTGATAAAGATACAGAATGTCTTGAAAAAGGAAAAAGTTTCTGAATTTTTGAAATTTAGGGTCAAAGAAATACTGCCAGAAGGAAAGCAGGTAAAATAGGAGAGGAGAAAACAGAGTTGTATAAAGTCATGGCGAAGATGCCTAAAACCAAGACCCTAGCCACAAAGTGGGGTGAGGAAGAAGGAAATATAGAGACTCACAGTATTAGTATTTTTATTTAAGTTGTTGTTTGTTCACTTTTAGAGTTTAAGATAAGCTTAAGGGCTTGTTTGGTCTGAGGGGAGGGGTGAGGGGAGGGAAAGTGGGCGAAGGGAAAATTTTTTTGAGTTGAATTTAAAAAAATTAGAGAAGTGGGGTTAAAAATTTTTAATTAATTTTTCTTACTTTTTTATCTTATATATTCTCTTTATTAAAATTTTATTACCCCACTTCTTCAATCTTTTAAAATTCAACTTATAAAAATTTCCCCTCCCCTCCCCTCCAAATCCTTCACACCAAACAGACGCTAAACTGTAATGGCCTTCATTATCATCTGAATTGCAACCATTGTGCCCTCCAAATCCTTCACACCAAACAGACCCTAAACTGTAGTGGCCTTCATTATCATCTGAATTGCAACCATTGTGCTTGAAATGAAACAAAAAATTCCAAAAAGAAATCCTTCAATACATGTATGGTTAGCATGAGAAAACTATACTTTGGTGGCAATCATGTGAACTCCCTAACCAAAACTCACAGCAAGGTGAGGTGCGAAAGATTAAGAAAGGGAAAACATCCAGCAGATTCTGCTGCAAGGAGTAATGACAAAAATTGAATCAAAGACCAGATTTTTTAATTATCAATGAACAAGTAGATTGGCAATGTTAGCTACAAGTTCTTCCCTAGGTTGAGGGGAGGGTTGAAATTTGACAATGAACTCCTCATTTTGAATTTGAAATTCAAATATGATATTTCCAAACATGAAGCTGACATTTTATAATTCGCTTCAACATTTTAGGATTTCCTGCTTCTCTGCTTGGAATAATTCTGGGAAACATGTGAAAATCTTTAGGAGATGATGTTTTTCTATGAATATAATATAATTGTGTTCACTGCACACTGATTCAGAAAAAGTATGAATAGTGAATAGCACCAACAGTTTCACAGAATTTCAATATAGAAATCAATCGTTTGTCAAGAACTCTCAAAACAGATTAGCCTGGACTGCCACCTGTCGGCTCAATGCTGGCACAAATCCAAATTATTCCCTTTGATAGAAGATTTACTGCAAACGCATTATGTTGTTGAGTATCCAAGTACAATGGGTTCCATTAGTTTTGTATCTTATTTTTTAAATTGTATTTAAATTTAAATGCTAGCTAGTCTCTATGTTTTAAGAGTTAGGATATCTTCAGGTCAAAAAGAAGAGTTAGGATATCTGGAGTATCTATGGTTTTATATCTTTATCTATAGTAAAACGCATTTGATATAGAATAAGATGATCAGAGTATAGCTGAAACTCCCTGAAATTTCTGATCACCAAATTCTACACATTACTTATTTGTTATATTGAGCCCTAGCAATCTCATTGTCTTAACTACTGGACAAAGTTGTCCACTTAGCAATCAGCATCTTTACCGAGCTCGCCAAACATAATTTCAGAAGGAAAATATTCTTCTGCTAAAAAAATAGATGCGTGGGCTTTGATTCTTTTCTTTGTTTTCTGTCTGTTTTCTTTCTTATCTCTTTCCAAGAGAAAATCTTGTACTCTGCCTTGTATTTTTCTTCTCTTTTCCAATGAAATTTCTTATATCATGAAAGAAATAATTTCTGCTTATCTTTGACTCTTTCCCAGTGGCATTTAATTCAGAGCATGCATCATAACAACTATGCAAGGGGGGGAAAATTGAAAGGTGCAAAAAATATCTCAAAGCCTGGGTCAGAAAGAGGGAAAGGGCTAACATTGGAGGAAATCTTGACATAGTATATCAGACAAGTAACAGCCTTCTTAAATTTCATTATCTCAGATGAAGGAATTGATGGCAAGCGAGTTGTGATGCTAATTCCTCAAAATATACTAACTGATTTTTATGTTAGTGCAATACCTTGTACGAGGCACTAGCATCCGAGTGGCATCTAACAGATCTTGCAACTGAACAGCACTTTTTAATTTAGTCTGCATTTAAGGCACCCATAGATCAAGCATAACACAGGTCAAAGAATCCAGCATCTTCAAAAAAGAAAAATAATAAAGAAATAAAAATATTATTACCTCAGCTCTAGGTCGCCCTCCATTGTATTTCAACATTAAATTAAGTAGCTTTTCCTCGGTAACCCTCAGCTTCACCTTCTGTTTAGGAGTTCTATCACCACTGCCAAAACAGAAGATGCATCAAGGAAGACACAAAATTTGAGAAGTGCAAGAGAAACAAGTAGAACATACTGGCGAATAACAGCAATCACACAACGCAGTTCCTCAGATTGCCCAAAAGTGCCATTTATGCCACTACCCTGACGAGTTAGTCCCTCCGAAGGTTGGACCGGTTCATTCACTTTCCATGGCAAAGTTGGTGGGATTGCTGAAGAAAGATGAGGTGCTTTTGCATCTAAGAACAACTTCCGCAACACACATGCTGCATCATCATAGTACCTTCGGTAGCAGAACAGGAAAAGATGAAATCTTTTACCCCAAAAAACCCAGCTATTCAGCAGAAATATCAAAAGAATGGATAGCTTGTCCAACAAGTTCAGTAATCATGAAGTGCAAGAAATTTCACATTTCTCATTCACATCACAGCAGAAATTAACAAGTTAAGGGAACAGTTTACTTGAAGTCTGGGAGTAGATTATCTGTCATTTGCTGACTATAATAAAGACAACTAGATACTACAGTTAACATGGAGCTTAGGGAGCAAGCCTATGGTATATAACATTAGTTTTGACTAAAATGCAACAACTGAGACATAATTCTTGAGCAAGAGTGAGTTCTATCTCAAGACCCAATTCACCAAGACACGTATGTTACTTTTCCCTTGAGTTTATGCCAAGCTTCATTTAAGCTCATAAGATTTTGAATATGAAATAATTCAGTTTCCTTTACTCATTTTTCATTCTATACCCATCTTATGTGATGTTATGAAATTAGTTTACATTTAGTGAGTGTTCTTTTGGTCAAACAAGGATTAACCATAAGCTGCCAAATACACCCAAAAAAATTGGGGGATATCTAATTTATTGAGAAAATGAGTAGTGAAGGAAAATAAAGAGAAACTAATTATATATAGAAAAACTCGTTGACTTTCAATTATGCTGAATTTCAGCTTCAAGTCAGTACTGTAACCACGCAAACACTTGTACCCTTTCCTTTGGATGCTATACTGGAAACTCATAAATAATAAAGTTACTTCTATTTTGAACTATGCTTCCAATTTAAAATCAAACACCATAAAGAATATGTAATCTCTTACTTGTGTGAGTTTTTGACAAAACTCCATCCATTTACATCACAAACATATGAGCGCCCTTCACATCTCAAGAGATCAAACCCGCAAACCTGCAAGGATATGAAGTGGAGGGGCACAATTTATTCAAATTACTGCAACTGGGGGGGGGGGGGGGGAATGAAGTATCCTGCAAAATAAAGAATATAGACAAAAACAAAGGCCAATAGTGCATTTAATTAAAAATAAGGTATCAAACTACATACTTTCCAGAAAGAAAATTGGAGATCAGCAGTACATTCAATTAAAACACGTTGCAATGATCACAATATTTTTTCTTAATCATGAAATATATTCTGATTGGACAAGTCAAGATGGTTAGATATGTCCAGGAGAATTTGCACTATAATAGTTAAATTACTGAATACAGATATAACTGCAGGGAGAAGGCAAAGGTTCAACAAAAGGAACCAAGAGCCAGCAGCAATTGAACCTCAAGCACCTTGAGGAGGAAAGGGACATATAATTAGAGACATAGGCAAGAATTAACAGTAGCCCAAGATTCTAGCATCTGACATCATTCCTTCACTAGGTCCAATAACTAGGATCACTGAGCAACATAGAAGTTCAATACAATTTCTATCATTACAAGAGAACCAGTTTGGTTAACTGTTTTGGCTGATAATCAAATAGGACAAGCCATATTGTCTCAATGAAAAAGTGCGCAGATACCACATTGACACATCTTACCGCTTGCCTAAATGCGATGCAAACATCTCTTGCCATCTGTTTCTCAGAAGGTGTCAATAATACAGGATACCTTATCTGCCAAATAAAATCATAGACCAGATTTAACAAGAAAGCCAATTAATGTCACAAGCCAGAAAGTCGAACCTGCTCTGAAATATGCTTATTCATCTATAACTAAAAGATTTTTTATGCTTATCAGATGAATATATAGATTATTGATAGAAAAAACTATATTATAACTTATGAATTCGGTAACAAGACATATGTAATGAACAAAGAAATACCAAATTAAACTATTCAAAGATAATCCCCAATAATTCAAGCTATGTACAAACTTCTGAAAACACCATGCCTTGTAATTAGATAATTTTTATGAAAGGCATAAAGAACTCGTTAATCCAAATTTTCATATGTTAAATGCATTGAAATTTTGATGGCCTTCACCGGCACTGATTTCAAGCCCCCTTTATGAGGGACATGACTCACTTTCTATATGAAAATCTATATGAAAGTCTTCAACCAATGTATAACATGCATTATAGTAGCACTACCCTTGCAACAATAATGGCCTGTTTAGATGGGGAGAAATGTTGGAAGGAAAGAAAATGGGAGGAGAAAAAATAAAGATAAGGGAAAATTTGAGAGATAATATTATGACTGTTTGTTTGGATTGACAAGAGAAAACAGAGGAAAGAAAATGGAAAAAATTACCACAATGACAATAATACCTTTACATCAATATATATTATATCTCTTGACATTATCACTATCAAAATGGTTAGAATCAACATCATCATTGTTTTTTGAAATCAAGATATTTGGCAAGAAATATATTTTCATATTTTGAAATTTTTTATGTTCATATTTGGTAAAAATATATTTTTAGAAATTTTTGTATTTAAAATCAAAATGGATACTTTTAAAAAATATAATATAAATCAGAGAAAAAAAATCAAAGAGATGTGAGGTAGACACAAAGGTGAGAACTGAGAAGCTACAAAGATCTGAGAGAGAGAAGAGAGATGAGTAAGGTTAGCAATGGGACAACAAATTTCTTCCCAAAATTTCTCCATATGTCGAGAAATTTTTATTTTTGGGCGGGGGAGGATGTGCTGGGTCCGACCCCTATTTTTCCTTCCTTCCATTTTCTTCTCCCCATCCAAATAAGGAAAAAGTTATTTTCCCTCCTATTTTCTCTCCCACTTTTCTTTCCTCCATCCAAACAGACCATAACCACTGAATCTTTTGTCTTGGTAAATGGCGATGCTATGTTCCTTTAGATGAACAAGGGATATATTGATGAGAAAAGAATAATACTTAAAAGGTCAAGAGACAGAGAACAGGAGATCCCCCTAAATGTAAATGCAAAAGATAAGCCACAGGCTATAATTCAAAATAATCTTCCAATACCTCTGAATATACACAAAGGGATACTCTCTAAATAAACCATTTGCAAAAATCCACAAAGAAGACATATTTCTAATCAATGATATCATATTTGAATGTGTTGACGTCAAGCATCATGCGTTTACAACAAAATGATTGGTCCCATTAAAAACTAATTCTCGCTTATATCATGCCATAATATATTAAATAAAAAGTAACCAAACAGGATGGAAATTTTCTCAACATTTCATTAAAATTTCAAACCAAGAGGTTTGACTGCAAATGATATGCCAACACCTCCATAGACAAAAATCTCCCCTGGATTAAGAGCAAGGATTCTTATTTCTAATTCAAAGAATTAACTGATGGTAACGCCTTATGAAAAACAAGGTGCAGAACAATGAGGGAGAAGAGACTAAAATCGTTGACATGCTACTTACCTCTTTCCCATCTGGGTTCCTCATAACAACACCATCAACAACAGGAGACTTCCTTGCCTCAGCATGAGCGTATTCAGGGCCTACTGTGTACACCTAGTATTTTTCTATCATATTATCACTTAAAAAACATTACAAATTAAGGAGAAAACTTGAACGTCTAAAAAATTTTAAAGACAACGTCTTAATGTTGAAAACAAAATAACAATAACAACAACATTAGTTTCAAAATGCCAAACCTTTACATCAGTCCCTCCCGTTGGCATGAACTCTTCATATATGTAGGTGCCTTCACGCCTCACTCTCCTCACCTCGGGGTGGAACTCACTTGATCGATTTCCAACCTAAGATCATAATATATCAAAACAAAGACCAAAAATTGTGTGATTATTTCTCATTCATAGCACTCGGTGAAAGTAACAAAAAAAAAAAAGGTGAAGGAAGTGAATATTTCAAGAACTTAAGCTACTAAGAGGAAAGCTTGGGAATGGTTTGGAATAATATCACAAACAAAATATGCAGATATACTGCACTATGATTTTATGAGATGGAAAATACAGTGTATATATTGCAAAGTATTCCACCTTAATAAAATTGGTAGTTGTCTACTACAAGCATTAAATCTGATAAAAATTAAATTTAGATTTCCCTTGCAAAAAAAGAATGTTTGTCTTAACCATTTTAAGTCAATAGTACACTAGCCAACCTAATTTAGGAAAAGGAATTTATCAGCCTAAAAATTACCTTCCTAAATAATTCCTTCATACCACCACCTGCAGAACTGGGATAGTATATCATTATCCTATGATCATCAGCTTCAGAAAAGCACAAAGATAAGAGTTATTGCCAAATTTAAGAGAAATATTTACAAGTTTGTATATATATCCAAAAATTAAAAAAATTCCTTATTGCTACTAAAAACTTCATTACACATGGAATAATTTGCATATAATCCTAAAATAATTCGATAATTAAAGCAGGGTAGGATGACTTCCATTCACCAGCACAAAATCTGCAGCATGCATTATTGTATTCAGAGTTATGCAAATGGTTTCAACCAACATTTAATCGGATTTCAGAGGCATGATTGACAGTTCACCTTCTGTGCCAAAGATCATGCTAAGGTTTTAAAGAAGAATATTGATATTTTAGCCCCATAAGTTACTTTTCTTTTTCATAGCAAATGATTTTTTATTTGAGCAGAAAAAGAGAGAGAAAGAGGAAAACCCTAACATGACAAAGAAATATGAATAAGTCAAATTAGCATCGCACTTCATACTCAAAAAGCATATTTTTGTTTTGTTTTATTTTTTATTTTCTATTTTTTTCCAAAATCCATCTACTTAATAAAATGACACAATTTTCTGTTTCAAAACACAGCACAAACAAATACATAATTTAGGGCATAGTAAAATCATCATCTAAGAATCTCTAGTCTCAAATAAGGAATATATGGAAGAGAAAGAAGTGATTAAGCGTAGGAACTCTCTTTTGCGGGATGGAGATGCATGTAAAAAGTAAATTGACATGCTTGTGTACCGACACAACCAATAGCATTAGAACAATTAACATTTAATTCATATTATGAAACTCAAAAAACCAGAGATATCTCTAAAATATAAAAAATTCTTGAGCAGACCAGCTAGAACATCAATACTTTTTATAACAACACATATACACGTGAAAATAATATGATTCTTTTCCAATAAGTGGGACCTAAAACTGAATACAACTTCAATTAATTACTTATTCGAGAAAGATATATTTGATTTTTGATATGTTTAATTATAACAAATCGTAGGCTTTCCTAACTAAAAGAATGTCTACATAAAAGTTTAATTAATAACAAAGGAGAAGTTATTGTCCATGATTTGAAGATGCTACGTATGAATATTTCTACTTCTTGAACAAAGGTTTGGAAATTGATAAAAAAACTCTATATGTTGCACACCTTGCCTTGTGCAGTATGAGATGGAAAGTTAGCTAACTAAAAGCAAGTACATCATTTTAAGTCTGTCTTCGAAAGTTTAGGTAGTACAATTTAGAGGGAGTGACAAATTTTAGAAGTTTTGGCACCATTTTCTGTTGCCCTAGCTGGAGCAAAATAAATCTGACTTTTGATCTACAACATAACAAGATCACTATTCCTCACTGTTTTTAGCAATTGGTTTTTTTTCCTCAAGGAGCTTCTTTCATTAATAAAAATGTTATTCACCCATTCCAATTGTTTGTTAGAGATATTCACTTTGAACAAGTTGATAAAATTTTGTCCATATTAGGCTACACAAACATATTTATGCATTTTTTTTTTTTTTTTGTCATTGGCTTATTGTGTGTCACATGGATAATTTCTGCATTTGTGATTCATAAGAATAGAGATCCTTTGTCTTCAAACTTCATCTTTAAGCAACCCAACGAAATATCCATGACATTATCAGTTGCTCTGTTTAGGCATACTTTCAGATATACAACTAGATTAACTTCACTAGTTTCTTAATCAAATAATTGAAGGAAACAAATCTGCTTATTTTGAACAAGTTGATCTTTCATCCATATATAAGCCCATATTGGCCAATAAAGTGATGCCTAATAATCTATTATTTGTTCAATTCATCATCTGCACATTTTGTGATGCAAGTCTCATGTCTACATCTGTGATTCCTGGGGGCCAAAGATAAAGAAAGAAAAAGAGAAACCTTCTAATGGCAAATTTAGTTACACTTATGTAATGTTTTTTGTAACTTTTTTGTTTTTTCCTACCCTTTATGTTTTTAGGAAAGTACTTTCTTTTGCTTTAAGTTTAATTTTTAAGTTATTGTGTTTGGGGATCTCTATAAATAGCCCTGTGTTTTGATGAATTGTTCCTCCCTTTCACTCTTATCTCTCTATTTCTCTCTCTTTCTCTTACCCCTGAAACTTCTCCTTTTTCTTCCCTGTTATACATCATCATCATTTTCAAAATTCAAACTGAAATTAGCCTGAAAGCAAACAGTCTAACACAACATCCACGCCCCCATGTAATTAATCAGTTGCTTAGCAGGTTCAAATGATGCAAATATACCTTTGCCAGTTATTTAATCAAACAAAAGAAGCATAGCAATCAATAAAGAATAATGTATATTTATAAGCACAAATATGAACAAGTTTTAAGCTAAATGATTTTGACTCTTGAATCCAAGAAAGAAGCTCACCATCAATAGGTTTCTCCACAAATGGCTTCCAGAAACGCCTACCACGAATCTCAACAAAATCATCCTCCTCAATAAAATAATCCAACTCTTGGCATGGGAATTCCCTATTTACAAGAGCATATTCTGGAACAGGAATTCCAAACATCTCAAGACGCTTGAATCCCAAAATTGAAAGTTAGTTAATCCATTCTGAATAGTAAGAGGAATATCATGAAGCATTTTGGTTGTGACCAGTCACACATAATGTGTAATGAGCATACATTCTGCTAATATGTAGGAGAAATATTCATATAGATATCACAAACTAACCAATTCTTAGACACTAACAACTCCAACTAAATTTTTCACCGAGGGAATTTGAGTTACACAACGAATAATATCTAAAGATCAGACTTCATATGAACATGGAAATGGCATATAGGTCGGACCTTATTTGTAAAGCCAAGCAAGACTCCTAAAGAAAACTCAGAATAGAATTGGTGTATCTTATTACCATATATTTTTCTTTATTTTTCATAAATATAATTTGTGGCATAAAATTTATTATCCCTAAATACAGATCCAGAAAATAATCAAACAAGTAGGTAGATATAATCATTTATTTTATCTTATTTTCCCTCCTAACTTTTTATGTGGACTGAAGTTATCAGCTTACACAGACATTTCAAAGCATTTCAAGCAATGGAACCTTGTTCATCTTTAATTTATCCCTAGTATGACACAATAGAATGAAATCATAAAAGTTATTTAACAAAACCATATAAGGAAAAAAATGTTCTAATTTACCTCATATACCATCCTTCGATCATGAAGAAGGTGCTGTGGATCAAGCTCATTTACTAAATAAGTTCTGGATCACAGTGAATAAGAATTTTTAGCTTCACAAAACCAATTTTCCTAAAAGATGGTACTGCTATGACTATTGGGGGAAAACAACAATATAGTAAAAAAAAATAACATAAATTAAGAAACTGTTCCTATATGCATAAATATCCAGTAAGTTAGGACTTAGGAGCATCGTATTAAAATAAACAGAGCAGATTAAGAATAAAGTTGAGCAAAACACTAATGATTCACAATCTTCGTAGTTTCAATCTAAGTTCCATGACCATCATTCTTGAATATCCATACAAAGCAGCATAATACAAAGCTCATAGACAAGATTAACAAGAGTTAGAAATGGCGCACGCATTTCACATAAACGAATCTGCATGGGAAGCCACAGAACAGAAGTTTCATATCACCTTCCAACAAGAATTTTGCAGTCAGAGAAGCTATCCATTAGAATCATCATATCAACATGTAGAAAGCCAAAAGCCTTGTGCTTCCATAAGAACACATTACACAATTATGTACCATAATGACAACTGACCAGACACCCACAAAAAACCAGAGTTCCAGGTCTTTAACAACAATTACCCTGTGAAGTATGCCGTCTTTGCCTCTCTAACTTTCATCATCATTCTTCAAGTGATGCTATCCTTGTTACCACTAAGTCATTATTTTAATTGTCACATAGATTCTTATGAGTATTCCTCCATTGAGATAAGATCGTGAACAAAGGGATGATATCAGAATTTCAGAGAACAAAATAATTCTTCAAAGAACAGTACCTAAACCCATATGTGATTTTATGCCATACAAGCAAATTTGATACTGTGCAACTATTAAGCACCTGCTCATAGCTTAATTTTGATGTCCCAAATTCCTTTTACACATGCTAAACTTAATGCCACATTTTTGGAAAGGTTTCCTGAGGAAAGTTAATTGTCAAGCAGATAGCATATAAATAAGCATGTCAAATCATATTAGCATTTTATGACCGAACAAATAATTGTCTATGGTCTAAAAAGTATGGCCAAGAACCTAAAGTTGCATGTCCCAACGCTTTGAAAAGCACAAACTATGAAGGAACAGAAGAATGGTGACAGATAAACAATAGATAACATGGTACAGAGTTGCAAGCTTACTTCCTTAGAGCAGCATAAGCTTCAGCCTTTTCTAGGGGATATCCAGAGGAATAGAAAGCAATCAAACAATCACATACTGGCCAGCTGAAATAACAAAATATTTTAAAATTAATCTTCATAAAGTGCAACCCTGGAGACCCATAAATGAATGGCAACAAATTTTTTGCCTAAAAGTCATATGACCAAAGAGCATAGAAGGTTAATGTTGTCACGAGTCATAAGCCACAAAATCAAAAGCCTATGATGAAACTTTTAAGGTAGTGAATTTAGAACCTGAGTCAAAATTTCTAAACTGAAGCTATAACAGTAACGCATCATTGGCATTCATTATCACTTCATATCATAATCTAGAAGATGAAAGATTCTTACATGGAACACGTCACTAGTATCAAACTATAAAAAACCCAAGGCTGTCATGAGTAGACAATAGAAATAACCTCATGGATATGTTATTTACTCATTTATACAAAAATATCCCATTATTTCCTCCAAATCAGAACTGCAAATATAATATTTAGATTGCCAAGAGAAAATGTTCTCCAGGCTCTCACAGCTTATTTGGATGAATGAAGGGAAAAGGAAGACAATGTAGGAAGCAATCAATACCTTGCTGAAAGGCACTAAAATATAAAAGACATTGGAATAGAATATTTCCTATCCTCATTCCCTTATAATGTTGGCAGAAAGCAAAAGAAATGGAAAAGTATTTACCACCATTTTATGAACTTGCATTTTATCTTCGACAATAAAAGGGAAACAAGTTAAAAATCAGTTAATTTTGTAAATTTCCATATTTCCATTCTACCCAATGTGGTTCAGATATATGTAAGTTATTTTCTCCTATCATAATGGTAAACTAACTGGCAGTGGAACGATTATGATTTCCTTTTTTTCATTACATTTAATTAAATCCATACAAAGTGTAAAAGCTCCTTTCGATCACCATAAAATGGCTTCCATCAATGATGTGATCATATGACCAATAAAGAGTTATTAGTCATAGTTTTACTTTTCTTTTCGTTATAATTTTCCTTAGTTTGAAATAACCAATACTTCATGTCAGCACAAATGTCTGCACGTTCTGAGAGGCATGAGAAATGAGGATGACCACTTTCGGTTTGCCGATAAAGTATGAGCATCATTTTACAACTAAATGGTGTCCGAACAGAGTTAAAAACAACGGCATGGAAAGACGAAGGACTGATTGATTAAACAGATGCCACATTCAGATTTAAAAAGAATTACAAGAAGCGAACAAATGACCACTGTTGCACGGCAAGTTGTCCAGTTTAAACACTTTCCAGCCATTGATATTTAATATACCTCTCTATTGGATCTTCAAGGATGACTTTGTCCCCAAAGAGTTTGATCTGCAAATATTACAAGGAACGAATGACTATAGAGAAAAGATAAAAGACTATGCCAAAAAAAATTAATAGAACAACCAACACTGATAATCTGTCATACAAGAACAGAGTTGGAGCGAAGAAACATAAGCCCCCTAAAAATAACATCCGAATGAAACGTTTTTTTTTTCTTTTTTATTGTTTTTCAGTAGATTCATGTACAAGCAAATTGGCCACAACAAAAAGAGTCATGTACAAGCGAAATCCAAATAAGTGGCAAAAACGAGAACTCCAACGTTCACTTCGCCTACCTCGAATTCGCCAAATGCCTGTAACCTGTCCAGAATCTGTCCCATAGGCGCCGAGAAAACCTGTAATCCAAAATAGGACCATCAGCGAGGACCGCAACCGGGCCATAGAATGATATGCATTCATTGAACTCATTGCAAGCTCAGTTTCCGACAATGAAATAAACAAAGAAGAAAAGCGGAATTGAGCGTAGACAGAGATTCCCTGAGCCACATTTCACCTTCTTTTCCATGACGCATACTCCAATCTTTATCCTCTTCCTTCCAACTCCATCCTCGTCCCTGTCTACTACCGTCGCTCCCATCTCACACGCTTCAAAAGAAATGCCGAAGAAACTCTCTGCGATTCACGCCTCCAGTCTCGCCTTCACAATTCAAATCCAAATGCGAGAAAAACACAAACGCGAAATTCATCAACACGCCATTGCCACAACCGAAGAAGCTCTAAAGCATTGCGAGAGAGAGATGTATACAGAAGTAGAGCGATACGAATCCTGAAGATACGAAGCAAAATAAGCGGTAAAGCAAGCAAGGCTCACATGAAGGAAGCGAGAAAATGACGAAAACTGTTAGCCGACCGGCTCAGATTTATACCGGATCATGAAAAAGTGAGGAAAGAGAGCAACAAACAAACCGCTCACGGACTCGTGAGGCACAAGGAAGAGAGAGAAATTTGGCGAAAGTGGCTGAAAGAGTTACGATAGCCACTGAGCCGGAGATACGCAGACAAATGATAAGATTCATGTGGTTTGCCCATGTGGCGTGTTTGGATATAGACATTTTGAGATCCTGGAATATGCAATCGAAAGGAGGGGGTGCGCCTTTTCCGGGAACAAGAGGGAGAAAAAGGTGCTGAGTTTTTTAACGCACTGGTGGATTTCCAAATCTAAAGCAGAAAGGATCCAAGTGTTTCAACTTTAGGTTGCTCTGTTGCTGTCTGGGTCGCTATCTTAGAGTGCGAATGTGATGATATATTATATAGGTAATGGTCCTTCGGGGCAATCTCAGAACCATAGGATTAGTTATTATATTAATTCGCTATCTTATACTGAGAATGTGATGATTTATTATATAGGTAATGGTCCTTCTGGGCAATCTCAGAACCATAGGATTAGTTATTATATTAATTAATAATCATTATAATAATGTTGGGGACAGGTGGAATGCGGTAATGCTGAGCACGTACCTAATCCTATGAGAGCATGGGTCCCACAATTCACCTCATTGACCTTGTATTTTTCTCCGTGCTTTATATCCCCTTCTCTGTCTTGTTATTTTAAATCTAACCTTATTTTTGTTGGTCGCATATTGGAGTATTGAACTTTACTATATTATGATGAAATTCCTTGGCATTTGCCTGATCTCTTTGAGATTATTATATTACAGTGAAATTCCCTTCTGCTCGCCTAATTTTTTTTTGTAATTAAAAAAATGCAAATGGTATTGTTAGTTAGCAGCACATGGTATTGGCAGAATCAGGAAAACCGATACTGACATGTTGCATTGGCATCCTTTATCAATTTTTGTCCATGTATGTTTTGAAATAATGCTACTAACTGTATGCTATTGTTTACTCAGTAGTATTAATCATTTTGGCGATTTAGAGCCTGTTTGGGAAGACGTTGAAGGGTGGTAAAACGGAAGGTGGATGAACATAAGCAAGGTGACAACAATTTTAGCATATTTCATAATGTTTTGGTTCACCTTTTCTTAGTGTTTCAAAGCTCAATCATACGATTATCTTAAAACTACTTTTTATTGTTTCTCTTTATTGTTGCATCATACGTTGGAGAGAGAGAGAAATGAAAAGTGATCCTCTCTCTCATGTTTTGTGTGCATTTCCAGCATAACCTTCTTTCCTTGCTTTTTTTTTTTTTTTTTTGCCAATATTCAAGTGTGCTTATTTTTTATTAAATGTGACTTTTTAATTAGATTTTTTTTTCTATCTTTATCCTTTAATGATTTTTTTGTTAACTATATCTTTTATTAATTTTTATTTACTTTTTAATACCCAAAGTTATTCATTTTAATGCTCTTTTTCGATAACAAAAATTGAAAAAATTAATTATTATTGTTATTATTATGCTCATTAAATATATCTAATTAAGTTTTTTTTTAATATTTAAATTTTTTTCAGTAACACATTAAATTTTTATTTTTATAATTTTATTCAAGTTTTTTAAATAATTAATTAACTATTTTTATTTTATATAAATTTAATTTTTATCTTAATTTATCACAATATATAAATATAATATATATGTATCTTCATTAAAAAAAATACATATATTATTTAATAATATTCAAGCTTTTTTAGTCATTTTCCATTTAAACTTACTTTTCAAATTAAAATCTAAACAAATTTCAATTTATCATAATTTTAATTTTTCTCTTCAATTACCACAATATATATAAATAATATATATATATATATAGTATTCAATAAAATTCATACCATTTTTAGTCATTTTCCATCTCAACTTACTTTTCAAATAATAATTCAAACAAGTTTAAGTTTGAAAAAAAATCATTTTTGCTACCTCCAATCCAAATACAAATCACATTCACAATTTGATTTTTATCCCATCTTAAATTTACAAAAGTCAGTTTGAAAAAAAAAATCACTTCTACCACTGCTAATTCAAACAGACCCTAAAACGACAACAGATGACTCTACAACATTAACTGTTAGTAAGTGTAAGAAAGTACAAGCATATATGTGTGTGTATTGAACTAATTTGATATAATTTAGCATTTTAATTTTTTTTTTAATTGAAGAGCCCATGCACATTAATAGTAGACATGAAACATACAATTTTAGACTGTGGATTCAAAAGATTAATCTAAATTTGAGGTATGATAAGACCATTTTTTCATATAACGCCTCTATCACCTAGGGCTGATGCGTTTCTAAACCTCAAATTTAAGACCCTTAGTTAAGTTAATTGTAGAACAATCCTTACCAATTTTTCTAAGCGTTTAGTGGTTAGGCAGACATTAAATATAAGCACTGCTATGTTATTTTCCCCCCTAATAAGTGATGAATGATAGTAAGAATCCAAACTCCATGAGGTTGACTTGCACGCCTATAAAGTTTTTCATGAGAGTTCATTTTAGAAAAAAAGTTTTTTCATAATGGAATTATGCCAATAAGCTTTTGACAAATTAGTAGCAGATTAAAAGTTTCAAACTTTAATATGCACATTGGATCCCAGGTGCTCCATTGTGCTATCATTGGTAATAATTATCCCCTGGGGGCGCATTACTTTCGTATATTTAATGACTAAATCAATGGTTACATATCCATGAAAAGGAAATGCTTGTTTGGCTTCAAGAAACAAAAAGAAAATTGAATGAATGAATGATTTTGTTGCAAAGAGAAGGGAGAATCCCAATTAAATCTAGTTGAAATATCAAAATTCAGAATTAAACCTGCATTTTTAACAAATGTCTAGCTAAGCCAAGAGCTTTTATTAGAGATTTATGAATGTAATTAAAAGACTATGATACCCCACCTTTGATTAAAATGAGGACCGAGCATCCGCCTTATATCATGAACCATTGGGGGGAAAATGAAAGACAAGGTGAATTGGAGTTTTCATCCACACAAAAATACAAGAGAAGAAATAGAGTATTTTTTACCTATCAAGAAAATCAGATAGAGTAGACCATGAGCATAAAATTTAGGCCCGCTCATCTCATCTACTGTAAGGGATTGTTTGGTATGAGGGGAGGGGAGGGAAAGTGGGCGGAGGAAAAAAATTTTGAGTTGAATTTAAAAAAATTAGAGAAATGTGGTTAAAAATTTTTAATTAATTTTTCTTACTCTTTTAACTTATATATTCTCTTTATTAAAATTTTATTACCCCACTTCTTCAATCTTTAAAAATTCAACTCATAAGAATTTTCCCTCCCCTCCCCTCCCCTCCAAATCCCTCACACCAAACAAACCCTAAGGGGCTGTTTGGTGTGAGGGATTTGAAGGGAAAGGGAGGGGAGGGAAAATTTTTATAAGTTGAATTTTAAAAAATTGAAAAAATGGGGCAATAAAATTTTAATACAGAAAATATATAAGATAAAAGAGTAAAAAAACTTAATTAAAAATTTTTAACCTCACTTCTCTAATTTTTTTAAATTCAACTCAAAAAATTTTTCCCTCTGCCCACTTTCCCTCCCCTCCCCTCAGAACAAACAAGCATAAGGGAAAGTAAGTTTTTCTTTTGCCCCAAAATCTGCAGTTGCACATTTTATTAAACATGTATATGCTTTCAATCATTTTATATAAATTGTGCGACACTAACCAAACTGTAGGGTTTATAGAGAAATTGCCATAATTCACCGCTTGATTTTCTTTGTCGCCAGTAAGAACACGATTTCTTCTCTTCTATAGTTTTGCCTCTCAAAAGCACAAATTGCCATAACCCTTTTCTTTTTTCCCAAATAATTCATTATATAAGGTGAATGCTCAGTCATCATTTTAATTAGAATGACATTATAGTCTTTTAATTATATTGAGAAATTCCTAATCAAACCTCATGCCCTTATTAAGTATTTATTAAAAGTGCAGGTCTAAATCTAAATTTAAGTATTTCAGCAGCATTTAAGTGGAATTCTCCATTAAAAAAGAAACATATGTATAAGATATGCGAAAAAGTAAGCAGCCACTTTTTCCCCTTTATTTCCTTGGCTATATTTACTCAATAAGGACAGTAATAAAAATGTAAAATAAAATACAGTCTTCCGACCCATTAGGACATGAATAGTGCCAAAATTCACACCATTTAATATACTCAAAATAGTCGTATGAATATAATTGGAACTAATGCAATAAGTTTACTAATTTTTCTTTCCCCATGAGATCAGGCAAGCAAACCAGAGTGAAATATTAAAGGTGACAAAATTTGAACAGTATTCAAACTTGTGAATATCTTCACTGCAAAATGCTGAAATCAGGCACACAAATAATGATAATGGGGGAAAGGTAAATAAATTATTGCAAGTCTAGAAGGTTTCGATCTCTTGGGACAGAAGTAAGGTAAAACGACGCAGAGGTCCCAAAAACCTCATAAAACCATGATAAAATCCTCTTAAAAAGTCAAATATCAAAATAATCTCTACTTTTCTATGATTATTTTATAAAATGAAATGATAAAGTTGTCCTTAGTTTACATTTCTAAATTTAACATTGCAAGTTACTTAGTTTACAACTTCTAACGTGTGTTTTTATAACATCTTGAGTCATTTTACCAACTTCCTCCTCGTGTCTAAATGAAACAATCTTTTTTCACATGAACTTTAACTCTGTAAATTGCTTAGTTTAAACTTCTTAAGCGTATTTTTATAATATATTGAGTCATTTTTACAACTTCTTTCTCGTGTCTGAATGAAACTACCTTTGTTCACATCTCCAAGTTTAACACTGTAAATTGCTTAGTTTACAATTGCTTAAACGTGCTTTCACAACATCTTTAGTCATTTTGACAACTTCTTTTTTTGTGCCAGAATGAAATAAACTTTATTCGTATCTCCAACTTGAACACTGTAAATTCCTTAGTTTACAACTTTCTATTCTTGTTTTTACAACATGTTCAGTCATTTTTACAACTTCTTTTACGTGTCTGCAAGAAACTACCTTTTTCCACATCTGCAGGTTTAACACTACAAATCGCTTAGTTTACAACTGGTTAAGCGTATTTTTATAACATGTTTAGTCATGTTAACAACTTTTTCAAGCCAGGATAAAATGACATTTTATCCCAACTCCAACTTTCACAGCTGTATATTCCTTTGTTTATAACTTCTTAAGCGTGTTTTAACAACTTCATCAGTAAGTATTATAACTTATTCTTTATGCCTTAGTGAAATGACAATCTTCACAACTCCAACTCTCACAACTACATCAATTATTCCCATTGGGGTTTGTCACAACAGCTGAATTGGTTTGCTACAGCTTCTTCTGCCTTTATTTACAACTTCATGAGTCATATTGACAATAGTGTGAGTTATTTCTGGAAGGGTGTATAACTCCCATGTCAGAACAGCCGATTTGATTTTTAACAACTTATTATGCTTATTTTATTAAGTTTATTAGTCATTTTTACAAGTGAATTGTAATTCTCCAAAGAGTTTATAAATTGCACAACTTCCCACCGTCATAATCTGCAACATGAACTTCGTATTAACAACTACCACGATAATATTAACAACTACAAATGCACGTATTAACAACACGTTTTTTTTAATATCATATGAGCATTTTATAATCAAAGAAACCACAATCACATTCAATCGGTTCCACTTAAAACAAAGTCATCTCTCTGTTAGCTTGCCTAAAAACAGAGCATTCACTTTATTATATTGCCCAAAAACATAGTACAAGTTATATATTAACAACTACAACTGCACGAATTAACAACATTTTTTTTTTCATATAAGCATTTTCATAACAAACAACCACCATCACATTCAATCATTCCCACTTAAAACAGAGCACTCCCTCTGTAACCTTCCCCAAAAACATAGCACTCTAACATTCACATAAACCAATCACAGTGAAACCCCAACTTCAATGATTAAGATCATATCTTTAGCAAAATCTTAACATTACTTATTTACCTCCTACCACTTAGTCCACTATTAAGCCTAAACTTCAACCTTTGATCAACCCCTCAATCTCAATCCAGCCAACGTATACACAGGAAAAAAAAATTTTCAGTTCGTTGTTCTACTTCTGCTACATCATGATGGAGGCTTGGGTAGCGGAAGAGCGACGAAGGCTCAGGCAATGGAGGAGCAACAGATGAATGCACCAACGGAGGCAAAGAAGACATATAAGCAGAGCAGAACAAAGGAGACCCACTTTTTTGAACATAAAGTGCTTTAAATTCATTGGGGGCAACTTTATCATTTCAACTTAGAAAATAATCACATAAAAGTCTCTAAGAACTCTTCTGATATTAGATTTTTTTAAAAGAACTTTATTGTGGCTTTATTTAATCCTTGAAACCTCTGCGTCATTTTCCTAAGAAGTAAGGTTTATCCTTCTATATTTTAAATCATCTCATGCTCATCATTTGTTTTTTAAAATTGTTTTTTGCCAATGTCAATGCCTGTCATTCGAAAACATGTGGAAATTCCATTGTAATTAACTTGTCTAGGTATGCACGTTATTGGACACTTACTTGCACAACCAATAAGGTTAATAGTATGACTGGACATATACTCTTCCCAGATTATACTCCATTTAATACTAATTAACAGGATTTTCAAATATGCAATCATACTAGCTTTTTCTTCGTCCTCTCCCATGGGCCAATTTACAATCCAAAACCCAACCCAAAAAAAAAATCGTGGTAATCAATTTGCAAGTTGACTTGCTATAATCTTAAAAAAAAAAAATGTAATAACCTAAAAATCACATCAATTAAGTAACATGTAACGACTTGTTTCATCATAAAAAATAACAACAGATTCGTATTGTGCAGTTATCATTGATATTTGTTAGTCATTATATTCCATTCTTAAGAGTTTTTCCCTCATAATACTTCTTCATAAATTTTAAGATAAGAGCTCAACATGCTGTACTTATTTAGAATAATGATTGGAGCATTTAAAAGTAGCTTTTCAATCATGATTTTTGATATACAATATAAGTAAGTAAGAGGAGTTTTATCTCGATTTATATAAATAAACACTTTCAGGGGTTCCAAACATAATCCCAAACAAGCACACAGGTTCTATCCGTTCAACAAACTTGCGCAAAAGTTGTTTGAATTTATCAAAAATCTCGGTCAAAACCACAAATGAGTTTCTTCGAAATCACGGAGTAAAGCTGGGTTATTTTCAGTACCTTTTAAAAGACGTCTAGGAAAATAAGATGTCGAAATGGGATACACAAGACTTCAGATTTTTTTTTTTTTTTGTAAAATTCTAAAAAAACTACATTAGAAAATGGAAAAGGACATTTCAGTATAAGAAAATAGGAAAATACAATTCAAGCGGGTGTCAGATTTTCAGAGGAATATGTCCTTTTGAAATCTCGGCCAAATTACGAAAATGCCCTTCAGCCCTCAGTCGAAATAACAACATGGGAGTTATTAATGGTGAATTCGGAGTTGTTAATGGCGAGATAAATGTTGTTATTAGCCCTGAAACTTGTTAATTGTGAAAGAAGAAATTGGAGTTGTTAATGGTGAGATAAGTGTTGTTATTTGCCCTGAAACTTGTTTAGTGTGAAAGAAGAAATTGAAGTTGTTAATATCGAATCTGAAGTTGTTAATGGCGAGATAGATGTTGTTATTGGCCGTGAAACTAGTTTAGTGTGAAAGAAGAAATTGGAGTTGTTAATGTCGAATCCGGAGTTGTTAATTAAGAGATAGGTGTTGTTATTGGCCTGAAACTTTTTAATTGTAAAAAAAGAATTAAAGTTGTTAATGGCGAATCTGGAGTTGTTAATTACGATGATCATGTTGTTATTTTGAAGTGGGGAATGAAGGGGTGAAGGGCATTTTCGTAATTTGGCCGAAATTTCAAAATGACAGATTCCTTTAAAAATCTGACACCCGCCTGAATTGTCCTTTCCCATTTTCGTTGTATTAAAACATCCTTTTCCATTTTCCAATATAGTTTTTTGAAATTTTCCCTTTTAATTTTTTGGCCAACAGACATGACTTCGGAATTTGGACATTCTGTCAAATAAACTATACATAAATAAAGTATCCAAAAAGGAAGGGAAGAGAAAAGAACAGTACAAACCAGCAAGAACGAAACGCATCAGAACAAAATAGAATAATAAATCAACTTGTTCCAAAAAGCATGCAGCCATCAGACCATAAAGGCTTACAATTAGCCGTCGCTTTCAACGTCGATGCTCTGATATTCCCTCGCCGTGCAAGTTATAGTCCACTAATAGTGGTTCCTGAAATATATACTTCCGACCAGGCATTTTACACAGGAAAAAAATGTGTGAAGCTTATGAATGAGGATACAAATCTAACAAATTAAAGTAGTGTTCTTCGTTTCTTTTTGTAGGAGCGGGTGAAAGAGCGAGTGGTTCCTGAGAGCCATGCCCAAATTTACACCTTATTAACGATAAGAATTTCACCTACTGTCCATTCAAAATGACAGCAACATGATATCAAAAGGAAATTATTAACTGATGTTGAGATAAAAAGTAAAAGCACTATACAAGCAAAGTCTCAAACCAAAATAGCCCTTGTCAAGGTTCATTGCTCGAAGGGATGGTTGGACAAGCTCACTAAAAGGAGCGAGTTCAATCCCTCAGACCGTCACGCCTAGGGAGGCATTCCATACCCAGTAAAGCATGGAATTTGGAGTTAATTCCCACTTATTTAATGCGCTACCCCAGCCAATGACTTAGACATACCGAGGTTACCTAAAAGACAGTGTGTAATCAATAAGTAATCGAGTTGCGTGTAACCAGGTAAGCGCCTTGACTTTAGTTTATGGGTGAGATCAACTCCTTACCTAATATTTATTTCCAGAAAAAAAGTCTCAAGCCAAAATAATCAATGGCAAAAAATCAAGGCTTCAAACATGTCATACTTTAATCTTGTTTGGGAGGATGGAATGAGGTGAAGCAAGATGGAGTTAGCGTTGATTGGGGGTAAAAATCAGGCCATCATTTGTTTGGATGGATCGGGTGTTGTAAATATTGTGTGTGAATGTGTTAAAGAAAGAAGTCTCATATAACTCAAGATCAGGAATGCCCTAGTATATAATTAAATATGAGCTTGAGTTAGTAAAAAGGATGATAAGAGGTGTCTTTGAACCAACCGTTAGAGATGACCGTTGGAATTTTAATTGACTGGTTTTAATGACATTTAAAAGGTTTTATTACATTAAGTTGTCATTAACACTTGTTTTGTAACTGTTATTTTAATTGTCATTAAACCATTGTAATGGTCATTATAACTCTCCAACGGTCACATGTTTCTACCTATAAAAGGCAATGTTCTGTGCATGGTTAAAAGACACGGAGGTCCCCGAGCTCCTCTCCTCTCTCCCTTCTTCTGAGTTACACTGATATCTTTCTGCAGTTCTGTCACCCTACTTTATGCAGGAAGTGTTCGTTTTATCCTGGGGAGTGCCGCTTCCTGATCTACTAGAGGGGTTACGGAATATCTCCTAAGGATAACGTCCTTGGTCGTGACTCGAACTATTTGTTTATTGTATTTCACCAGGTGTTGTGGCTAACATTCTGTACGGTGTGAGGTGGTGACGCCAACAATGGGTTCCTACTAATTCCTCATTTACTCTTTTACCCTTTAACATCTATTTATCTCCCCTTTTCTTCTCTGTAAGGGTAAAGTTAATAAAAGATTCACCCTTGAAATCCACCTTACAACATTAGTGACATTATACTATATCTGCCAAACAACGAGGATTCCCTTTCTTTCATTGAACTTCAAAAAATGGAGCCTGCGAGTGAGTACCTGCAATGACCTACCTTTCCCAAAGAACAGATATGAAAGAATTTTGGTTTCTATGGCATCTAATGAGGTTTTTCCAAATAAAAGGAGGAGGATCAGAAGAGGAAAAAAAGAGTGAATGAATTATATATATTTCTAGCAAATGGAAGGACTTGAAGGAGGATGAGGAGTGACAGTGAAAGACAGAACAAATTCATCCTTGCAATGGCTCTTCATTAAAAAAGTGCAAATACTAAATTAAGAAAACATGACAAGGTTAATAACTTAGTTTTATGGAAATCATATGAAATAATGTCTTGCCTTTAATCTCCAATCTATGGGTTTGTAAGTTGTAACGGAGAAGACGTGGAAATAAATGAATTACTTAAAGCAAAAGCCCACATGAAATCTCGGCCCAGATCCTGAATTCATGTAAGCTTATTCACTTCAATTATTGGTAATACAAAATGAAAACCACGAGAAAATAATCAAATGCTTTTATGTTCCAAATTTCAATGCGTAGTTCCAAAACCTTTTTGATACAGAAAATTTAGGTGGACCGGAACCGAAAAGATAATAATCTCATAAAAAATGATGGATTATAATTCAAGTTTGCAGTGAAACAAGTTTCTCGAGGCCCCTGCCCAAACTAAGTAATATAACAATGCTAGTATTTTAGCATAAGTAATACGTTGCCAAAGGAACAATTTAGAGCATGGTTGTTAAATTGTTAACATAAGGTTATGCTGAAAAAATACAAAACATGTGCAGGTAAAGTTTATGCAGTCGCATTTTGTACCCTCAAATCAGGCCTTTTTTATTATTAATTCACACCAAAATTATGACCCTAAATATATCCAAATGTCAAAACACTTAAACAAAAATTATTAACTATTCCATCGAAACAGGATCATGAGATTGGAGCCCAAAACCTGTTTGTGCGAGCGGACATAAAAGCGCATGCTTACATGTGCTAAATTCTGGCTAAAAATAACATCACTCAGATCATTCATTGACTGTTACCTGTTAAAAATGATTTATAGCATAATAAACTACAAAACATCAACGGTCAACCTAGCTACCAGATTAAATGATGAAAAATTTTAACAAAATGATTAACATCATTAACATACGTGGTGAAGTTATTACTTGTGAACATTGTTGAATATAAGTCAGAGTTACATGAATGTGGTATGTAATCCCAAAGGAGAAGAGAAGTCTATATTTTAATATGTTCGCCAAATTTATAATGTTTTGTAGTAAAACGAGAAGTCATTACTACCTGACCAAAGAACTTTACCGCAACCCACACAACAACTCCAGTTGACTAGACCCATTTAAAAGAAAGATATGAATTAACATGTCCTGAAAAAGCTTTATTCAAACCCATTATTAAATCATAAGTTGCACCAATTGCCCAAATTATTAACCCTAATTTTCATATGATAATTACGTATACATTGTTACATAATGCATAAATAGTAAGTATATATATTATCCCATACTATATTATTCACCTTTGATTATAAATTTAACCTTTGTATCTCCAATCAATGTTTTAAAAGCAGGACCGGATCGGATGTTGAGTCGGAGAGATCAGTGGGTCACGGTTCATCCGGTCAGATCGGTTAAACCGGTGGTCGAACCAGTAACATAATAGATAAAAAAAATTATATACATATATAATAATACAAATATAAGAAATAAATATTTAATTTTTACATAATATTAAAAATAAATATAAATAAAGTCACATGTAATAAGTAATAACAATTGTCTCAAATACCAAGTCTTAGCACAATAAAATCGTTCAGAATAACTAAATAAAAAAATTAAGATTCCAAGAGTATTTTTTAAACTAGTTTACAGTAATAAATTTAAATAAAATTAAAATGGGTAAAAATTGTAATCACAGCATAATATATGTAAAATAAGTAAGAGAGAGAGAGATGGTGTGAAAACAATTGAGCATTTCATGATATATTTCAAAATATAAATGATATACTAATAAATTATAAAAGAAATAGTTAAGAGTTTAAAACGTTGCATAATGCTACTAGACATGTATGATTTTCAATAAATTTTATATATTATATATACATATATATATAGACACACCTATTTTATTATGAGTTTGTCTAAATTTGATAATACCATTATATCGCCCAAAAAATTAATTGAGAATATATTTGATGCATAGAATTTTCAAGATTAAAAGAGAAATATGGAATAAGAATATATGTATAATTAATGTCATAACGTGGAATACAGCTAGCTATACTTTAAAAAAATAATTAAAAAAACTAATGAAAAAATATATGCTACATATATTGTCCCCGTCTCATTTTCCCGGACCCACAAAAATATATAATAAATGTAAAAAAATGCTGTTAAAAATTTTTGGTCAAGAAGACCCTGTTACAAATCACATCAGACATGTTTCACTAGAAACATTTCTCTTCTTCCCTCATCACCTTCTTCTTCGACTCTGGCAAGCACTGTTTATTTTTCTTTTGTTTCTATATGAGCCTTAGGCCGGACGGTTACTTAAAGACCATTCCGGCTCCCAGATTGACCGCGTTTTCTGGTCCAATGACGGATTTATACCGGCCTAAAACGGCTAAACATTGAAGACGAATTTTATGCCTGACTCGGGCCGCCTTCTTCTCCGGGCAGCGGCCAGATGGTCCAATCCGGTTTCAAAAACACCGTCTCCAATGTTTTCTTCATCCAAACATAATATTAATGACTCCTTGTATTGTCTTCAGCCAAAATCCGCAAATTTGACCGCCATTACATACATAACCTAACTAATTCTTTGCATTGGTCGAGTTCCAACTAATTCTTCATTTACTCTTTTACACTTTAACATCCTTTTATCTCCACTTTACTTTTCTTCTATGCAAGGGTAAGGTTAAAATTTCGCCCTTGAAACACACCTTACAACACATGAGTGACTTTTACATCTACCAAACAACGAGAAATCCCTTTCTTTCATTAAACTTCACAAAATGGAGTCTGAGAGTGAGTTCCCACACCACTCTATTCCACACTACTTCATACACGACTACTCTACCACACTCCCGTCAAAGGATGAAGATTAGAAGAGGGGAAAAAAATAGAGTGAAGGAATTATAATTTATATTTATAGTAAATGGAAGGACTTGAAGGAGTAACAATGAAAGACAGCAGCAAGAGATTCATCCTTGCATTGGCTCTTCATTAAGAAAGAGCAAATATTAAATCAAGAAAACATGACTAGGTTAATAACTTAATTTTATAGAAATTATATGAAATGCTATCTTGCCTTTAACTTCCCATATATGGTTTTGTAACGGAGAAGCCATGGAAATAAATAAATTACTTGAAAGCAAAAGCCCACAAGAAATCTCAACCCAGATCCTGAATTCATTTAAAGCTTATAAACTTCAATTATTGGTAATATAAAATGAAAATTACACGAGAAAATAACCAAATGCTCTTATGTTCCAAATTCCAATGCATAGTTCTCATAAAAATTGATAGGGTAAAGTTTGCAGTGAAACAAGTTTCTTAAGGCCCCTGCCCATACTGCCAAGGTTATAGTGATATACCAATGCACATTTGTTAACATGAGTAATACGTTGTCAAAGGAACAATGTAGAGCATGATTGTTACATTGTTAATGCAACGTTATACTAAAAAAATAGAAAACATCTTCAGGTAAAGTTTATGCAGTCACATTTTGTACACTCAAATCAGGCATTTTTTATTATTAATTCAGGCCAAAATTATGACCCCAAATGTCAAAACACTTAAATTTATTACTCTCCCACATTACTCCACCTGAGCATTCTCTAGAGCAAATAGCATAAATCAAGTAATGTTTCAACTTAATGCACCAAATTGAATATGCATGCAATACATCCATTCTGTGACAAGATGGATAGAATTCAAATAATGCAAATCAAGAGTACGTTAGATCTACAATTATAAGCCCCCCTGCACCTAAAAACGATACCAATGTCCTTTAAAAGGATATTAAAAGCTTCAAGGAGAAGAGGTTTTTTTTTGTGGTATAAAAATTTTAGAAAGGGGGTTGGAACGATCCAAAGGTAGGACGAAATTTACCCTCAGGCTTTTACTTAGGCACCCAGAAACTAGGATATCTTCCTCAACTTCTCGACAAACTCTAGGATCGAACCCCCTCCCTTTAATAAGAGTGTTTTACCCTTTTTACCAGTTGAACCCAAAGACAATGGGTGAAAAGGCTTTTCTTTACCTTCATAGCGAAAACCAAATAATAACAGGCCCAATGAGTCCCTGATGCAACTAATAGAAGTGAGCCCACCAAAAGTTTCAAAATGTTCTGCTTAGGTCCATATACATAGATATCTTGAGCATTTGATTCCTTGCAGTTCCAGAGCCCTGCCTGTATTGTAGGCTGATGAAAATTCGCTCGCACATTATCTTAATTTTAACCTCTTTAACTTGTGAAGATAAAACCTGGCAGAGAGAAAGAGAGAGGAGCTTTAATCCAACCACACTGCTCAATAACGAATAGATTATGAGATTTAAAAAAAAAAAGAAGACAAATCACAAATTTCCAGATGGAGAATCTCAGTAAATGCTTCTAATTATTGCAGAGATTATTGAACAAATCGCAGTAAGGATAATGAAATTGGATGCCAAAACCCGTTGTGCGTGTGTGCGTGTACGCTCACATGAAAGTGCATGCTTACATGTGCCCTAACAGGATTGGACAGATATTTTCAACACAAAAGGACACAAGTTGAATAATCTTAGCAAATGTTATGAATTGGACCAAAGAATGCTACATTTGACCTGCTGAAAGCCTTGGGCCAAAGTAAGTAACTCAGATCTACATTTAGCTAGATTTATATATACCTATTTTTTTTTGGTGTAAATTTATATATACTCATTTAACTATGAAAATTCTGGCTAAATAATAACATTACTCATAGATCATTCATCTCCTTTTACCTGTTAAACATTGATTTATAGCATAAACCACAAAACATCAACTGTCAGCCTGATTAAATGATGAATTATGTAGATTAGATTTTAACAATTTAAATTTATTTATATTTTAAATAATAATTTTATAAAATATTGAATTTGAACTTTTCATACTTTCAATCTGATGGGATTATAAAGCCTAAGCCTACCTAGCTTCTCTCCTTTTCTTGTTAGTGTTCAGTGCCTCCTTTTCTTAAAACTACACCGTTTTGGGCTAAAATAAGAAGGTTGAATCCTTTTTTTTTTTAAAAAAAAAAAAAGCTTACAGTATCTTAAAGAATTTTTCTAGTGCTACTCAGTGTTGTAAAATAATTTTTAGTTCACAAACACCCTAGAATATTTTTTAAATAGCATTACGTATCCAACACCTAGCATTTTAAAGTAATTTTTAATGCATCCAACACCCTAAAATATTTGTTTAGTAGCACTTTGTACATGTTCAAGTAATTTTTAGTGCAATTTTGCTCTTATAGTTTTTCTCAGTAGCAACAAGAACCTAAATTTAGGATTCTAACTGGTACTTAAAAAATATTTTAGTATGTTGGATATACCAAAAATTAATTTAGGGTAAACATAACTTTTGGTCCCTCAAGTTTGGGCCAATTTTGGTTTTAGTCCCTGTAATTTCAAAGTGGTGGTTTTGGTCCCTCAACTTTGAACCGTTTCAAACCATTAGTCCCCCAAATTTCAGAAGGACTTGCTGGGTGTCTGACGGTGTTAAATAATCTGATGTGGCTCTAACGGTGTTAAAGTTGCCTGTGTCATACTTATTTGGATAAGTGACGTGGCAAGTTTAAGATATAATTTTTCCTCAAACCAAAAAACAGAAAAAAGACAAAACGCACACGAGTAAAAACCTAACAGAGGGACCTGTGCTTCAGCTAGAAGTGGAAAAGGGCGAAGGAAGACTTTGTGTCGAAGAGGGCAGACGGTTAGGTCAAAGAGGACCCACCACCGACGACAAAGTGTGAGAGGAGCGATTAGCTTCGAGGAGGTTGAAGGGAGGGTATGAGGTCCGAGCGACGGTGATCTAGCCGGTAAAGTGTGAGAGGAGCGGCGAAGGTTGAAGGAAGGGTCTGAGGTCCGAGGGTCTGAGGTGTGAGCGACGGTAATGTGTCCTTAATATTATCTTCTTTCCCTTGTAAAAAAGCACGTCAACGTTGGAACTGTTTAAAATTTTAGGATTTAGTCATGCCATCCTTCTCTGGGTTTTTTTTGGAAGGGGAACACCGATCGCTGAGCTGAAATTCAACCTGGGATTGTTTTAAATTTTAGGACTTACTCATGCCATCCTTCTCTGGTATTGTTGTTTTGGGAAGGGGAACACTGATCACTGAAATTCAACCTGGGACTATTTTAAATTTTAGAACTTACTCATGCCACGTTAATTGAAGGAAGAGTTAGTGAAAAATTAAGACATATGTTTTGAGATATTTATTCTGAGTACGTAAGTACTGTAATCAATTTGCACCCATCAACGCATTTGCTATTGAATCCCTACAACAGATACACAACTTTATTATTTAAGTTTAGGGGAGCTGCTATTGAAGTTCAGTGGAGGTTGAAGGTCGTCTGTGTGGTAAGATGTGATGGCTTCCAGTCGGAGCTCTTCTTCACACTCGGTGGGACGAGCAGTCGGTGAAAGATGCAGATGTGGGGATGAAGTCTTAGTTCTCACTTCATGGACAGAGAAAATTATGGTCAGAGGTTTGTTAAGTTTCTGAATTATAAGGTTAGTGGATGAGGTTGATGCCTATGAAAAAACTTAAGCACTTGCATGTTCTGTTCCTTGTTATGTTCAAAGTGGTGGTTTTCTTATCTACGTACAAATAACTTCGTTGTGTGGTTGGTAATGATTTTTGACAGTTTAAGGCTCCGTTATGCAAAGTGGCACATGACTCTATATAGGAATTTTTGTGTGGTCATTAATAATTTTTGACATTTTGTTCATTTTGTTGGCCCCTTGATGTTTACTTTGTTGAAGTTTTTTTCTTACATACTTGTTTAGAGCCAGACTTGTAAACTATTATTCAGAGTTGGGATGTAAAACGTTTATTGTAGGAATGTATATACCAACTACCTTGCTGAAGTATTTAGATACATGTTGTTGGCCCCTTGATCCATTTTTGTAATGGGATTTTGTTCTTTTTATGATATACAGTCATGCTGGGGATGCAACTACTTTAACTGGTATGATGAACCAGTTGAGAATCCACTGTTAGAGGAGCTAAAGAAGATGAAGGAAGACAATATTGAATTAAAGAGGAGGCTAAAGTTTTTGAAATAGATGTTATATGTAATGTCTTTTGTGAGTGTTTATTTGATATGAAAAGTGGTAAATTTCAATGTATGAAAACAATGAATTAGGGAGGAGGTAGCATGTAGTCTTGTCATCATGTTTTGCTTTGTATTTTGTCAATGTGGTCCACAAAAGCATTATACTATTGAACCTTTGTCTGCTAATCTTTTGACTTTTTCAATGAGGCATTTGAAAACATTGTACTCTAAAACATATGGAAAGTAGTCAATTTCAACTATATATTTCCTGTACCTTCTGTTTTTTTGTGAATAATGAATAATAATCATTAGCTCGTAATCATCATCATCCCATTAATTTCCAAGTCTCCAATTTGAGTAAACTATTGTTTGCTATTTATGTAAGATCTTGTACTAGTCTTTTTCACATCATTGATTCCTTGAAAGAGACTCGCACTGCCCAATGAATTTCACTGCGGATATCTTTCTGTTTGTATATTTGTTGACCAAGTTTCCCAAGAAATCCCAATTCTTCCCTTTCAGCTCAAAAGCCAGGCGTTACTTCTGCTCCTTCACCATGCTATCTCTGGGTGCTATGTTAAATATCACGAGAGGAAGAAAACAGCAAAAGAGTACAATTTTGTTTATAAATACTATGTACTGATAAATGGGGTGCCACATTTCAAAAGTGATACTACATTGAAAGTAATACATGCACACACCAAGTATTAAGCAAATGTCAAAGGAAACTTTTGGATAAATATACTGCATTCCAAAAGTCATTTCCTGAAGCAAATATTATATCTAACACATCTAAGCCATTAAATACTATGCTAGTACATCTAAAACATCTTCAGTATTTAACATCCAAAATATATTCACAACTTTACATATAAAATATTATATCCAATTAGACATAAATGGAAAATCCCAAATCAAGGCTGACTGTTTCCCGGAGGAGTGGCATCTATGGACTTTTGCGTGGAAGAAGATTGAGTACGTTTTGTGTCTTTCGCTTGTTTGGTAGCTTCGGGGGTAGGCACTTTGGTGCCTTACAAGACCTTCTATTGTACCCATACTTATGACAATTGGAACAAGTAACAGTTGTATTTTGTCGTTTCTCCTTCAAATTCCTTGTTGTGTCCTCATTTACTCCTCATTTTCTTTTCTTTTGTGGACGTCCAGGACGTTTGTGATATGCTGGAGGATCAATTGGTTGTCCATCAACCTGCTCCCACATGTTCTCTCCATTGATAGGCTCAATGACCAGGGTGTAAGAGGCCACAAAAGATTGCAATGTCAAGATTTGTCAACATACTTAAGTGGATCTTCCCTCTTAACATAGATACAAGCAACTCCATGTCTATAAAATTATGCAGGAATTTTCAGAAATAGAAAAAAAATCTGAGTTTGGGGAAAAATTAAGAAAATTATTTTCTAGCTTTCATCTTGCATTTTCCATGAATAAAGTAACAATGTATGTCTGTAAAATGTGAATTCGGGTCTATTGCTGAACAAAATTATGCAGATATGCCTGATATCATATTGTTTAGGATGTAACCTCCGCTAGAAATAGAGCTAGGCAGTGATATGCATTAATGTTGCTACTGCACGTATGGTTTAAACATAACAGGCTACTGCACGTATGAATAAAAATCTATGAAACTTTGTTCAACAGGTTTTTAGGCAAATTGATGGCAACAAAAGAGGACATACATCATAACAACCCAGAACTGAAATTATTTAAAGACCAACTCTGAGTGATGGCAACAGATTGATGGCAACAAAAGAGGACATTCAATATGTGAAGCTTACATTTGCAACAACCCAGAACTGAAATTATACAACTCTGAGTGATATCAACTTGTATTTAGACATCTGAACCAATAACATTAAAACCAACTTACCAATAACATTAAAACAAATATTATTTCATAAGAGCCTTTAGAATCAATAAAGTATGGCAATTATATTTAGACATCTGAACCAATAACATTAAAACAAACTTACCTGCATGGGATTCCATTCAATTGCCACTAATAACATGAGCAGCTTCTAGCAGTCATATCAATTTTGAACATGTCCCTATTAAGTGAAACCTCATAGCGATTATCACCTGCATATCTCACTGCCCACTTTCTTGATTCTTGAATCTCTTTCTCTAATCTTTTACGAGGTCGTGGGCACACTATCCACTTGTCACGGTACTTATCAGCCTTCATGCGATTTTCAGTAAATCTTGTCATCAAATAAGTTCTGATCCAATCAAGCATGCTCACAATAGACAACTCTCTTGCTTCTAACAATCTTCCATTAAATGACTCTGTAATGTTATTGGTCACCGTATCACATTTGGAAGTTTCATAAAAGTGTGACTTTGTCTAACATGTTGAGAGGATTGCTAGTAAATAATCATGTGCTCAATTAGAAACATCCTTCAACTCACTCATTCGTTGTTTCCATTCAGCTTTAATAGTGGCCTTTGCAGCACTAAAAATCAAGTCACGCACCACGGTTCCTCCTCCATATTTGGCTTTCACATTTGCATACAAATGCCAAATACAAAATCTGTGCTCCGCTCCTTCAAGTAGCTCTTCAAATGTAGGAACAAAACCCTACATGTTATCAATCAAAGTATCAAAGTTTAGTTTGCATACAATTGCAAAAAAAATTCATTTATGAAGACCCACAGTAGTTCACCTACCTTTTGCCTATCAGATATGAAAACCCATATTCTTTCTCTCATGGTGCCAATGTCATCTAACAAATTATTCAAGAACCGTGTCTAAGATTCTCTATTTTCTCCTTCAACAACAGCCCACACTAATGGAAAATATTGATAATTAGCATCACGTCCCACAACTACAAGTAGTATTCCCCCATACGGACCCTTCAAAAAGCACCCGTCAAACCCAATTATAGGTCTGCAACCAGCTAAAAATCCTAGCTTTACAGCACCAATGCACTCATAGAGTCTTCTAAATATAGGAGGCCGATTTGTGTATGGTTGATCAGTAACCAAGACAAAAGTTGTCTCAGGGTTACACTTTCTCACTTCGTTGCAATAATCTTTCAACCTATGATATTGCTCCTTAAAATCACTCTCAATTATCGACTTTGCCCTTTTCCTTGCTTTGTATGCCTTCCACACAGACACATCAACCATGTAGTGCTCCCTTATTGATGCAATTACATTTTCCAACTTCAGGTTTTTGTTCATCTTCATCAAGTTAACTATTTTCTCTGAAATCCACTTGTATGAGGCATTCTTCCCCTTTATAGACACCCCACACGTGTGTTTTGCGTATAGTGTCTTCAACCGATATGTTAGGTCACCAACCCTTCCTTTACTCACAAATGCTACCCATTTGCATTCTTTATGTGCACACTTGACTCTACATCTTACCTAATCATTCTTTATAAACTTCAATTCATATCTATTGAGTAGTGCATACTCTCTCACTGCAGTCTTAAATTGTTAAAGTGAAGTGACTCCATCCTCAACTGAAATTGAAACTCTTTGCATATCTCTGACAGATTATATTTCAAGTGTTGTTCTGCAGCCACTATGTCACCCTCATCATAACTCATTCCATCAACTTCTTCAATGTCCTCAGATTCATAATCAGATAACATAGCCAAGATATTCTCCTCTCTAACCTCAATCATGTTTGATTGTTGAGGTTGATCCGTCTCGGAGCATATCAACTGTGAACTACCAACAACTTTGTCTAATACATCACCTACACCAATATCAACATATTGCCTAAAATAATCATCATCTACATTTTCTTTATCACTATCCTCAAAATCTGATATCACGGTCTCTGAAGCACTCTCATTTACTTCACTGCTACCACTGCTGTCTTTGTCCAAATCCATATTTAACCTATGAAAACCACAACATTTCATATTTAAAAAATCCTCACAGCATCAAACAGAACATATCACAAGTACAAAAGACGAGAATAAATGCAAGAAAAAAACAGAGCATCATTCTTTGGCATTACATACATACACGTAGTCTAAAATGCAATTTCAAATGGAATTTCAAACATGTTTCTTCAGTTAAAAATCTAAATACCCAGATTTGTCATTAAGCATAAGATAATAAATTCTGCAAAGTGGATATATCCCACACCTGCTCTTTTTTTATATAATCTGATTTTCCAAACACATACAAGGTAAATTAAAGCAAATAAAGCCAGGAATCTAGTGAGAGTGTGTCGAAATTAATGAGCAAAAACAAGACTAGGGTGTGAGGATTCTGAGTGAAAAACCATTACAGCCAGCTTATTTACAAACATATCTGATTATGTATGGTCTATTCTAAAAAGATCATCAGTTAGAGATGAAGAAGAAAACACACAAGTGGTTTCTGAAATACAAGTCGTCGTCATCAAAAGCCAATAATGATAATAATAGCAATGGTGTCAACATTATATCCTCCACTAAAACAAAAACAGAGCATTACAAGTTTATATGAAGCGAACGACATTGATATATACAGTTGGGTTTAGCGTCGATGTTGATATAAACAACAAGTTTCTTACCTTTAAATGAAGCGAATATCGACGACAATACACCTCTGATCTTTACTCAACGGTTGCCGTCAACGATTCCTCCTCCGGTAACGGCCACGTCAGACTTCGCTGGCAGTGGGCCCTAACCGTCCACCTTTTTCTTTATCAAGAGAGCGTCTTCCCTTAGACGTTTTCCACTAATGGTTGAAGAGTCTGTGCGTTTCTTGGGTTTTTGTTCGTGTGCGTTTTGTCTTTTTTTCTGTTTTTTAAGTAAGAAAAAATTATATCTTAAATTGCCACGTCATCTGTCCAAATAAGCATGACACATAGGCAACTTTAACACCGTTAGAGCCACATCAGATTATTTAACACCGTCAGACACCCAGCAAGTCCTTCTGAAATTTGGGGCACTAACGGTTTGAAACGGTCCAAAGTTGAGGGACCAAAACCACTACTTTGAAATTATAGGGACTAAAACCAAAATTGGCCCAAACTTAAGGGACCAAAAGTTATGTTTACACATTAATTTAAGAGGTTAGGTGCTATTCAAAAAATACTTTACGATCTTGGATGCATTAAAATTTACTTTAGAATATTAGGTGGTAGATACTGGATATTATTTTAAAAATATTTTAGGGTGTTAAATCCATAATTTAAAAAAAAATATTTTTTAAAAAAAGGTCCAAGCTTCTTCTTTTAGCCCGGCATGGCTTTAGGAAAAGGAGGCCATAAGAAGGGAAAATCCCTGAAAAAGAACTTTAAATTAGGGAAAAGACAAAAAGGTGATCTTAATTTGCATATTTCCACAGAGGTGTTAGTGCTTGATTTGTCATTTTTGAAATCAAAAGAAAATTACACCACTACCATTGAAATCATCTTCTCCATCCTTCGACAAAATCATCTCCTCCTTCAACAATAGCAACAATGGCCTCCTCTAGTAATGGCGACTATTTCTCTAATAACGGCAGGCTCTAGATCTTGAATCTCTACTACCATATGCAGCTTCTGTAATTTCTCCACCTCCCACATCAACACTGCACTCTGTATTCATTGACCCATCTTCTACAATCTCTCAAACTAACCTGATTTGCCATATATATTTGTCCACTCATTTTGAGATTACGAACTGGGCATATCGAAAAATATCTTCAGTGAAGAAGTCGACAATGATGACAAGTTCTGAATATGTACAAAATTTTACATTCACTCGAGTTTTGAATCTATCACTCGAGTAATTATGTTAAATAGGTACATCACTTGTAAGGTATCCGATGGTGATACTTGAAAATCACTCAACCACTCGAGTCCTGAACATGCCACTTGAGTGATTGAATGAATACTTGATGGTAATCTTTAAAAATCTCCTGTCACTCGAGTTCTAAATTGAGATTAGGCTTTATCCGTACAGTGTTACATTTTTTCAATGTTCTAAAAGACTTTCACATGTTCAATCACTCGAGTCCCACATCTATCACTCGAGTGATATGCATGAACAGTGTGTCACTTTTCGGGTACCTGATAGTGACACACTATTTATGCATAGCACTCGAGTGATAGACGTAGGACTCGAGTGATTGAACCTGCGAAAGTTTTATATGACATTAAGAAAATGTAACACTGTATTGATAAAGCCTAATCTCGATTTGGGACTCATGTTGATGATGAAGCAGATATCAGTGATAATGGTGAAGAAGAAAATGACGAGTTGTTGGGGGTGAGGGTGTCAGAGTTGTTATCAGCGATGGCAAAAAAGAAGAAGACGAGGACGACAATGGGTAATCATACATATGAGACAAGTAATTGAGTTGCCAACTATTCAACTCTTAAAATTAAAAAGTAAGCCATTTTCGTGAATGAAATTATCCCTATTCTCTTTCTAGATAACAAAAGGTATCAGAGCCTTGTGTGTAACCCGCTGCCGTAATTATATCCGAAATACGGGATTAAAGTGAAATAGAGACCAATAAGAAACAAAACTTATTTAAAATTCCATCTTCACGATAGGGTTTTCACAAATGACTTTCGAAATCTAATTTACCTGGTCTCATATTCAATTTTGAATACAATTGCATCACGCGGAGTATCATATTTATACAAATACCAGAGTGTACAACAATATCATCCTGGCAAATCCCGGGTTCATATCTTTACTAAATATACATAAGGCACAATTGCCCATTACAATTTCCACATAGGGATTACATAAATCTTCTCAAATACATCTACAATTATCATATCCAAACACATTCCAACCCGTACATATCCAAATCTGAATCCAAATATACATAATACTCCAAACTATGATAACCAACTTTCAAAATTAAACTCCAACGGAAACCCTAGCGCCCTTGACTGCTTGCTCCATCCTCGGTCTACCTACCCTTTCTAAAATGTTGGTAAGGGAGGGTGAGATTCTAGAGAATCTCAGTAGAAAAATAATATCAATATGCATGTATGATAGATGTTTAATGCATGACATACTTGTATCACATAACTCATGCTAACACAATGACAATTGGTAAGCTCAATGCTTCGAATAATATACTAATGGCCATAGCATAAATTGAAACATAGCTTTAAATTACACATAATCATGCAAAGCTAAGACATGCACCAACACACTAACACATATATCAAATACAAACAGAAGAGATATGTTCCCTACTCTCTTTCCACGTATGCTCTAGCCCCGCTTACTCACGATCAGAACGAATATCAACCCTATAACCAAAGCAAGGACGTAGGGTTATTCTTTATTCCAAATCCTCAACTTCATAACGCTTAAAGTTGGTTACCATTCATGACCTTTAGGTGGCTAATCAAAGCCTAAACACATACCTAAAGGCTTGGGAAATACTTGTCCAAAGATCACCTTTTAAAAGTCCAAAATGTTATTTTTGGGGGTTGGTCGCGGCCAAAAACAGCTCAGAAACATTTGGGCCGCGGTGAAGAAAATCATATTTCTTGGCTGAACTTTCAAAAATCATAACTAATTTCAGAAAAATAGAAATGGGGTGATTCCTAAGCCAAATGAAATCTATTTGAGTCCTCTTTACTATAAAAATATTGGCCATTACTAGAAATCACTACACAATTCCAGAATTACACAAATTTCATCACTGCCCCAAAATAGAGTCCATTTTCGACCTCAAACTTTGGACAGTCATATCTCCCAGTTCTCAAAACGAAATGGCATAAATTATCTGTCCATTTTGAATCTTGGGATGTGAAATTTAAGACTAAAAAGTTTCATAATTTTCTGACATAATTTGCCTAGTAAAAATGTCCACACGAACAGACTGCCCAAAACAGACTTCCAATTGACAAATTTTCAAGTTTTGCGCAATTGGCTTCCAATGGTACCATTTTCACATCAAACACCATTCCTACACAAATTTTCACAAGGAATCCATTGGAATCACCAAAAAAACTAAATTCACATCACATTGACATGTTTTACCAATAATCACAACATGTCATCACACAATCACAACACAACACACATTACCATTCCTTTCATTCCAAGTTCTCAAACCAATTCTAATGGCTCTATAACACATCAAGACACCAATTGCCACTCAAACACAAGGCAATTCATATATTTCGAAAATCACATAAAATCATGGTAAAATTCACAATTCACAATACTTAACCATAATTCACAAAACTTAGATCAAAAGGCTTTAAATACTCACCTCTTCCTCTTTCCCAAACCAATTCCTTGCTTCTTCATCTTTCCAAATTTCCTCAAGCCATCAAACACCTCCTTTCACAAATCTAAAACCATAGCAATGAAGCTCTCATCACTATGAACAACATTAATGAAGGGTATTCAAGCATTAGAGGGCACCAAATGCACCAAATCTCACCTTATTCTTTTCTCTTTCTTCCTTGCCATGAACGAACATAAAGAAACAAGAGAGAGAGAGAGAGAGAGATGAGATGATGAGATAAAGATGATGATAGACAGCAGTTTTTAGGCCCAAAAACGTCCAACTAAGGGAGGAGAGGAGAGAGGGAAGAGTTGACAAATTGACCAAGATCCAATGGTCCAAAAGTTGCCACTTGTCACACTCTTATCACATCTCCCATGAGCTCACATAAACACACACATGGGATTCCACCCCTCATAATCTCATCACAATGAATCACAACCATTGATCTTTAAGCTACCAATGAGCTTCCTCTTCGGTAACTGACCAATTGGTCAGTAACTTTACCGTTTTTCCCTGATTATGACAATTCCTCTTGAATCACCACCAAAACACATTTTCTTATTCATTTTCTTTCACAATGCGCCCTCCCCTCTATTTTAAGTCAATTTAGAGGTTAATCCATAATTGAACTCAAATACAGGGTTTTGGCGCTGCTCACAACACACACGAATCACATTCGAGTGCCAAATCACATCATATTTTCCAAAAGGGTTGTTTATCACTAACCACATCCACTTTTGAAGTCATTAACCCTTAATCACAATTTGGAATCTTGCTAAACTGGGGCTTAGAAATCCACTAATCTCAGGCTTATTCTCTAGCCTCGAGTCTCAAAATTCAGGGTATTACATTGTGTCTGGAACATGGCATTACTACCGGACACATGATCCCAATAGCATTTCGGTGAGGTCAATCAGTGTTTAGAGTTTTATCAATATCAAGACACTATTGCCTTTATGCAATGTCATTTGAATCAGCATTCTTAGGACATTTCGGATCTTAAAGACATGGCCTCTCGTCTTGAAGATCTCATGAAGAACATTTCTGTTCAAGTTTCAGCTATGAGTTATGGCATAGGGAGGCAACCTGGGAACGGAGCTTCTAATAGAGGTTTTAACTCCACTAGATCACCTTCTATACCTCCTTTAAGCTCTTTCCATGAGTTGCAACCTACCTCAGCCTCTTATTCGATCCCAACAAAATAGAGCAATATTGAATTTCCTCTATTCGATGGCTCTGACTTTAGAGGGTGGGCTTATCACTGTTGCCAATTCTTTGAAGTTGATGGAGCTCCTCCAGAACACCGGATTCATCTCATGAGTATCCATCTTGAAGGTCATGTTTTGAGATGGCATCAAACATTTATACGCCATCGCCCCTTCGCTGAAGTTCATTGGGAGGATTATTTCAAGCACATAAAGGAGAAATTCACTTACGTTTGAGAGGAAAATCCTCTAATAGCTCTCAAGAAACTTATTTAAGCTGATGGTCTTGTCTTTGACTATGAGAAGAAATTTGACGAGTTATTATCTAAAGTTGACATTCCAGAGGATGTCGCAGTGAATTTGTTTATTGTAGGACTTTGATTGGATATTCAGCAATTTATTTTGAATTTTTCTCCGACGTCACTGGCTAATGCAACGTGCTTGGCTCAGTTACAGGAGCCTACCATTCTGACCTTGCACGAAAATGCTCCGACTTGTGATTACTAGTTCACTGCATCTTCGTCATGGACTCTTAGGCACCCAAATAACTCTAGGTTACATGTTTCTACAATTTCGGGCTCTAAACTAGACCTACATGCACAAGCCCAATCACCGGCTAAACCTAACATTGCTGTCTCCTTGTCGGAATTGTCAAACTCGACACAGTCCTCCTCTGTCAAACCCACTCGACAACTATTAAAGAATGAGATGGACAAGAAACGTAGGAAAGGGTTGTGCTATTGGTGTCTAAAGAAATATACTCTAAATTATCATTGCAAGGATTCTCAGGTATATGCACTGCTGCTTGACGAAGATGAGAATTAGTTAAGGACGCCCTGGGTGATGCTCAATTGACAAAGGATGGCACTATCAATACAGTAGAAAGGTAAGAGCAAATTTTGACTCTGAAACTCTTAGGCTGTATAACAAATCAGCAAGTTGTTATTCTTATGGACACAAGGAGCACTCATAATGTCATTGATGCATCTATAGCTAAACGTCTCAATTTGAAGATTCAATAATGACCACTAATTTGGCTCGCCGTAGTAGATACTTGTCAAATCTGTGTTAGCAAATATTGTCCTGCTCTAAGCTAGGAAATGGGTAATTCCACTTTTACTTTTGATTTCCTAGTTATGAAAATGAGAGGATACAATGGTATTTTAGGTATTTATTGGTTAAGAACCTCAAGATGTTTTGCAATGAATATGGAACTTCAAGTTTTTGAGTCTAAAGTTAATGGTCAATTGATTGAATTTGACTCTTCACTTTTGAAAGACCAGAGAAATGAGTTTACAAAGCTTGCTAGATCGTTTTACTAATATATTTCAAGAACCTCAGTGTTTACTTTCTTCCCGTATGTTTGATCATGCCATTTCTCTTAAGGATGACCAACCTATTTGTTGCAAACCATATCATTATGGTTCTGTTTAAAAGACTAAAATAGAGAACTAGGTGCAACAAATGGTAGTAATTGTATTATTTGTACAAGCTATAGTGCATTTGTAGCCCTTGTCATCGTAGTTCAGATAAAAGAAGGAACATGGAGATTTTATGTGGATTTTCACAAACTCAATGAGGTCACTTGTTATTCTCTGGAAATTCTTATATTTCATCACATTTTTCTTATAGATTTGTGGTTTTAAACTAAAATTGTGCATAAACTTTATACATATGAAGGAAAATGTGATGTGTTGAAAATACTTTGAAAAGTGCAAATTTTGAGCTAAATGTATAGGGTTTTAGATTAAATTGAAGAAAGTTGGAAAGCTCATAAAATCCTTCTCTTTGTAGGAGGATTATGGCAAGAAATGAAAGCTTACATGGATCCTTGGAGGTGGAAAAAAGAAGAACAAAAACCAAAAAGGAAGATCAAAGTAACTTGAAGGTGCCCCCGGTTGCTTTTGCTATGCTACAGCGAAGTAAAAGCGAAAACACATAAAAAATAGGCCATTCTGACCGCATACGCTGTGGGTTCGCTATAACGAAGCGAAAGCAAAGTTGCGATACTACAACTGTGCGTTTTGAAAAAGTGAAGCTTCAGCTGTGTTTTTAACCTAATGGGGGCGCCAAAATTAAGAGATTCTGCACAAGGAAGAGCTCAAGAATCACAAGGAGGCTTCTTGGAGAGCTTGAGGAGGATTTTGGTGCTTCTTAGAGGAGATTCTTAGAGAAATTCAAGATTTTCTTCTCTTTTTCTGGTTTTTCCCCTCTTCTCTTCCCATTTACTGATATGGTTATGAGTTTTGTGTTGAGTTGTTGGTTTGTATTAATTATGAGTGGCTAAAACTCTCATTTAGGATTACTTCTACTCATTGTATGGATTAAAACTACTATATTTTCTTGCTTTTGCTAGTTGTTGAGAATATATGCTGATTTTTCTCCATGCTTAATTACTATCTTGTGCTTGATCACCACATGATTAGTTTGGTTCAATTGAATGATGCTTGAGAGAGCTATTTTGGTTGTAGAACTTGAGAAAAATCATGCTAGACTTGAGGTTTAAGGATTAAATGGATGATTTGTTGTTAGAATAGAGATATATCTAACAACCTAGCATAGTCTAATAAAGAATTGCTTTGGGAAAGATGATTTTCATTAATGATAGACAAGAGATTGAATATTGTTAATGAAGATTAAAAATCAATCTTGACTTGAGAGAGCTTGATTGATGATCTTAGAATCTTTGACTAGCATATGGACTCACACAATTAGCATAAGTGAATCAATTGCATAGTTTTATGAAATACAATGAGGAAGAAGTAATCCTAAGCCTTTAAACCTTGAAGTAGAATCAATTTTACAATCACCTTTGTTTTACCTTATTGTTTTTAGCAAATTTCCTTAATTGACATACTCAATTTCAAATAACTTCATTCAATTTAGTTAAGAACATAGTTACAATAATTAACTCACTTTCATCATAGTCCTTGTGGATCGACACTCGTTTACTCACTAAACTATTACTTGCGATCTGTGCACTTGTGGAAGCTAAACGGCGAACACCACTATAAAGAATAAGTTTCCTATTCTAGTTATTGAAGAGCTTTTAGAGGAGCTAACCGGTGCTACTTACTTCTCTAAACTTGATCTAAGAGCGGGCTACCATGAGAAAGAATGAAAGATGATGATGTTGCTAAGACTGCCTTTAGAACTCATGAGGGATTATATGAATTCTTGGTGATGCCATTTGGTTAACTAATGCCCTGACAACTTTTCAAGGTATTATGAATTCTATTTTCAAACCCTTCTTGCGTAAATTCATATTGGTTTTTTTTATGATATACTTGTTTACAGCAAGGATTGGGATTTTTATCTCCAACATTTGAAAACTGCCTTTTTGACCTTAAGATAGCACCAGTTCTTTGTTAAAGTATCCAAATGTACCTTTGTTGTAACTACAATTGAGGATCTTGGCCTTCTCATTTCTACTAAAGGGGTGCAAGCAGATCCCATGAAACTAGCAGCTATAGCTTCTTGGCCAATTCCCTCTTCTCTCAAGGAGTTGAATGGTTTCCTTGGCCTTACGAGGTATTATCGTCGCTTTGTGAAAAATTATGGTTCTATTAGTAAGCCCTTAACTAAGTTGTTAAAGAAGGATGTCAAATGTTTATGGAATTCTGAAGTTGATCATGCCTTCAATAAATTGAAACAAGTTATGATGTCTCCTCCGGTACTTGCTCTTTCAAATTTCAATGACACTTTTGTTATTGATATTGATGCTTCCGGAATTGGTTTAGGTGCAGTCTCATCACAAAATGGTTATCCTTTGGCATATGCTAGTAAAACCCTTCCTTATACTAAATGTCCTATTTCTACCTATGAGAGAGAGGTGTTGGCTATCCTCTTTGCCTTTAAACAATGGCGTTCTTACTTATGGGGTGCAAGTTTATTATAAAATCTAATCATTTGTCGCTTAAACACTTATTATGGCAACAAGATTTGAGCCAAGAACAATTTAAGTGGCTTCATAAGTTATGGGGATTGCATTATGAGATTGTCTACAAGAAGGGTAGTGATAATGTGGTTGCAAATGCCCTTTCTAGGAGGCTGGAGGGATCTTGTGAGGCACAAGAAGGCTCTTGTTTGGCACTTTCAGCCCCTATTTCTTCTCTCTATACATAGGTCAGGGACTCTTGGTTAGTTGATAAGGCTTTATAGAAATTGGTTTAGAAATTGGAGTAGGATTCGACATCCTACTCAAAGTATACTTGGCAATGTCACTTGCTTAAACACTATGGCAAGTTGGTTGCGGGGGCTAACCGAGGTCTTCACAATGATTTTGCTTACATTTTTCATGCAAATAGCATCGGTGGTCATTCAGGTATACATCCTACTTACAAAAGACTTGCTTCTTTTTTCTATTAAAAGGGTATGGAAAAAGATGTTTGAAATTTTGTGAGAGAATATACTATTTGTCAACGTTTCAAACTTGAATTAGTTGCTTTGCCAAGTCTTCTTCGGCCTTCCTATTCTTGAACATGTTTGGACTGAATTATCTATTGATTTTATTAGTGGTTTTCCAAAATCTTACTCTAAGACAACTATTTTGGTTGTCATCGATCACTTGCCAAAAGCCGCCCATTTCATGGCTCTTAAACACCCTTTTATAGCAGTAGATGTTGCTAATGTTTTTATGGATAATGTGGTCAAATTACATGGATTTCCTAAATCCATAGTTAGTTACTGAGATCCCATTTTTTGTGGCAAGCTTTGGAAGGAACTACTTCGTATCTATGGAGTTAATCTTCATTATTCTTCGGCCTATCACCCCTAAATTGATAGGCAAACTGAGGTTCTTAATTGTTGTTTGGAGTGTTATCTCCGTTGTATGACCGGTGATTTTCCTAAACAATGGGTTAAGTGGTTACTATTGGCAGAATTATGGTATAATACCACTTCTCATTCAGCTATTGGTATGTCTCTATATGAGGCCATCCATGGTGTTGCTCCTCTTACTCATTTACCCTATATGGCTGGGGATTCTCCTAATGAAGTGGTGGATCATACATGCTTGTCTTGAGAACTGGTTCTTCAATTATTGAAGCAGCATTTAGTAAAAGCACAGCACCAGATCATTCACCAAGCCAATAAGAACAGAACTGAGCGCCACTTTGCTGTCGAGGATATGGTGTACTTGAAGCTGCATCCTTTTAGGAAGAATCTACTCAATAATTCCTTTCTTCATAAACTAGCTGCTTGTTACTTTGGACCTGTCGAAGTCCTGAAAAAAATTGGTGTTGTTGCCTATGAACTTGAGCTTCCACCAGAAATAAGGGTGCATTCGGTGTTCCATGTTTCTCTTCTTAAAAAGTTTGTTGGCCCATCCCCCAATGTCACTCAATCCTTGCCTCCAATTGATACTCAGGGACAATTTTTGCTGGAACCAGAAGAGCTCCTAGGACGTAAAATCATTAAACATCACAATCTCCCTATTACTCAGGTGCTGGTACAATGGAAATTCACTTAACCAAAGATGCTAGTTAGGAAGATTTAGCAGTTATTCAGCAATAGTTTCCTTAGTTTCCTATTGCCGCTCCACCTTCTTCTACTATCCTTGTGGACAAGGATCCTTTTTTTTGGGGGTGGGGGAGTATTGCTATATGCTAATACTTGAGTAAGGCCTATTTACTAAATAATTGTGACAAGAATGCATCTAGAATCAGTTAGAAGAGAGAGAATATGGTTATGACGTGTCCAGGCTGAGCAGAAGAGAATATATGTGCTGTAGTAAACCAATTGCCATTTTCATGAATGAAATTATCCCCATTTTCTCTTCTAGATAATATTGGGTTTTAATAAAAACCACATTAAGATTGCTGGAAAGTTGAGTGAATTGGTTACCAAATGGAAAACAAGTTTCTTATGTTTCTGCACGGTAAAAGGCATAGTCAAAGACTTAAAGCTACCACCACATGCAGAATCAGATTCAGGCATAACCCAAAGTTTTTGCCCAGTCAGATAAATGACGATTTGAAGCAATTACAGCAGCTTACATTCTAATGAAGAACTGTTCATTTATCATGGGTACTAAGGATGTTCAAAACCCAGACTGGGGCGGGGATCCCCCAATTCCAATTCCCTGTCTCGGTTTTTGGACGGGATGCAAATTGCATCCCGGGACCGGGACCAAATCGGGAAATCTCGGTTTTTTTTTTTAAAAATAAACTTAAAATATATTATTATATTAATTAAATTTTCTATAATCTAGTGTTTACAGTGATTATTTAACACCTAATAAGGTCATAATAATCACACAAATTGATATATAATTGAAGAATAACATTTTATTATTATTATTATTATTATTATCACCTCATCATTTTTGTTATTATCTTTATATATTATATAGTTAGAATTAGTATCACGATATATACAGTTTAACTCAAACTAAAGATGTGATACACATTTTATCAAATGATAATTTAATTTATGGGGTAAAAAATACAAGAATAAAAGAATAACTTGATTTATAAGGTAAATTTTTTTAAAAAAAATAATAAATAATAAAAAGGGGGGATGGGGACGGAACCAGGATCATAAGGTGTGATCCTGGTTCCGATATATCCTGGTCCCGGTTTTCCCCATCCCGGTCCTGGCCAGGACGGCAAATTCCGGAAATCAAAATGTTTGAGATTGGGCTGGGACAACCGGGACCTGGATACTTTGAACACCCCTAATGGCTACTCATTATTCTTCCTCCCCCACCCTTCTTTTCTCTCATGGTATTTGTTGAAAGTCAGACACTTCCATAGAAAACAACTCTTTATTGATGAGGTAAAAAGATTTCTTCCTTACTGGATAATCAAAATTTCATTCAATGTAATTAAATTAGATCCAACTTCTATGTTCACTAGTTGTTTCATATAGATAAACAATAATGAAATGAATTCTTCTAGAAATACATACTGTAAAGAAAAATGCATTGAACATCCATATATCAATGTCAACATTCAATCTACAAAAGAAGCCATGGATTGTGCAATGTATACTTTAGACTTTGCACAACATACTAAAACCACGTCTAATTGAAATAAGGGAACGCTTTAACTATGACATAAGTATTATGTAATAACCATACAAGGCAATAAATGAAGACATGTTCTTTTGAGTCATGAGGAGGAAACTAGAGAAACATCAGCTATGCAAAATAATAGCTGAGGTACCAAGAACATGCCACACAAAAATAACTTGATACTTTCAATAAAATAAAAATAAAACCAAAGAAGGGGGGAAATTGATACTGGATAGCTAAGCTCAACATTCAATTGGCCATATTAATTTTCCATTTCGACAATGGTGGACGGTCGGTGACTTATTGGCCCAAGGTAAAATTAAAGAATGATTGCATTAGAAGGGAAAAGGAAAAAGAAAAAGCTGATCCATTTAACAAAAATCATTTACCTTAGCAGTAGAAACAGTAGAGTTAACAACCACTGCACACACCAGGACATTGCCAGAGAAGAGCATAATGATAAAGCTTAGGATCATTGATCTTATTTTCATTTGGAAACTTCCTCTCCTCAGGCCTCAGAGCATAGTACTCTGTAGTCAGCCGCATATAGAAAGACAATGAAGGCCTTTAGTGGTGGTCCTTGCAGCAAGAGGAACAAGATATGACGCTTGAGCTTGCTGAGTCCGAACTTGCTCTTCAGCTTTATAATTCATTGCACGAAGCTTTGGCCTTTAAAGCCATAAGATGGCAGTATGGGTAAGCACGGTCAGCTTTGGACAACATAGCATCCATGTGTTTCATTTTCTGCAAAGCAATGTGAACTTCACTTGTTTTTAGATTGAAATGAAAATCACTTGACTTTGATTGTTGAAACTTGAAATTAGAGCAAAGCATCAATATAATTATATAAATGTTTTTGTCATTTTTGAACAGCAAGGCAAACCGTCATAGAGTTTTAAGCCATAGTTGAAGCTAGAGATTTCTACATCATATTTAGTAGAGACTGGCAATGGCAATTAATTGGGAAATGAATGCAAGTAAGGAACATCAAAGAAGAATATACCTCCTTGATAAATCTGAATCCTTATTGGCTTCTCCAACTACATGTTCCATCTCTTTAATTCGCAGCTTCAACTCCTCCACCAAGCGTGAGGCGCTGCTTGGTGGTGCAAACAGCAAGTATGCTTTGGCTCTAATAATTTGGTCTTTAATCTCCATTACCCTCTCATTTGATGCTTTATGTGACTGAGAGTGTAAAGTTGGATGATTTTGTGATGCTTTTCTATCAGATTGCTCAATTCTCCCATCCATATTTTCATGTTTTGCTCCTTGGGATTAAGTGTTCATTCTCTGATCTTGTGAAACTGTTCCTTAAATTTCTTCTGCAAATACAACCACATTAAATAGTGATGTAAAACTGTAAGCACGTAAGCTCTTTTTCACTATTTTTAAATAATTCAACTATCATTGTAGATTGCATCCCACCATCCAAGTTATGCTTATGTATTTACTCAATAAAACTAGAAAAATAGGACAGAACATTTTCCCACCGTGAACCACTGCCCTTTCGTTGTCCTTATATATTATTTTCCATCTAAGACCAGCTATAAAACATAGGCGAGGCAGGATATGCTATTCAGCCAGCAAACTAGGTCTACCTGATAAAATAAAATTAGAAAAATTTTATTGTACTACTATTCGATCAATATTGCTTTATGGTAGTGAAAATTGTCTATGAAGGGGCTTCATGAGCATAAAATGGGTAGCTAAAATGAGGATGTTAAGATGGATGTGTAATCATGATAAGATTCATAATAAACTTATATGAAGAACGGATGGAGCGACAACTATTGAAGAAAAATTGTAGAAAATCATTTGAAGTGGTTTATACACATAATGTGGCTTTGCCTAAGGGTGTTATAGGCTAATACTTGAGTAAGGGCTATTTAGTAAATAATTGTGACAGGAATGCATCTAGAATCAGTTAGAAGAGAGAGAATATGGTTATGACGTGTCCAGGCTAGGTAGAAGAGAACATATGTGCTGTACTAACTAATTGCCATTTTCGTGAATGAAATTATCCCTGTTCTCTCTTTTAGCTAACAAACATTAGTGTAAAATACTAATTTAACTACATGATTTTGCATCAGTTACTTGAAAAATAGAAGTGATAATTCATGTGACATAATTTCGTTTCTGTTTTACATGTAACTAATGTTGTAATATACATTATGACATCAGTTACTTGAATAACAAAAGTGATAATTCAAATTATATAAGTTTGCTTCTGTTTGAAGTGTAACTGACGCAGTAATGTACAATATGGTATCGGTTGTATATTCAACTGATGTCGTAATTAAGATGCTATAACAATAATAATTATGAAATCAATTTAGTAAGAACCAGAAGCCATAATTAATATAAATTTTTGGAATTTAATTGTGAAATAAATAAATTTGAAATATGATATGTCATAACTGTAATTAAATACAATAAATAAATTTTAAAAAAAAATATTTTTTCCCAAAATATAATTATATTATAGTTATATTATAAATGACTTTTTTTAAGTGGGTCATTTATAGCTCAGGACCATCTAGTAGAGATTAGTGAATTTCTTTTAACTATTGAACTATACCTATTAATTATTAAAAAAAATGGATTATCAATTTATGCGTGGAACTTGACCCAAAATTTATAATTTATTTACCGAGTTTACTTATAGCATCAGGTCCTATAGGAAACCAAGGCCTTAATTATAACCCACATGGCTCTAAGGATGTCTTAGAAATATATTCGCTATTTTTTTTTCTAAAGAAAATGAAATATTGTGCCTGTACCCATTCCACCCGACTCCCTAATGCCTTCAACAAAAACCTCCACTACTCTGCTAACTTCACGGCTTCTCTATATGAATTTTTCTCAGCTAACTTCACAGCTGCCCTTCATCGCTATTGACGTAGCGGCTTCCAGATAGAGTACTACAAAAAAACACTCAATTTCTAACAAAATTTGCTGCGGAATTTTTTCCACAGCAAATTCTGTTGAAAATCTGTCAAAAATTCAATTGAAAATTTTTCCATGGCTAAATTTGACATGGAATTAACTACAAAAGAGTTCCATGGCTAAATTAGCCACGGAATTCTGTCACAAACTTTATGGAAAAATTTTTTGCCACGAAACTTTTCCTTGGCAAATTCGTAGCAAAATTTTCAAATTTATAAAACTTTATATTAAAAATAATATTATAAAATTAAGTATTAAATAATTTTAATTAGAAATAAAATATTATTAGTAATGAATATTATATTATTATTTATTAATATTATATTTAAAATTGTTTACTAAAATAATATTTTTAATATTATTGTATTAGTTATTATTTAATTTAATTTAAAAATAAATTATTAGATATTAATATTATTTTTATCATTTTATATTAAAAATAAAATTTATAATATTAAATTGTTTGTTATTAAGTAATTTAAATTAAAAATATATTTAGATTTAGAAAATTGATTAAAATATAGTTTTAAAAATATTTATTAAAGATTTAAAATTTATTGAATTTGAAATTAATTAATCATAAGTGTGTGTATATATTTTTTAAGAATTTTTATTTAATATATTTTATTTTTAATAATATTATATATATAATTAATTTTATAATATAATAATATTATATATATAACATTATGTAATAAAATGATGCAGGTTCATCTTGGTGTAATTGGCAAAGGCTCGAGGGCGAAGGAATCAGAAGCATGAGGGAACGGGTTCGAATAGGAGGGGAGACATTTCAAGATTTAAAAGGCGCAGACATGTGGTAGTGCTCGGAGGTGACACTTGGCACACTTCAAAGAGGGACACGTGATGCACTGTGAGGAGGGTGGACACGTGGCAGCGATAGGAAGTAACATGTGGCAGTGCAAGGAGGAGACACTTGGAGCACTTCGAGAAGGGACACATGGTGCATTGCGAGGAGGGTGGACACATGGCAGCGGTATGAGGTAACATGTGGCAGTGCAAGGAGGAGACACTTGGCGCACTTCCAGGAGGGACACATGGTGCATTGTGAGGAGGGTGGACACGTGGCAACTGTAGGAGGTGACATGTGGCAATGCAAGGAGGAGACACTTGGCGCACTTTGAGGAGGGACACGTGGTGCACTGTGAGGAAAGTGGGCACGTGGCAGTACGAGGAGGAGACATGTGTCTGAACCAACGATGAGGTGGCCTCCTACGGACGTGACATGTGGTATTTGAAAATTTAAAAAAAAAAAATTCAATGGATTTGGAAATTCATTTGTCACGCATCTATTACAACATCGGTTTAGTTACACTGCGATGCCGTAATATATTCATTACGACGTTATATCTTGAGCAACTAACTCCGTAATATATTCATTTACGGCGACATATCTTAAGCAAGTGATGTCATAATATATATTTTTCTCTACGACTAATTCCGTTACACCCTAAATGCTATGGCGAAAATGCAATTTTAACTAATGTCAAATTAACTTTTTGCACTAGTGAAAAGGTATCATAGCCTTATGTCTGGCAAATGGCACCGCCACCAGACACACGATCCCAAGAGCGTTTCGACTAGCTAAAGCAACGTTTAGGGCTTCATTAAGCCACCATTGCTTTTATGCAATCTCATTTGAATCAATATTCTTAGGACATTTCGGATCTCAAAGACACAGCCTCTCATCTTAAAGATTTCATGAAGAACATTTCTGTTCAAGTTTCAATTATGAGTCGTAGCACGGGGAAGCAACCTGGGAACGGAGCTACTGATGGAGGTTCCAACTCCACTAGATGCCCTTCTACACCTCCTTTCAGCTCTTTCCATGAGTTGCATCGCACCTCAGCCTTTTATTCGATCCCAACAAAATAGAGCCGTGTTGAATTTCCTCGATTTGATGGCTCTGACTTTAGAGGGTGGGCTTATCGTTGTCGCCAATTCTTTGAAGTTGATGGAACTCCACCGGAACACTAGATTCGTCTCATGAGTATCCATCTTGAAGGTCACACTTTGAGATGGCATCAAACATTTATGCATCAAACAATATCTTCATTACTCCATTTTCTGCAATGATTTTGAACCCCTTTGAATGTAGAATTCCCATAGAAATAAGATTTTTCTTCAAATCCGATACATAACGAACATCTATTAATGTTTTGATCAATCCATCATGGTTCCTTAATCGAATTGAACCAATGTCATATGTGATAAGAAAAGTGTTATCTGCTATGTGGACAACTCCACATCCTCTTTCTTGGAAATAAGTGAACTAGTCACGGGTAGGACACATATAATGGCTACAAGTTGAGTCCAACAACCATACATCTAATGGTTTTGACAACGTCGTTGTAGATAGTGAGAAATCCGAGTTTTCATTATTACAGTCAACTACATTTGAGTCCATAACAGCCTTCCCATTGTTAGGTTTGGCTTTGTTTTTCAATTTTGGATAATCTTTCTTTCAATGACATTTTTCTTGATAAAAGACACATTCATCTTTGTTGGGTCTGGATCTTAATATGAATCTCCCTCTCTTTAATTTCATCTGGCTTTCAATACATCCCCTCACGACTAATGCTCTACTTCTCCGCCTCTTTTACATCCTCCAAAAAGAAAATAATAAAAATATTTTTCATTAACATGGCTTCTTTATTCAGATATATAATTAGCTATTCTCTGATTATTTGAACTCTATATATAACCATCTCCTCTGTGCCTTTACCATTTCCAAGCCAGATTCAATGTCTGCGGCTCAGGATTAGTAATTATTACGTGTCGCAGGCTTGAGAGCAACTATCAGAAAATATAGTTGATTAAAAAAATTAAAGTCTTAATTTTTCACACGATGACATGCATATTATATATAGATATAGTTGCATTCATCATAAATAATTGAATAGATGCCTTGCTTTTCAATGTTGGTTTGGATATTCGCTTTCAAGTACTTAAACCCTAACCAAAGCAATATATGTTTCAGTTTCCGCATCCCTAAAAGAAGATTAACTTGCCCAAAAAAAAAGGTATACAAAAGGGGAATGTCCTGACTAAAGTTAAATTTTAGATCTTCTATAATATTATTTATAAATAAAAAGCATATGTATTCAGTTTATTCCGACAAGGATAAGAGATCACGTGGATAACTAATCTGATCCATTTAGTAGTAATTAACTATAAGCGATCTAATAATTTGTCAAAATAAAATTTATAAGTCATGGAATAGTTTATTAATTAATAGCTAATTGATATGACTTGGCAGTAATTCCTAAATAGTTAGTGTATATATGTTGAGGGGCAATCAAGCTGAAAGCTGATCCATTTCGATATATATATGCGGTTTTGCGGTTTTTAGAAGTAAAGTGAGCCATTTAATTTAATTATTAAGAAATAATCATAGTTGAACTCAATCAAAAGGTAAGATTAAAGAATGTTATTAAATTATATCTGATTCCTTCCAAATTAAAAAAGAAAAAGGTGTACTGCCAACCGTATGATCTTTCTAAGGATCCATGGATGATGGAAAGAGAATAATTGCATCGAAAAGAAAATACATAAGATCATCAAAACTATAGCAAGCCATGGAATTATTAGTTTTTTTTTTTTTTTTACTAAATTAATTGCGTGTACACATTGGACAAATCCATTTTCACATGTATAGTTCCATATACGTGCGAATAACACTTTTCGGAAAATTAGGGCCTGTTTGTTTTTATTTTCTTTCTTTCTTTTTTGTTTGGAGTTTTTCGAAAGCATCACACTTCCGTCCTTTTTTTTTTTTTAATCAACTCCTCACACTTTCTTTTACAACTAGCGAAAGTGACTTGTCGAACGATACTCAGGCAGGTTATATTTTTTCTAGAACCTATTTAGTTCAGTTACATATATCTGCAATATAATGCAATATCCATTACCATAATATGTAGAGATGAAGAGAAGGGTAATCTTGTTCATGAGGGATGTCACTTGATTACGTCAAAATGTGGAATGAAAATTACTAATATTTTTTTTAATACTATCATTCGTTATTCGGTTTGGGATTCATAATTATCTCTGCTATGCAACATACATAAGTGTTTTTTCTAAAGACTTAAACTCAAAACTTAAAAAAAATTATTGCTAAACCAACTACAATGTTGGTAAATTACCAATATTGGTTACCATAAAAATTAAAAACTAACTGAACACACACAGAGGGGGGAAACTCCCTAATTACCATTATCAAAAGTTACAAAATCAATCAAGCAACTTATATATATATATATAGTGTGTGTTTGGATTAGTTTTTTTTTAATAGTTTTTACTACTTACGAGATAAATGTGTGAGATGAGTTTTGTCTCGGGTTGCGCAAACCATGATTTGGGATATTGTCAAACACATACATATATTAACTTATAAAAATTTGTGTAGCGTGTTTGTTTCGGCGTTTTGAGGGGGAAATCGGACTTCAACGGTGCTCAATTGGACTTGAACAGTGTTTTGATCAAAAGTGAGTGTTTGTTTCAGCGATTGGATTTAAGGTGAAAAAAGTCATAAGTTGGAAAAATTCATAAGCCTCAAAATGAAGCTTATTGGAGCTTATGTGCCTGTATGTGTATAAAAAAATATTGATAGGAATATTTTCATATTTTTGAGGATCAATGAGGTACTCAAAATCACTTTTAATCACAAAACTTCTTTTATGAAAAATGTTCTAAATAACTTTCTCTTTCTTTAGATAGTAATTTTCTGCTAATTAGAGAATACTTTGGGATAAGAGTTTAAGCAAGTTTTGAGTTTTATTAATATATAACTGTAGAAATGTAAAGAATAATTAATAATTAATTTTAATCAGTTTATATTTATTATTTAGTTGTTTTATGATTTTATAATCAATTTTTTTTATAAATATGTCATAAATTACTTTCTATATAGTGTTTTTACCCATTAAATTTAGTTTAAATAATTTATTTGGATTATTGGAGGTATTATTGAGATTTTAATTGATTTATTTTGTTAGATTTTGAGCTATGTGAAAATATAAGTTAGGATTTAATATTTAAATTAGAGTTTGATATAATTTATAAGATTTAAGCTTGAGGTGCACAGTAGAAAAGACTTTTGGAGTGTACCACTTTAAATTAGAATTTGATATAATTTTATTAAAATTGTACCATTACCAAATTTTCAAAGTTAATTTTTGAGAAAATTGTGAAAAAATCTCTCCGTGTGTAGATATCTTCCTAGGTTTCATTGATAATTAAGTTGTCAATGATGAATATTTTCACAATTATCCCTTCATTTTTTCATTTTTCATATTTTTTTCAATTCTTTTCTCTTAATTAATACAAAAGTCATTTATGCAAAAGTCAAACCAAACATCCTAACTTTTACATAAGTTACTTTAAATTACTTATACAATCGCTAATCCAAACACTTATCATTTTACCCAATATAAATTTTTTCCAATATTAAAATTCTAAAAATTTAGATAAAAATAAATTACTTATCTAATTGTCAAAACAAACACAACCTGAATCAAATGAGGCTTAAAAAGAGGGAGAGAGAAACTCCTATTGGTGAAAGATCACAGATTCTGTTTTTTGGTCACATAAAAAAATTCAGATATGCAAACTGTCACACTCAGCTATTTTTCTCTTCTCGGGAAAGAAAATGCTCTGCCATATGTGGTAATTGGGGGAGACTTTTAACGTGACACGAGATTTTCCTTTATAACCAGATTTTAGCACAGTTCTTTTAATTAAATATAATTTTTTTAGGCTGGCAGGCCGTAAGCAACAGAATTTAATATACATTGATTGATATGATTAATCTTCTTCCTTACCCAACTCTCTCTCTCTCTCTCTATATATATATATATATTTATAAATAAAATCATATAAAAATTCTAAAAAATTTATAAACAATCCGATGATTTTTCAAGAGTTAAATTATAAATTTGTTCTGAAAGTTTTCACTGAAAATCAATATTATCCTAAAAGCTTTTTAGGTATAATATTGCCCAAAAACCATTAAAATACTGCAATGTTGCATTTTTCTTTAAAAAGTTAACTGTCAGCATCATTTTTTAACGATTAGAGTTAGTTTTTTAACGATATGAGGTAACATTGCTTCGTTTTGAAATTTCTGAAGTGATATTGAACATGAAAAAATTTTCAGAATAATATTGTTTTTCAGCAAAATCTTCCAAAATAAATTTACATCTTAACCTTTTCCCTGACTATCCCTAACATTCATCATGGGAGTTTAATCCTTTCTACGGCTTTTTAAATATTCATCATTTAAAAATACTGTATTTAGTCCATCACATTCATTTTCCAAGTCCAACTGCGGCCAGTTTTCGGATTCCCACTCTTATTCTCTTATACTTGGCCATATCCATTTAACAATACCCCCACCATATTCCATAATCCCTTCAATCCTTAATGCAGCACTTATTTGGAGGGTTAATATTAATCTAAAATATAAGATTTATTTTTTATATTTATCAATTTTTTTTTTAATTTACTCGAGACTCCATTAACAATAATTAAATAAGAGAGTGCATTTAAAAATATATATGATATTAACTAATTTAACTAATTGGAGATTTTCAAAACCTGGGATGGGATTGGGATACCCCAATCCTGGTTCCCTGCCCCAGTTTTTGATCGAGATGCAATTTCCATCCCGGTCCTAGTAGTATCGAAACGGGATTGGAAAATCCTGATCTATTTTTTAAAAAAATAATAAACATAAAAAATCTTATTATATTGGATAAATTTTCCCTATTGTATTATTTAAAGTGATCATTTAATAGCTAATAAGGCCAGAGCAATTACATAAATTGATTTAGATATAAAGAATAACATTTTATCATCATCATTATCATAAAGTATATAGTTAGGATAATATCACGATGTCTGTAAATTAACTCCAATTAAAAATATGATACACATCTTATCAAATGATAACTTAATTTATGAAATAAAAAATTAAAAAAACAAGGGGACCGGGATCTCAAGGGCAATCTCGGTTCCAATCCCGATCTTGGCCCCAATATATCTCGGTCCTGGACGAAATGGGAAATTCTTAAAATCGAAATATTTGGGAGTAGAGCAGGACGATTGGGATCGGGATATACTTTGAACACCTCTGTTACTAACTTTCTTAATCTAACTAAATTAGATAAATAGGTCCTATATTAAAAATAGATAGAAAAGAGTATGTTGTTTTGAATTAACGGGAAAGACACTCATAACTTGAAATTATAAATGAGATAGAACTTGTAACCTTACATCCATACGTGAGATTTAGTGGGTGTTTGGGAAGTTTCCAAACTTAGGTTTGTAATCCGAGACAAAACTCTTTTCACATATTTACTTCGTAAATCATAAAAGTTATTTTCAAAAATTAATCCAAACACATACTTAATACAACTGCGCTTTAAAGCCATGGTCGGTACTTAGTAGCCATTAGACATTGATAAATGAAAATAGAACCTCATAAATAAATTATTATGAGAAAATTTGTGAAAAATCCACCATTAATAATTATTTTTTATTTTTTATTTTTTTGGTGTGATGTGAATAACCTAGATTGAAGTGCTCGTATTTTGTCCATGCAAAATTTGCATAGAACCAAAACTTTCCTTTATATTAAATAATGTGAGGTTTTGGCCAAAAAAGTGTTAAGTGAGGTACAGGATTATCTGACCTCCTTTGAGGGAAGGAGGAAGAGGAATATACGAAAGCGAGTATTTCAGCTAACCTCCAAGACTTCAATCATGTACTAAAATTTTCTGAAATTTCATCTAGCTGTTATGTTAAAATGAAATTAAATTTTAGAGGTAAAAATATAATAAAGTTCTTATTATATTTATCTTATAAATTATCTTATTTATCTTATAAATACCCATATCTATCTTATAAATTTTTATATTTATCTTATAAATGGCCTAAATATTTTTAATTCAATTCTTTTGAATCCTATTATTTATCTTGTAAATATCTTTATTTATCTTTTAAATGCTCTTATTTATCTTATAAATATCCAAAATATTTTTAATTCCTAGATTCTTTCAAATCATTTTATTTATCTTATAAATGCTCTTATTTGTCTTCTAATTGCTCTTCTAAAAAAAATAAGAGAAATTATATTTTTATCCACAAAACTTAATTTCATTCTGACTCTTAAGTGTAGTAAAACTTCAGAAGATTTTAAAGGTTGATTGAAATTATGTCACATCCCTTAAACTCAATGAAATTTTCCCCCAAACGAAACCCGAAACGTACAATCAAAAAAAAAAAAAACCCGAAACGAATTAAAAATTTTAAATTTATTTGACGGTTAGGATCGTTTCGATTTTAACTTATTTATTATTGCCTTGTTGGTAGGCCAAACAAAGTTGGTGGAAGGGAAATGATTCCGGGTCGAACGGGGTCCACGTTTGGATGTTTGCTTCTTATCGCCATAGTGTGTGGGATTGTCTCCATCTGATAACGTATGACAATTTGCTAATTTGGTACTCAGGCCATGTGATTTTCTAAATTTAAATTTTCATTTTCTGACCTTTGTCACTCCCTTTCATTATACAACTAATTAATTAATTAATTAAAACGATATAAGGTTCGTGATAGTCACTGCACACTGAATTTTTCTAATAAAGTTTAATAACTTAATATAGTGTTTGATTTCTCAAGTTTGCCCTCATCTTAATTTTATTCCATTAAGTTTTAAACCATGGATTTAAATCTTCAAAAAGTAAAATAGTCTAAGTTTTTATTAATTTATAAGGACTAGTGTTTTAAACAAAATGAAACTTAAAATTAAGGACCAAAACCTATTATTTAAAGTTTGTGAAACTATAACTAAAATGAAGATAAGCTTAGAGCCTTAATAGACCAAATATTGTATTAGCCCTAAGTTTACCCCTAACCCACTTATTAGAGTTGTCTTTTCATTTTTTTACATGTACTGAAGTTTTTTATCATTTATTCAGTCATAATTTAAGTAAAAAATAAAAAAGGTTATAAGGTATGATTATTCTATGCTACAGTTTAACATAAGATTGATTTTTCCGTATATCAAGTAAGCATAAAATGTTTGTAAGACCTTATAACCCAACTGACATCAAATATATATTCCTTAAAATTTTTTTAAACATGAGATTGTAAGTTTAAAGTTCAAACCTCTATAAAAAATATATACTCCCTCCAGTCCTAAATATAGAATAAAGTTTGTAGTGTAATTTGTACTACAAACTTTGTCCTATATTTAGGACCGGAGGTAGTATATAATAAATGTGTGAATTGAATGGAGAGAATCAATATGAGTGACATCACTTTAAGTTGCAACCGCATGCCTGATCATTAGGATAAAACAAACTCTTCATTCTAATAAGAAGTATGACTATAGGAATATAGTACTCCCTTCAGTTTTAAATATAGGATAAAGTTTATAGTGTAAATTATACTATAAATTTTGTCCTATATTTAGGACCGGAGGTAGTAACATAGTAACCTGAATAAAATAGGGGAGAGAGTAGTTCTTAGACTTGTCTAAATTAGGACTCACATATGAATTACACAGTTCTAAATACAAAAGCCATATTCATTGTCTTTTTTGATCCTGGGCAATAGTAGTAACACACTGTTCTTTTGACTTTCTTACTTGATGTAAAGTTTTTATTTCCTTTTCATTCAGAAAACCATATTTTTTTGGTCGAAAATTCAGAAAACCATATTCATTCTCCTACAAGTCTCTATAAATTGAATCAATCATCACTTTGTATTTACTGAACTAATTATTGAACCAAGTATTTCATGAATGATGATGAGAAGTTAAAGCAAGGAAAACAATGAATTTGATCTTTTCCAAACACTAATTATTCTTAATTCCCCACGGCATCATGTTCTCACCTTGGATCTTATCTTTGGATATACACAAGCACGCAACGATGATGTGTTGGAAAACAAAAAATAACGTAAAGATATTATATAATTTTGAGAAAACTATCATAAGTGCTTAGAAAATAATGTAATAAATAAAAGAATTTCATCGACAAGCTAAGTAAGTATAAAACTGCTGTCAATTCTTTTATTAAAACTTATTATTACTCAGTTCTACTCTATTATTGTGAGATTTTTTAGTCATTATATATTATTTTCGGATACTTAAAGTAATTCTCATGTAATCAGTAATTTCTTTGTCCTCACTTCGATGTTTTACCAATAGTGTCAGTAGTGTGATCTAACGCAACCATATAACATCAAAACCAGGTCTGGTTTAAATATAAACTACTCTGATCCTATTTATAAGTCTTTTTTAACTAAATTCTACATATTAAGAAGAGGTAGTTAACTCAATGATTATGTGATAAATTTTTAACTATGCCCTCATTTATAAATAACTACTTTTCAACTATTTATTCTCTATCTATTTTTAAATTATTTATTCCACTGAAACTAGACTTATAAATAAAATCAAAGTGGTAAACTTTTTCAGTTTATGACTTACTTGAATTTTAGGAAACCAGCACACAAGTGAATGGCCAGTGAGACCATGGCAATCTTATCAAAGTGTGAATAAAGAAATGGGTTAAGGTGCGCTTCTTTTTTAATTGCAATGATAAGAGAGAAGACTCTTGGGGTCACAACGGGCGGTTACAGTAGTCCTAAGTACAGAAAAATACTAACGAGGCTAAATCTTAGCTGAGGTCAGCTAACATTTGGATCGAACAAAAATCTGGCGGATGTTCCAAAAGTGACAGATCATTGTTCGAGTCGAGGGCCCTCCTTGCCAAAATATCAGCACACATAAGGGCTTCTCGATGACTGTGGAAGATCTCTAAGTCTCAATCCCTATATATTAGTTGTCAACACCCGTTTCCATTTCGATAATCAAAGAGTAATAAAGACGGAATTCAATGGGCATACAGAAAAGTACAATTATACTGATAAAAATATTCGTTTACGATCCCAACGTCATTCGTTTACAATTCCGATATTGTTCATCGACGGAAACAAAAAATACAGCGGAAGTTTTAATATTTACAAATTTCACCAAAATATCACAAAATAGACTAATTATGACCACGATCTTGTCTGCGCCTCGAGACACTTGCCGCTCACTCTCCGGCGTCTACATCTTTTCCCTTTGGCCCACTGGTACCCGCTGAGGTGTTGATTTAAAAATAGGGTGAGATTCCGAAGAATCCCCGTAGAGACATAATATCGTTCATAGAAAATGCGAAAAGTAAATATGTCATGCGCCAAGGTATGCACAAATTAATGAACAATATAAACACATCATCGTCATGTATACATGAGTAGGGCCCAGCCCCACAATCTACACCGGTTGGACTTCTGCCAACTCCCAGTGTAAGTGCACCTCTGGCACTAACAACCTCTCTCTAGGCAAATCATGTTATTAATAAAGTGCATTTACAAAACAATGGCATCCACACAATCACATAACTTATGGCATAGTGTATGAAGGATAATGTCCCTACCTCAAAGCTTTATAATCCTCTTTTAAATGTGCCTCGAAGAACGTGTCGTATCCGGCCTCCAAATCGATCCTAAAATATTAAATGTACCAGAAATAGGTCATAACCTATCCAAGTATCATTTTAGACTCTTCCATAGTGTTTATTGTGGTTATATTAGTCTATGGTGAAAATTTACAAAAATGCCCCCGGGAACCCGGCCCGGCCCGGCCCGATGGCACGTTTTCCCAAAATTTTGACCAAAGCTATTTTGACTTATTTTCGCCCAAGGAATCCATTTCCGGGCTCCAAATCGCCAAATTCACGGTCAAATTACGAAAATACCCTTGTCAGCCCCTATTTAGTGATTTCAGTGGCGTTTTCGTAATTATGCTTTTTTCGGCCTCTACCGAAAAAGTGCCCAACTGTAACCCCACCTATTTTTGCCCACTGAGTCCAATGGAACCATATATTTCATGAAAATCCAACTCCTTGTACCAGTTCTGGTCTGGCCGAAATATTGAAGGGAAAATAGAAAAATGAAGCTTTGTGTTTTAGCTTCCAAAACTTGTACTTTTCCACTTCTAATCCTAGATTAATTCATTTAAACCCTTCATAATCATGATTTAAAGGATTTTGGGCAGCATAACCCCTTAGGATTATGGCTTTTCCAATTTCACAACTTAACCAAAAATCACATAAATCAAACAACAATCACCAACAACAACTTCAATACATAAAGAAGTTGAGATTTTGGAGATTACCTCTTGATCCTTGGTGTTTCTCTCTCTAGAACGTCCTCTCTCTCTTCTCCTTGAGCTAAGAATGAGTCTTCAAGATCATAGATTCATGAAGAAACATGGTTTAGAGAAGGATCTAGGGGAAATGTTACAAGGAAAGCTTAAGAATCAACTCTTACCTTAAGATTTCTTCTTCCTCTTCCCTCTAACTCTTCAAAGTTTCTCCAAACTCTCTCCCTCTCTATGTTGGACGAAAATGCATGAAGGGAAGGGAAGAGAAAGCCTTCATAAAAATGCTCCCTTGATTCCCAACCATTGATCTCATCTAAGGTTGTTATGGTGACACATGTCAACCACCATACTTGCCTCCATGCTTGCACCATACTTCTCTTTTGTGTGCACTCAACCTTGCCATGCTTCCCTTTTGTGTACACTCAACCTAAATTATCATTTCCTTCTCTCTTGGTTGGCCAAAAACGTGCTCCCTCTTATACTCCAACTAAATCAAGTGTTCCTTCCATTTACTCAAGTCAATTGGTGCAAAAGTTGGCCACCTAACCTTATGACATAAGTAAGGACTTATGACACAACAATTATCTCCATCATCTTTCATGTGGTGTTGACACTTGGCCTCATTGGATTTTGACACTTGTCTTCTCCTCCTTCATCCCTAAATTTCTAAAATAATTAAGAGAAAAAGGAAGATTACTTTATTTCTCAAATTTTCGGAATAATGCCAATTCTGGCAGATTTTCTGCCTTAATTTTGAAAAATCATAACTAATTTTGTAGACATCGTTTCGAGTCGATTCCAAAGCCTATGGAACCCTCATTGAGTCTAGTTTCAAGGAAAAATATGGAATTTCACTGGAAATGATCATATTATTCCCAGATTTTCAATCTTTGATCTCTGCTCCAGAAACTTTCCAGATTTTCTGGATCAACTTCAAAAATTCATATCTTTTTTTTCTATAGCTTCAATTGAGTCATATGACCTATCAAATTAAAGCTTAGGATGTCTACTTTCACCCTGTAAAATTTCATAATTTGTGGTCATCATTTGGTCTTCCAAAACTATATGACAATCTCACTGCCTCGCAGGCGATTTCACTGAAAACACTATTCAACCTTCAATTTTCAATATTTAATTCTTTTCGCCTTAAATATTCACCATTCCATTGAATATATATAATAATTACAATATATTCTTGGTGAATAAAATTTGGGATGTTACATTAGTTGCCTTACTTCCTCTAACTCGTTCTAGAGGGGATGGTAGTGGCCCCCTGGCTGGAGTAGCAATTGAATGGCTTCCGTCGAGTTAGTATATAACTTAATCTTTTTGAGATTCATGGTTTGGCATGTCTGGAGACCTATTCTAATTGCTTGAACCTCAGAAGCTGTCGAACCAAATGTGAATCCTAAGTTCTGTTGAAAACCACAAATCCAAGCTCCTGAGCTATCACGAATTACTCCTCCAACTGCAGAATTTCTGTGCTTGTCAACCGCAGCATCCACATTGACCCAAGCAAAACCCACCGGTGGAGCATTCCATCTTGTTGTGTCTCTGTCTGGCACTCTGAATATCTTGTGTCTGAGCTGCCCATCTTCTATACCTTCGTGAAGGAAATGTAGACCTCGGTGAAGAAGTTGTTGAGGAAGGTCGCTAGTCCCTTCAAAAGCTCTTCTACATCTGTTTTTCCAAATAAGCCAGCATATTGAACCAAAGACCCTAAGCCAGGGCCATTGGGACATCTTAGAATTACCCGGTGAGTGTTGCATATTCCAATTGATCCACACCTGTAAATTTCCAGAAAAAAATGCAGAGTAATAAATGGGGTTAATACAAGAAAGCCACACAGAATTTGCAAATTCGCAATCTCTCAAAGAATGAATTGTTGTTTCCTCACAGTTATACTCAAAAGGACACTCAGTGTTTATCCTCACATCCCTCTTAGCGCGAATAGAATTCGTAGGAACTCTTTCCTGGAACAATTGCCACATAAAGAATTTAACTTTCTCAGGAATAGGCCATCTCCAGATACGTTGCCAGAAAGGATCTGAGGATTCCTCAAGCGGCGAGTAGATCATGGAATAAGCAGATTTGACGCTGAAATTTCCATCAGAGGATTTCCTCCACCAGAATGTGTCGTCGCCTGATTGGGATGGAGGGGGAACTTTCTTGATTCTTTCAACAACCCACCATGGTAAGTACATTCCCCATCTATGAAGATCCCACTCCCTATTTGAACCGATGAAATTGTTAACCGCTTCTTCAGGATTTATTAAGTTATGATTTCAGTCAACATAGTATATGAGTGGTTGGTTAAGGCTTGTCCATAAATTCCACCAAGCATTTGTTGACTGCCCGCTACGAAGCTTTCTACCCACTGCTAACCTGAATGAGTCCCATACTGTTGTAATTGCGTTCCAGACAGCAGATACTATGTCTGCTACAATAAAGGTTAACAATAAAGGTTAAGGTGCACTTCTACCAATACAGGTTTTTTCGAGTGGTGTCTGGTACAAATAAGTTCTGGAAGAAGCAAAAATACCAACAGACAACTTAAAATAGTGCAAATTCACCAAAACAATTAAATTTCACTAAAAGTTGTTAGGGTTTTTTTCCTTATAATTTAACGGTCATTCAGTCAAATTTAGCAGTCTTGGTGAATTTGCGCCCTTTAGATTGTTTATTGGTAGTTTTGCTCATCCCAAAGCTTATTGTGCCAGACGTTCATTAGGAAAAATTTTGTTAGTAAAATTGCACCTTCACCCTAAATAAATTATTCCAAAAAAGTTTAAAATATTATTATATCATGCCTATTTGTAAATTATCCTAATATTTTCAATTTTAATTTGACTTATAAATATTATCTCTGATTCTTAATATAATAGGTTGTTTGTAGGAAAAATTGAATGAAAGTAATACTCAAACTATTAATGGACCATAGGTCGCATTAATTAATGTTGACATGTTGTGATCTTTGCCATATGGCTGGGACATAGGAACAAAGGAAACAGGTGTGAGCAAGGACAATATTGTCTTTCTGTTTTACGGGAACTTCAAAACATGCATTGATTACCAGCAAAAAAAAAAAAAAAAACATGCATTGATTGACTAGGATTATTTTCATTTTTATAGTGGTCTGTGGAATTGATCTATTCAATTCCTGAAAACATGTTTTTAATATAACGTTCTTTACACGCTAGTGTGACTTGTGATTAAATACATGCGAAATGAATTATTAATTTCTCTTTGCCACGGTAATCAAGATATATTAATCAAATTTATATGTAACATCGAAATCATGTATATCCTCAGGTAAAAAAAAATCGTGTATATCTGATTTATCCAGAAAGCTAATAAACGAGCAGAAGCTTTCCAGTTTCTGATTTATTTAAATTTTAGTAAACCGGCAAAAAAAAAAAAAAAACGAATGAACATTAATAATGGTAATACTGATTATTATCATTTTTTTGACACCTTTTGTTTTTAATTTTACTGGTCGAACCGGTTTATTTATTTCTATACAAATTAATTACGCAAAGTATGCTTTTGCATACTTCATGTCGTGTGACAAAAGATGTGCGTATATGATTTTTCTTGCCCCACACGTGAAGATGCATATATAGTTAATTAACGTTGAATATACATTTATAGGACTGATTTTTTGAAAGCAAATATTAATATTACAATTGACTTTATAGCTGTTCATAGACCCCAAACCTCCCCCTACCACAAGCACGAGATAACTGGTCTCACTGGGTCAAGCCACTACATGAGTACATGTTACATTAATGTTAGCGAACAATTAGAAATTAGGCAAAAATAGAAAAGATGAATTTAAGAAAATTATGATTATTAGCCTTGAGAATTATTTTGGATAAAAAATCTTTTAATAAATACAATTAATATGGACAATTTAAGAAAATTATGAATTTAGAAGATATAGTGAATTAAGATTTTATATTTAGGATTAAAAAAATCATTTAATTGGCTTCTATGATAAGGAGTGTGAGAGGATCATATAAACATAGATAATACTACGTCCGGTACTAAATAATATGACAAACTTAGTTTAATAATTAGGACTAGTGTAATGATACTACTATATATCTTTATGATTCATTTGATTTACAATAATATATTTTTAAATATTACAAAGATATTTTAAGTTTATCCTTAGTTAACTTAATACACTAGCTGCGTTAGCTTGTGACTCAGGTGAGAGTATTAAGATGATGGGCTACATATTACAAAAAATAAAAACATATCTCAACTATGGGTAATGTAACAATATATCAGAAAACAAAAACAACACTTTATTTTATTCTTTGTGGAAATTATTAAATAGTGCTCCACTGATTGTAAATGTAAATGTAAACGTAAGACCTGCCACTCTAATCCCTTTGCAAATTCAGTTTGTAAATAATTTTTGGTTTTTATTATAAATTCAGCGAGAGGGTAATTGATGACAATATTATAATTTTATCCTTATTAAATAAAATGAGAGAAGAAAGAGGTGAAGCATAAGATACAAATAACACTTATTAAAGAAAGAAAGAGTTGAAGCATAAGGTACAAATAATATTGGGAAAACAAAACGGGCCGGCCCTCGGTGATGGGCTCGGACTCAACGGCCTGGCCTGTTTAGATGAAGCCCGTAGGCTGGCCTACGGCCTTCAGGCCCATTTAGTTTTTTTAGGTTATGACTTTTTTGTTTCTCATTCTCCTAAAAACTAAAATATCTAATTTAAAATATAAATATCATCAAAAATAATTTAAAACATAAATATTATCCAAGTTTAAAAAAAACAAACACTAAGATTTAAGTTCAAACTATAATTAATGTCCACAACCAATCAAACAAATCTACAAGCTTCAAATGTTAGTAATAATAGAACACCCGATTTGGGTTTTGGCGTACACATATAAAAAAAGAAAAAAGAAAACCAAAGAAGAGAGCTTCAAATGAGGTTTGAGTCAGTGTGAGGGCGTCTCTGATTTGAGAGTTAAATTAGGTTAACTCTGCCCCCTGACCAGTGGTTTCTACCCACTGCCTTGTGTCTAATTTAAAAAAAAAAGTTAAACATGCATAAAAGGGCTAGCCTTATAGGGCTGCAGGGCCGACTCTATAGAGTACAGAGCCGGCTCTTTTAGGCTCGCCTCCTTCTGGAGGCTCTAAATTATAAATCTGGCCCTTGACGGGCTTGAACCTAAACGGACCGCCCCGATTTCTCGGCTCTAGGTATAAAAATACTATTTTTTATTTCTATTCATAAATAAAGATAAAATTAGAAAATAATCATCAATTTATAATATATTTAATACTTTAAATAATTTTTATGTGAGAATTATCTAATATAGATTTATAAAAATAATCAGGATAATAGTTTACACATAAACTGATTTTATATTCAGTTTATATTTAGGATGGAAGATAGATTAATTGTCGAGTACCTTACTTGAATGAATAATTTTTTATTTTAGGGCAGGAAAATGAAAAAGATGACGCTAGGAGGACATGGGAAACAAGAAAGCAAGGAGACAGACCCGAGAGATTTTAAAGGCGGCCCGTAAACCGTCTCTCTGAATTAAATGCGATCCCTCCTTCGGAGCCATTCTGATTCGCAGTCATCTGATCGCAAGGCAACAAGAGTCTCTCTTTCCTGTACGACCAAACCGTAGCGACCAACAATAGTGAAGCTACCGCCTACCAAACTTCTCCTTCAGTCACGGCGTGACAAAGAGTGACAAACTCATCGCTAAAGCCTCTTCTCACCCAACTTCCCATCCAAAGTCTCTCAACATTTCATCAATTTCCACTTTCTGCTGCGCAATGGCTTCCTAACATTCCCTCTTTAAACCCCTTCTTACTCCCTCTTACTTTGCTTAACACACAGGGAGACTCAGACGACCTTGCTGCAATGAAGAAATTGAAGAACTATTACGTGCACTTGAGGCACCAGCCAAAATTGGAGCGGAAGTGGATTTTCCCTCTCGCTATTGGCTCTATTGTCTCCCTCTTCCTTCTCTGCCTCGCCACTCTTGTATCACCCGATGGTACTTCTATCTTTCCCATTTATCGTTCTATAACCTCTTCTTATTCCGTTTTTGTTGAATCTAAGCTTCACCCTATACCCGCTTCTTCTCTACCTCCCCCACCAAGTTTTGCTTACCTCATATCTGGGTCTGTCGGTGACGGCAATGCCCTCAAACGCACGCTTTTAGCACTTTACCATCCTCGCAACTCCTACATCGTGCATTTGGACCTTGAATCGCCGCCTGACGAGCGGGCTGATTTGCACGAGTTTGTGAAGAATCACCCAATTTTCCGGAAATTCGGTAATGTAAAGGTAATCAAGAAGGCGAATCTGATTACTTACCGGGGCCCCACAATGGTCGCGAACACCCTTCACGCCGCCGCGATCATGCTTAGGGAAGGCGGTGACTGGGATTGGTTCATAAATCTAAGTGCCTCAGACTATCCACTCGTTACCCAGGATGGTTAGTGATTTATTTCCTATTTTGGATTAGTGATTTACTTTAATGTGGTATCACTGACTGATTAGCGAGTTTTGCGTCGTCAGATCTGCTGCATACATTTTCATACCTGCCTCGCGAGCTTAATTTCATTGATCATACCAGTGACATTGGATGGAAAGAGTGAGTTGGGTTTGTTATTTGCTTTACAATTTCCCTCTTTCTGTTCTTTGATGATTATGATTTGACTGGTTCTGTGCTTGTGGACAGTCATCAAAGGGCGAGGCCGATAATAATTGATCCGGGGTTGTATTTGTCCAAAAAACAAGATGTGTTCTGGGTTACTCAGAGAAGGAGTAGACCAACTGGCTTCAAACTTTTCACAGGTAAATAATGTTATCTGGTCTTTTTTCCCCTTTTCCCTTCTAAGATTTTACTGTTGATGGCCATTCCTATGTTGCACATAGGTTTTGTAAATACGCACTAATGATTCCCCATCTGTTGTTAACTAAAATAAGAAACAAGTTCTGGGTAGCTCAGGACTTCTGTGGCGAAGGAAGTTTCTTTGAACATGTGATGAAATATGATATTCTTTTTTGATGGATTGGGATGATATTAAATGATCAAATCTTCAGAAATAATTCACACATTTCGTGGTGGCATAGCTTCAGTTCTTAATTTTTTGTCCACAGAAGAAAGCTTTGATGTTTTTTCTCTGTCCTGTATCATGTTGTGATTCTAAAGGAATATAATAATCTTTTGAAGTTTGGACCCGAATTATATCTCAGCTTCTGTTTTGTTTATTGTAACTCTTTTTTGATGTGCCCCAATTTGCACAATTCTCTCTTCACTCCATATCTCTAGTTGAATTGTGTATGATATGAAAGTGTTTGGCCATGCAGCCTTGACTTCATCAATATATTCGTTAAAGAGAATTGAAGACATGGAAAATGGTTTTCCTTAATTCGAGAGGAAAAACTTTGGCTGGTTTTTATGTGTTTTCAACCTCGATTGGCCTGTTATATACTTTGCTGTGAGTAAAAACAAATTGAGCGAGACATTGAATCTATCTTTTGATCACATTAAATGTCATAAATTGAAATCTGGCTTTTTGCAGTTTTGAAACATATGTTGAACTGGATGTTAATTTCTCTCTATTTTCCTAGGGCCTTTGTAGACTTTTCCTTGCTCCTTCCCTTGGCCTTGAGCAACTGATTTTAGTGTTTGTTTTAATTAGGCATGACAAATTGACTATATATTGTTGATGGCGGTCAGCTATATAGTTACGCATGCACTACATATTTCAAATCTGATTTCTTAAGTAATATTTAGTTACGCCTGCACTACATATTTCAAATCTGGCTTCTTAAGTAATAGCTAATCTGGTTGGCCCAAAGAGAAAAGTAATAATTAATCTGCATAGAAGTTATTGTTATTTTAATTCTTGGTAGTGTAGGCTAAATAATCTCTTATGGTCCTATCGGATGTCCATCTCAATGTTATAATTCTTATCAAGGCAGCGTGGTCAAACTATTGTGCAAGATAAACATTCAGGTATATTTTAATAATACTGTATATGGCTGTAATTCAAGGAAGTTTTGTTTCACCGGATTGGGTCATTCTCGAAGCAGGCTCGGTCTTGCTGATGTTTATCTCCCTTATGATGTGGCAAACAACAAATTAATGAACTGCATTCTAAGTTCTACAGATACTGACTTTGAAAGGAAAAAGGGTTATGGGATAATGTGTGACTCCACTGGAAATATTACTTTGGCTGGCTTCATGTGCGCCAGAGTTTACAAGGTGTTTTGAAAAGGAAATATCTTGGTTTTGCAGACCCCAAAACAAGAAGAAGAAAAAGCCTGGAAAACAACTGCTTTACTACATTTATATTCCTCATTAAACTATTCTTGGACCTGCTTAATATTGTTCATGTACATTCAATCATCATGTTTTTTCAGCCAGTATGATGGGTAGAAAACACATACCATGTGGATTTATAGCTCTTTGCTCCCTTGCAATTATATTACATGTTTTTGTCATGTAGGCTTTTTTTTTTGGAGTTAATTTACTCCCAATAGAGCGGGCATGTATTGTTGACTTCTTTCAGTTTGCACTTTATATAATATGATTGCTGAAGGACAACGATCCGCTCATGGTCCTAGTTAGGATTAAATTCCTTAGAAACAGCCAATTCAACTGAAAATTTGATTGTAAGATTGAGCTACAGATCCAAGTTCAGTGCTTTGGGATTCTTTTATTGGCTATAACTATATTAATATTTATCTTTCTCCTAAGACCTTGATTTATGGTCTTCATGTTCCTTTGACCATGTACTTGGAGCACATCAAGGGAGTTTGCACTCTGTTCTTATTATCTGGGCTACCTCTTGGTGGTTGTGCATAAGTTCTTTTACCTGGAGATAACTGCATTTGTCTTGAAGTCAAGTATTGTATAAGCTTGAATTTCCCCCATTCCTGGAAAACAAAACACTAAAACTGCAGAATCTTTAGAATTTGAAATTCAGGCAAATGCACCTTAGAATGTTATATAAATGGTTGCCTTAATCTTCTCTCTTGTCTCAGGTTCGGCTTGGATGGTACTCACTCGATCTTTCATCGACTACTGCATATGGGGATGGGATAATCTACCTCGGACTGTTTTAATGTACTATGCAAATTTCATATCTTCTCCTGAAGGATACTTCCATACTGTCATTTGTAATGCCCAGGAATTCAGTAATACAACTGTGAATAGCGACCTCCATTTCATTTCTTGGGACAATCCTCCCAAGCAACATCCTCACTACCTTAAGGTTGAGGACATGGATCAGATGATCGATAGCAATGCTCCCTTTGCAAGGAAATTCCCTAGAGATGATCCGGTATTGGACAGAGTTGATGCTGAACTTCTATCCAGAGGTCCTGGCATGGTTGTTCCTGGAGGCTGGTGCATTGGTAGCCGGGAGAACGGGTCTGATCCCTGCTCTGTTATCGGTAATATTACTGCCCTGAGGCCTGGTCCAGGCGCAAAAAGGCTGGAAACTCTGATCAGCTTATTGTTGTCAAACGAAAGTTTCCGACCAAGACAGTGCAAATGACCATGAACTGGCAGCTGTTTGTTCTGCTGGTTGTCGGCCTTATTTTGTACGGGCAAATTTAGTTAGCATGAATGCATGGTCATTGGATTAATGTTTTTTCTTCAAGTGAAAAAAATGTGAAATTATACGCATCATCTCTACTAGGGAGAAGGCAAGGGAGTCAGTGGTGAAGATTGAAGATTTGGTTTCCTTGCAGTAATGGTATTGTATACACACCTATACTTGACACTATCACAGAACTGAATGTAGCCCTTGGTGAAGTAGTCACCGCTTCCTTCGTTTTTTAATCAAAGGACTAACAGTCAAAAATGGTTGAGCTGATTTTAGCTTTTATTGCTCTCTTTTACATGCGTAACTAGTTTGAGGCAAAAGTGAAAGATAAAAGGTATTAGCTATACCCCTCCCCCAGGCGAAAAAAAAGGGGGAATTCGAGTGAGACGCCAAAAGAAAAATATAAGATAGCAAAAATGATGTAATGAAATAAAATTACGTCTATGTCATCTCTGTTTTTGGATTATGACTTTCTTCTGTCCTAATCTCCTAGGCGATGCACACCTTTGCAAATGAGTGCCAAATGCCAATCAAATTGGCATTTCATTTGAGTTTTGTTAAGAGTTGTTTTCACCCCCCATATGGCATGGACATGGACATGTAATGACGGAACGAATTCTGGAACATGTCGAATTGGTCAATCTCTGACCAGGCCAGTCTACCCACGGAGCTCCTATCTTTCATCGGACACGTGTATTTACATACATTTGACTTGTTCAAGGATGATGGGTACTTGGAAACGTGAGATTTACCAAACTTATTTCGTTGACCTTGCCCTGTATTTATTATGTACAGGTCTTCAACTGAATGGCCTCATTTTAGGCCCACTCATTTGGAAGATCTGTGGAGACCATTTCACCTCTTCCCATTGATGAATAAATATCAGGGAAAATCACCATATGCTCCAAGAAAAAAAAAAAATCTTAATAACAAGTGAGCAGTATAAATACTTAAAATTATTATTACATGCTGCTTACTTATTATAGGATTGCGCAATGACTTTCTCATTATATTATGCTTGCATTCCGTATCCCAACAAAGATGAATTGAAAACAGAAATGCATCGAATTCATCATTCGCTCTTGGGATCTTGAGGTCAAATTGGACTCCTAGTTACAACAAATCCGCATAGGATTTGACTGAGCCCCTTACCGCAAATCTTGAGTTGAGACTATCCGATATTCAGATGGAATAAGGTTAGCTGTTCAAACATTAAGCGAATACTATTTAATTCTTAGTAAGAATAATAATTCAGAAGGATAAAGAAGTAATTTCCTTATTTCATTATTGGAAAATGCTGTGCAAAAATAAATAATGCCCTCCTTTCACTTGCGACGGTGACCTTGAGGCCCTGTTTGGTATGAGGTACTGATTTTGATGGATTGAGATTGTGACTGATATTGGGATAGGGATAAGTATTGGAACTGGGGCTAAAAGTTTAAAATTACGTTTGGTATGCGGTAATATTTAGATGAAATACTTGAATTGATTTTATTTTATAATCCTTTATAAATTATTAAAAGACTAAAATATCCTTATTATTAAAATTGATGGTGGGTATTTTTGTCCGAAAAATATTATAAACGGGGATATTTTTATCTCTAATATTTGCAATCTCGAGATTGAAAATGCAATATCAGGGGAGGTGGTTTTGCAGTTATCCCACTTTCGTGGTATTCATAATCCCGGATTATCTCCAGCCCCTCATACCAAACAATATAATTTGACTCAATCCCTGACCCAATCTCAATCCCTACCCCTCAATGCTGCGTACCAAACAGGGCCTGAGGCTTTTCTACAGCAAAAAAAATTATTAAATAACCTAGAATTACAGTAAAATTTAATGATATTTTGCTAAAATATTAATTTTTCCTCAACACTCTGGCTAATGCACGATTGAAATAATTTGAAATATTAATGAAGGTAAAATATATTAATAAATAATTAATATTTTCTTAAAATTTAAAAACAGATATTTTGAAAACTAAAAAAATTCCAAAGTGATACTCCTTCGGTTTTAAATGCAGGGGCATATCAACCAATTCCCATAGATTAATAATATGAATTAAATTGGCTATTTACAAAAAAAAAAATATATGCGTTCTTTTTTTTGCCAGTAAAATATATATGTGTTCATTTTTCTTAAATACACCTCCTTTTTATTATTTACATTAAAATTCTTGAAATCCGTCGACAAAAAAAAAAAATACTTGAAATCTAAAAAATTAAAAAAACAATGCCGCCAATAGGGTAATTTAGAAAAAAATAATAAATATGCGAGAAAAACATTGATGTTTTAGATTTAAAATAAAAAAAATTAATTAATTGGTTTCTACATTTAGGATAGATGATAGTAATTATTTTAAAATATAGGGAATACTTTAAGATAAAAATTAATATTTTAGGCTATTTATAAGGATATTTCAGTAAAATAACATAAAACAACTTCTCGTCTAAGCTAAGACTTGAGGAAGTTTTTGGGATCAGATGAGCTAAACTGCTCCGATAGAAAGAATAAAATATTAAACTAAATACTCCCTTCGATCTAATGTATAAGACAGGGGAAATCCTTTTAAAAAGACAATTGAATTATCTAAATCTTAAATCGAGTCATTAAATTCTATTAATCTTAAATTAAGTCAAATGTCCTAAAATAGGATTTCAAACTTTTTAATTTGACATTATTACCCCTTATTTAATTATTTCTATTATTCACCACCTCTCTCCTTTAATAATATACAATGCAGTAAATCATTATAAAATCAACATTGACGGAATAAAAACCATTTTTTCCGGCAACATCAACATTGCATCTCAATATTACAAAATAAAAAATTCAATTGACATTGTAACGAAAAAAACTTAATTATATGGACACAAGCATGACTATTCCCATATCCCACATCTTCATTGTAACTACTGATGCTTTAAATCGTGACAATTTTCATGAAAATTCTTCATCTTGCATATGCGAAGGCGTTGACGCAAAAGCTGGGGAAGTTCCCTATCCTCGAAAGCAAACTCACGACAATCTTGAAGAAGGTAGTTAGATGGGTGATAAAAATGAGGATATTGGTGATATGAGCAATTTGATGTGGAGGTGAAAGAGTCTAATATCTAATTTGGAGTATTTGACCAATTCAAGTCAGATTCTTTTTTAAGGACAGAACAAATTTAGTTCATTTTTTTGAAGAATTCTTTTCATCAGATTGGTGGGAAAAGATAGGCTCGTTCAGAATTTCAAACAATTTTCTAACCCACTTATTCAACAAATCCTTTTTTTTTTTTTCTGCGGCGTTTGTCTCCAAAGACGGGATTTTTTTTCCTTGTTGTATGAATAGTTGTGTGTTGATAAAAGATTTTGATTTGACGGGATGTGGCTCGAATATTTCGCCAATCTAGTTTCACACGTGTGGGCAAGAATAATAGAAAGCGAATTTTGAGCTGGGAGGGGAGAGAGAGAGAGAGATGCTTATCAAGAGATAATCAAACCAAGGATAATAAAATAAAATTCTGAAATTCAATTTTAGGACATATATTCCGGGGGGGTTACTTATCAAGAGAGAATCAAATAAGGGATAGTAAGATAAAATTATCAAATTTTGAAATCCAATTTTAAAACATATGACTTGATTTAAGATTTGTTGAATTTAATGACCCACTTTAGAATTTTGGTATTTCAACAGTTTTTTAAAAGGATTTTCCCTAAGACATAAGTGACTTTTTTTTTTTAAGAGATTAAAAAAATAAAATAAATTATTTAATCATATCATATATTACGTCTGATTAAATTATACATCAGTTTATAAGTCAGCCAAATTAGTTTTTAAAAAACGATAAATATAAATACTTTAAAGTAATTTAATTAACTTTTTTATTCTTTCAAAAAAATCAATTAACTCTTATATTTAAAATAAAAAGCAATATTTGCTGGTAGCCTGGAGATACTTTCACGTGATACCAATCACCTCATACTATGCATTTAACTAAAAGGAAATTAAAGCCCCAATGTTGATAAGAACTGTATGCAAGTTGATCATTCTTAATTTCACACGAGACAGATAGATGAACTTAATTTAAAGGAATCAAGGAATCATCATGTTTCTGATAAACATGCAGATTGTTATATGAAGAAGTTTTCTTCAGAGTTCACGTGCCAGGGATTTTACTTTGTGCCTTACAGCTCAGAGCACGGTAAGAAGCTGCAATACAATAACACTAGAATATATAACTCCCCTCAGATTTGTAAGATGGTGGTGGGTCTATATCAAAAACAAATCTGAAAGCACAAAATTCAATGTAAATAGTTTAGAAACAATCCTAGGATTCTAATTTAACGTTGAAACAATGAACGGCCAACTTGAAATATAATAGCAGTAATTCATTAGAAGTAGAGCAGCTCCTTTTCATTCTAGCGTCAGAGAGCATTGAAAACAGTTTATTATTGGATAAGGAAACAGTAGTAGCCAGCACGCAATTACGACAAGAATGGTGTTCAAATAAAATGAAGTTAATTAATGGCCATATGTGTACTGGATTCGATATTTCATAACATTAACAAAATCAATTGAGACTTGAGCATCGTCGGTCCCTCTGGGGGTCCGTTTCAGTACTAGGCAAAATATTAATACTCTACCAAATTCTGCGTTACAGCCCGAGAGATCCGAATCATTTAGTTTTTTTAATCGTAAACATAAAATATTAAATGGCAAAAAAAATACCTCTTTTACCCGTAAGTTTTTTGCTTGTCTGTGATCATGATTGCCAACTTCAAAATGTTTATTTATATAAATCGAGATAAAACTTTTATCACATACTTATCTCATAAATGATAAATCATAATTAAAAAGCTGTTTTTGAAAATCATTATTACAAACAAGCACAAATTTATCACTTTGTAGACGAGATTGACTGCAGTCCATGATGAAGATCTTACATATGACTGACCTGTGCTAACAAATTAAAGTTATCATCCAAAACAAATTAAATTAAAGGAGCGGAATTAACGTGGCATCATCTACAAAAACATTCGTGAAACAATAATCAAACCGTGTTTCTTCCGGCCCAGCCAGAGGCTTGCATCTCCAGAACAAGGGCAAAAGAACTCACAGAATTATTACCCATATATATATCTGTAGTGCACAGAATTTCCCGTCATGCTAGCTATAACTCATGTTGTCTGCATCCAAACCAGAAGAGAAGAAGAGATATTGGAGGAGGAAACAGGAGGGGCTTCAGTGGCGGAGAGATGACAACTACTGGAAACAGTAGGCGTCATCTCTCCTGCGACTGAAGTCCCTAACAGCTCTCTTGTTGTATTATACATATGATCTATATATATGCACCTTTTGCTTTATAATTCTCATAAACACCTCTCGTTCTTTCGTTTTGAGAGTTCCACATATTTATAAAGGAAGCAATTTTGTCTCTCTACCCTCTCAAAACTTGAGTACTATATCCATATATCAATATTAAAATATATACAGGCCGGGGGAGGTGATATTTCGTGATGTGGCATCTACTCAATGATCTCCTTCCTGCCCTGTACACATTTGACATGTAATATAATAATAGTATTTTGTCATGATTCCTCTTACTTTGAACGCACAAACATATATTAAATTGTTTAAAGTAATTCATTTTACTTTAGCGAATGATTGTACGAATGATTTGTTTATTACGTTGTCAACCTCAAGTCACACAGCTGGAAATGATGCTCGCTACTCCTCCAACAACACGACATGCCTACGAAAGCGATTTTTATATTCCCCTTGACACTTTGAATATATAATAATAATAAACTTGATATTTTCATGGACTATTCTCTTCCTCTGACTTTTCTATGAGGCGTGAACAAGCTGAGGGGGAGCCTGTACTGTAGCTTTCGAGAGGGTCTTTTTGGTATTGATCAATCTGAATAATTGTAAGAAGATTCATCGCATGTAGATCATTTGTGGGACGAAATTTCTCAGCTAGATGTACCTAATCTTGAAGACCTAAGTCACATATTCTTGAATAGGACTAATCTGAGACAAAAAGGGACAAGGTATTGAGGTGCTTTGTTCAAAAAACATGCTCATTGATCATGAAACAAGACACACTCATATATACCCTTTTACATCTTTTTAACTCACGAGGGCTGCTGCTGTGGAGGCAACGCCTCAACATCAAACTTCGTGAAGCTTCCCCTTTCTTTTTATCTTGTGTGTGTTCTAAATGACAATATAATATTATCTCCTATCCTTAATACTCTATAAGAGCAAGTCAAGTTGGGATTTGGTCTTAAATATAAGACCCTAATCTATTTTACCTCTCAAATTTATAATTTTTTTCTCAAAGTAGTATACATGTTGATTGCATACATTAAGGGCTTTATCGAAAGATAGTCACGATGAAAGATGATATTTTAGGAAAACAAAATTATATTTATTACAAATAACTAATTTTCTTAATATACCCAAATTAATCAATTAACTATTATATTAAAGAAAAAGAAAATGACACTATTTTATGTAATTTTCATGAAGAGACAAGTTCGATGGAATCTTACCACTTGTTGGCTGAATCCACCTCTCATAGCTAATTAAGAGGGATCGATGGACAAAGGGAAGAGCGGAGGCATGCCGCAGAGAGATGACACCCTACCAATATACCTTTCATTGATTGGAAAAGGAGGTGTCATCCCTCTTGCGACATGGCTCCACTTTTACTCTCACATTATTTGTTGTTTGGATCAAACTCACAACCTCTCACTTATAATGGAATTTTTATATCGAAGACTAGCTATAAGACTACATATATCTGTTGCTTCTCTTTTGTTGAACTACTCTTGTGGTCTTCTTCTTCGTCCCTCACTCTATTTATATACATATATTGATCCCGCTTCAATAATAGTAGTACCATATAATATGCTAATGAAATTCCCATTCCACTGTTTCCTTGGTTTCTATTATTTATTTACCTTGATTCCCTGTAACAGAGAAAGTTGATAGACTAGGCTCAACTTTTCACTGAATTATCAACATCCTCATTTTACACATTTCCCCATAAGATTTCATATATATGATCTATTCAATTCATCCGTATGAATACAGAGAAAGTGGTACCTAAGTCCCAAATAAAAAAAAAATATGATAAAAAGGTCTCTTAAAATGTCAAATTTACAGTAAAGTCTCTTAGGACATTTTTGCAATATATTCTAAATATGAAAAGTCCAAATTAACCCTATTGATTAAATAGATAGAGGGAACAGATGATTGTGTATTTATCAAGGGTATTTTGAACTTTTCACATTTAGAGTATATTGCACAAATATCTCAAGCTAAGGGACTTCATTGCAAATTTGATATTTCAAAAAATCTTTTTATTGTATTTTCTCTTGTTTGGGACTTAGGTGCAACTTTCCCATGAATATATTCCTTCCACTCGTATTGTGTTGCCATCACAATGCTTTGATAATCACATGACGCAAGCTATAAATGACAACTTGGATCCACATTATAATTTATATTTAGATGATGGCCACAAATACATCACCATCATCGATCTCAAAATATATATTCATATTTAATAACACACAAGTAAAAAAAATTTCGTTGAATTCTGTATTTAAATAATATCATTAGTTGCTTTTTTCAATAAGTTTATGCTTTTATTTTCGAAAAGTTAACTTTCATTTAAGTCACTCTGGCTCCGGAGATTTAATTTAGAATTTTACTGAGGGGATTAGAAAAAAGAAAGGAAATTATACACCTTATTTATTCACTCTAATTATGCCTTGCCTCCTGACGATGATGTTGATGGGTCAATGATGAAATAAATATTAGAATCGTTTAATATGTATAAATTTTTTCCGTGATTAATGTAAGCCGGGTAAAATGGGGTAGGCAACAATTCATATTCTTCAAATTAATAAAGCGCAGCACAATATGTGTTTCTTCACTGTAATATATAATCTTTAGCCATCAAATGATATTCTTTCAAAAGAGAAAGAGTAGGTCATAAACTAGCTGAAATATTCGGATTCTGTTGGTCTCGTTAAATGGATATGGCTATTAAAGTAGAAGAGAATAAGAGTGGGAATGGGTGACACTGAGAAGCCAATAGTGTTGAACATATATTCTCAATTGATATACCAATTCACGAATTATTGAAGCAAAGCTAGCTAGCTAATAGTTAAAGTTGCCACAAGCTTAAGTGGATGTGAACTGTGAAGTGATCCACCCATATAATTGAAAAAATTAAAACAACTTTAATCCAATTGAGAATTATAAGAATCATAGTCAGTATATTTTTGGTCTATCATAAACCGACTTGCGCTATAAAAGATCAAACACATCATAAAAAGTTTAGTTAATTTCTATTTTGTAATAAAATTTGCTGGGAAAAGAAAGCTGATTAACAGAAGCCCTCAAAACTTAGAAAAAAGCTAAGTTTATGGGTTAGGAATTAAAATGTTCCCATAAAAGTTTTGTTATGTATCATAGGTTTTTAGATCGAATCATTATGCTATTGATTGAATAAAAATTATTAAAACAAATTAAGCTCTTAAACCATAAATTATAGAAAGATACCTAAAAAGCTAGCTAATATTAAATAAAAATATTATTGGGGGTAACGACAGATTAAAAAACAAAAAGAGATGCGGTTCAAAAAGAAAATTAATTAGGACTATTGGGCCCAAGAATGAAAATTAATTAAAGTAAAACTGGTTAATCATGTTAGTCACGTTTGGTTGTTTACATTATTAGTCTCAAAATTAATCTGCATATGCCACACAGTAGTGATGTGGTCCATATAGATAAAGTAGAGGTTTGGTATTTATTAGTTGCCTATCTATATCAAAGAAGTTTGCTTTATGAAGCTAAGACCATCATCATTTACAAGGAAAATATTATGCTTTTGCTTCCTACTTAATTTATTTCATCTCGTCTCTGATTTGACAAAACAATAGCAAACGATAAGGTAATTCTGAAATTCTAAGGTGGGAGGCGAAAGGAACTTCATCAGAAGTTCACTGGTAATTTACATCCTTTTCTTTATTATAGAATTAGAAACTTAGCTCCAACGTGTTAATTAATCAGACAATAAGGATAAAATAGACTAAAAGCCAGCTTGACTCCATTATTTTTGGGTTATTATATCAACCACAAGTTTTGGAGAAAATGACACTTTGGAATCAAATGAGGAAAATATTGGCGCTTTAGGATTTTGGAATTTTAAAATGTCAATTAAGAACCTTATAAATCTTTGTTTGACATCCAAACAAATAAACTAAACTATCCACGTTCACATAGTAGAAACAGATAGGTATAGAATTTTGAACTTAACATTAATTAAGTTGGAAAAACAATGTACGAACCACAAATTTGGATGGACTATAGACATATAGTTGAACGTAACCATGTGTGTAGCAGTGAAAGAATTAGAGGCTATCAATACTGTTACTCATTTCTTAAGCTTCAAATACAAAGCAGGGTTTTAGATGGGAACAAATGATTTTTTCAAGCTACATAAGCAGGGTGTTTGACACCACTCCACAATATGGTTATACGGGGTGGTCTAGGGTATCGGTGTGTGGTGAAATAGGAAAGTTTTTTATTGATCATCTGGTGATAAATTGTGCAATAGATAGACAACTGGAAATTATTAGTCTGAGTTTGTTTAGAATGTCCTTATGCCCTGTTCATTGTTGACTAAATGGATGCCTGTTCAGTGTGTTGCTCAACACTGTTCATTGTCAGGGTAAACATATGTCAGTTCAGTGTACATGGATTTACTGCTCATCCTCAGACTGGGGAAGTATTTCGTTATCCTATTGTATATTTGATTGTGGATTCTTTGTTATGTTGACAATGGTTTTCCTGGAGTACTTAGTGGCTTTAAGGAATTTGGTTAGGAACCCTTCTTGCAGGTGTGTTCCCAGGGACGCAAAATTGGCAATCGAGTGGATTGACAATGCTTCATTGGAAGGGTCTTACCCTATAGTTTGGGTATTGCGACCTCTGTTTCTGCTACAGGCCTATTCTGTGTATGGTGCAGTGGGTGATGTGGCTATATTCTAAATTTATCATTGTAATAGAGATCCTTTAATTACTTGTTTTTCTATTCTGTTTATTAGGTATGTAGGTATGCGTGTTTTCTTTTTTCTCTGCTAGTGCTAGTTTTAGTAACGGATCATGAGACATTGTATTCTATTGGTTTTTAATACTACTAGTTTCCTTTGATGGCAAAAAAAAAAAAAATACAAAAATCATAAATTTGATGTAAACGTGCATATAATTTTTGCGTGGAGTACGTTCAATTAGGACAATTATTTAAATATTTTTTAGAGTTTATTATATCAATATAGTTAAATATAGTAACATAGAAGTGAATGGATTAGAATTAATTTTTTTTATTTGATTAAGGGTTTCTTCTTCAAAATTTAAAATGCATAGGGTTTTCATCTCTCATAACAGATACATTAAATTAGTTACATTAAGAGAGTTATGAGTTCCATATTGGTAAGCTTTATAAGTAGAGTGTGGTTTTTAAGTTTAAGAGTTTTACCTCTAATAAGCTAATCTCCTCTTGGATATATACGTGCTGATCATATGGGTGCTGGTATTTCTGGTTGGTGTATGAAGAATTATTTTTGTGAAATAAGTGGCCTCGATCAGTTAATAAAATCCAACATCTCTAAACATCATTTTCTCAATATGTATGATCTTATTTCAAAAACATGGCATGGGAACGAATAATGAGTGGCACGCAAAACGGTAAAAACTAAAAAAAGTGATCATAAGAAGGTAAAACTCATTTACTACTAGCTGCGCGTGACGAAATGAAATCATCACTAATGACGGAAAATAAAAAACAGTGTCAAATAGTATTTAAATCTTCCATATATATATGTTCCCGCCTTGTCGGGATCAAGATTTGAAAATATATGTGTGTGTGTACTACAGCTACTTTAACATTGTCATCAACTATGTGCTTGTTTGAATGGCGGTGATAATAATGGTTTTATGTAATTTGATTTTTATAAACTTAAGATTATATAATGTGATTTTTAATTGGATTGGTAATAGCATAAGTAGCTTTTATAAAAGTGAAACTTGTTTGGATGATTATTTTAAAAAGTTAATTTAGATATAAAATGGATGAAAAAGATATAAGTTTTGTTAAATAAATATATGTGTGATAATTTCAAGAGAAACATTTTTTTTTTTTGAAATTTTTTCCTTAGAACATTTTACAAATATTATGTTATTGGGTCTTTTATACCAATTAATTAATTGCAGGTGAACAGTTAAAACGGGGGAGAAGGTAGTGATTATTGATGCATACAAGGTTTTTGTTTTTTTAGCACAATTAAGATTCTCATCACTTTAATTTTTCATGGTGATTCATAAGATCAATCTTTAGGCATATATATAGAAGAAATTTTTTACTAATTATCTGGTTAATCTCCACTCGTCTCTCTCTCTCTCTCTCGCACGCAATTTAGATCTCCAAGTTCCGTAGGGTTGAAAAACTTAATTTCCAAAACATAAACTTCAAACTATATATGAGTAACATAATGTTATTGTGAGTAATACAATTATCCTTGATATATATCCACCACTAAAGACTAAGGATCAAATGGTGTAATACGTTCTGATTCGCAAATTTCTTGGATAAGTTGAGAGTGCATCATAAGAATATCTCTGTCATGATAGTGGTAAGAAGAGATGAAAATGGATCGGAAAATTTCCAGAAGAAGGAAAATTAAAGCTCAGGAGCTCTTGAGGATTTCATCGGCAACACACAATTGTCAATTGTCAATTCCGTGATGGTTTACAAAAGGAAAACCCTAATTTATAGTCACAATACTGCAGAATAAACTACTTTAATAAAGATGCAAGTTACACTTTAATAAAGATCCAAATCATCATACATACAGCAGGATGACAATAATTGACCCTAAAGGACACTCTACTATATTTAGTTTCTTCATTCCAGTAAAAAGCATATGTTATAAATAATGCATTTTAAGATTAATAAGCTTAGCCAAAATTGAGTTGGTGATCATCAAAACGAATGATAAAAAGGAGAAAACCAATATATTAGAAAGTTTAATGATACTGCTCCTCAGGTAAAAAAGAAAATGATACTTCTCCGATACTTAATGTAGGACTTAATTGAGGAGTTGATCTTAGTCTTAAATATAAGATATATTTCTCATATTTATCATTTTTTTTTCTGATTTACCCCCATTGATGTTTCCTCAACAATAATCAAATAAGAGAGGGAATGAATTAAGGAACATAATTAGGATATTTTAAAAAAATATATCTTATTACCTCCTTTAATGAACTTTCTTAATTTAATAAAATTAGGTAAATATGTCTTACAATGAGTATAATAACATATCCATGATTTTGGGAATAGAGAAAAAAGAGAAAACGAATGACCTCCCTCTTCTTTTTTTTAAAAGAAAACCAATAAAATCCAGACATCTAACCTAAGGATGATTAATATAATCTAAATTCCAGGAGGAGGAGAGATGATGAGACAACAGTGACACATTACAAACACAAACATATTGAAATAAAATGAAAGTACATACACAAATCAGATACCGTACCTCTTCTTTGAACCACAACAACTCAATCTGCCACGATCATAACTCACAAAGTATTGCTCTGATCTCTGTGTGTGTGGATGATATAATAAGAGAATGAAGACAAATTAAAAGACATAGAGAACGAAGGGAATCGTGTCGCAAGAGGATGGCACCGGCAACATTATTACTGTAAGAAATGAGCTGGTGCCACCGCTCCTGCGACAAGACACCCTCACTCTGCTCTTTCTTTCTTTTCTTAATTTTCCACACATTCATGAACCTCTATATATATATAGACGCTCGTATACGTACTGTATATATGTATACAGTTTTATTTTTTTCCCTTCCTTTTCTTTTTGTTTTTCCTTTCGGGTCGGTAGAATTAATAAAGCATACATAACAGCTTACTTCAATTGCTGCGAAGCTGCCAAGAACCAGACAGGCCAGCTTCCTGAAACTGGGAATCACTAAATATTATTATTGGAGGGCTTTGAAATTTGGGGAAATCTCAGGTTGCAAGTACTAGAAAAAAATATAAAAAATAAAGTCCCAGCATAGATTTTTCTATAAAAAAAAGTTTTTAGGGATCTCAATAATATAAATTCCAAATATAAATTTATCTTATTAATAAGGGTATGTAACTATATTGATAAGTCATAAAGTGACCATTGATAAACCTATCTATGTTAACTAAACTTTGACAAGTCATAGAGTGATAATTGACAAGCTCATCTATATTAATTAAAACAGCTTTTATTGACAAATGTATGTCACTTTATTGATAAGTCATGAAGTTGTCATTGACAAACCGATCTATGTCACTGAAGTCTTTAAAGACTTTTTTGATAAAATAATCAACATTGGGACTTTTTTAATAAAGAAATCTGTATTAGGACTTTTTTAATATTTTTCTTAGTCCTTAGGACGTGAGTGAGGTTTTCCCATAAAATTTTGAGCCCCGTGGTGTTATTATTCCACTCATACACGAAACTTTCAACCCATTTACGTACACTGATTGATGAGATGTTTACGGGCCACCGCAATTAAATAAGTTAATAATAATATTGTGATGATAATGATGGACACTTTTGAGTTGGAGGGTGTTTGTTTTAGAAAGAAGGGACAATTATAATGAAGTCCCACACAAGAGAAAAAATGAAAAAATGGTTCTTAAAGTTGTTAATGACAAGTCGATGAGTGTCCATTAACAAGTCGAGGAGCTTACACTGACAACTTCAGGAACCAATTCTTCATTTTTTCTCTTGTATGAGATTTCATTGTAATTGCCCCTAGAAAAAATTATATTCAGTCTTTGATAAAAAATTAAAAAAAATGATCTTTTCAGATTTTAAAATTATCAATAAATCCTATTGATAATTCCAGAGGAGCAAGTCATTGATAAATATAAGAGTGTTATTAACAAGTTCATGGGATTTGTTGGTAATTTTGACACCCAAAGGGACCATTTTTTATTTTTATTTTTTGCCTGAGATCTGAATGTAAATTTCCCTTTTTTCTTTAGGGATGTGGAAATCATTGCAGGAGGTGGAATTAGGGTTACAAATTAAAGTTCATATATAAATTTGTCATCGGTGCATGAACCTATTTTATGCTTCTAGAATTAACACTTGTGTTGATTAATAAAGTTACCAAACCTTTATTTTGTTTTCCTACCTCGCTTCACAGGCATAGTGGGATTCCAACAAGTTTTGGAAAATAGAAAATTAATCACCACGTGAATTAATTCGTTAAGACGACAATAGTGCTTAGCCAGTAGCTGTCCCTGACACAGACATATACATGCATGTATTTAGGATAAGCTAAAATCTAATTTTGTCCGGAAAGTTGATTCGCATAGGAGTTGTGAGTATCTAAAAAAAAAATTTGGATCAATTTGACCCATAAATATTAGAAAAGGAGCAATGTAGCTTTAGTGCATTAAAAAGATTAAAAGCCAAAGCTAATTAGTTTTTTTAATAGTTAAGGCAATTTTACTCTTGTTTTGCTACTTTTAGGGTAAAACTGATCTAAGAAAAGCTTTTGGATATCCACAATTCCCACACAAAAACCTTTTCAAACAAGGTTTTTTTTTTTTCAGAAAATAGCATTTCATTAAAACTAACTGAATAAGAGATATAAACCCAAAATAAAATGTTTGCAAAAAGAAAACCTAAATACATAATAATGCAAAGAAACCCTAAAATAGATGAGAGGACGGGAGCCATTGCCACAGCCAAAAACCCTACCCAATTAGGATTGAACTTTTGACATAATATCATTTATTAGTGTTATATGATACTCCTTTGAATCCTATTTATAAAGACTAAAATATATTTTTAGTCCTTTAAATTTATATGAAGTTTCATTTTGGTGCCTTAAGTTTATAAGGTATATTTAGTCCTATACTTTTAATATTGTTAATATCACCAACAAAAAATGATGATCTAACAAATTTAAGTGATAATTGCGTAGTTAATAAAGCACGTCTAAGTTTTAATTTTTTTAGTATAATATATTTAGATTTTAAAATTAAAATAAACCTTCAGATCTACTTCATTCTCCTCCTCTTTTATTTCCACCGTGGCCTCTCTCCTCCTACCGACCTCATTGATCGCTGCAACTTCAACCACTAACCCTTTTCTTCCATTCCTCATATTGTGGACGAAACCTCTGAGCTTTACCAATTCTATGGACCATAAGCAAATCCCATGACATGAACAAGATTTAAAACAGAAATTCAATTGAAAAATCAATAAACGTGAAGCTCTGCAAATTTAGGGCTAATAAAATGGAAATCAAAGATATTTCCTCATAATAGATCCTCAGAAGAAAACTAAATGATGGTTTTTACCCTTCTTCTTTCCTTCAAAAGTTCAGAGCGTGAAGGCACCTTGAAAGTCCTATTAGGTTTTTAAATACTTTTCAATTAATTTACAGATATTTTAAATTTAAAATTAATATGTCATCATTTAAATACACAATCATTATTTAAGTTTGTTGAGTCAACATTTTTTATTAATAACATTAACCATTATATGACTAAAAGAATGCCTTGTAAATTTAAAGGATTAAAATAAAACCTTATGTAAACTTAAAAGACTAAAAATATACTTTAGCCATTTATAAACATAAACTCAACGGAATATATTTTACTTATTTTTAAAATTGCCCTTTCTTTTCTTTTTGGTGGAAATTAAACCCATCCTTCAGTCCTTCCTATATGATTCTAGATGAAGAATAATTTTGAAAAATTATGCAAATTTTTTGACACTTGATTACTTTTAACTAATTTTATTAATTTATTTAAAATAGTTAGTAGATCTTTAATATGAGAACTAGAAGAATTGGCTCTTGGGCACATTAGAGGGGCACTAGAGGGAGGAGCTACAGAGGATCTAATTTACTCTACGACGGAGTCAAAAATCTTATTAACTCCAACTAAATATACTGATCACTCAAATAAAAAGGAAATAATTTGGATTCAATTCGTAATTAATTAATATTTGACAGATATGAATGGATCATATTCTTGGCGGCCAAGGAGTGGGGAAAAGAAAAAGGATCAAATTATTATTAAATTAACGTTGTTGATTTGTCAAATAGGACTAGCCAAGCAATTCTTTATGCATGTGGCAGACGGTGATATTCCAATCTAGGACGAACAAGCTAGGAAAGCACAAAGACGCGAAGTTACAACTACAAGGATAATCACTATAGTCATAACTTACTCCTCAGTCCTAAAGATAGGAGCTACATAATTAATTCATAAAAATTAATAAAATAAGTTAAGTTAGTAATTTAATTTGTAAAAAGTATATGTTGGTTTCCTAAATGCCCCTTTAATCATTTGCATTGGAAATGAAAATCCCCTTAAGTAACAAATTACAATTTTTTTTTTTTGGCCAATTAAGTAACAAATTATACGTTTATGAGATAAAGTATATTGAAATCAAAGCAAACCCCTCCACTAATTTTTATATTCAGGACTAGATGAGTATAATTTACAATTGTATATTGCAGCCAGACTTGACGATGCATGTTTAAATAGAAAAATATAATCTACGAAGATTTTGTCTTTAAGCTATAATGAAATTCCGGGGGCAGCCAGCGAAAGTTCTTGCTGGAAATTTCGAAGGGCTTGTGGGTTGGAATATTGGAGCAACGAAAAAGAAAGTTGATTATAGAATATAATGTATATAAAGATCCAAGTTAAAAAGCAGTTTCTATATTAGGTGGCCGATTCAGAAAAGTTCTCTTCGGTTTCACAAGCGGAAGCAGCCGCGAAATTAAAAGTTTCGTATATACTTCCTTGATGCTTCGTATTGGCAGACAAAAGCGTGAATGTTGGAAAACAATAGATCATGTTTATATTGTTAACATCTGGACCAATTTTAACCAATCAACGCTTTAGCTCGTTTTAATGCAAACATTATATATAAAAAGCGTCATAAGACCGATCGTCCTATGGAATAGTCTCTGCTTAGACTGTCAAAGGATATATATTTCCTTTTCATTTACATATATGCGTGCGACTCTTATCAAGAAATTTCGTTTAATTAATTTATGGGGGCTGATCAATATAAATTTTTTATAAGATATGCTCACTTATGGAGTAAAATGCAAGAAAGTATATAACTTGTTTAAGATTTATGAAAAAGGTTGTTTCATCTAGGAACTAAAATCTGGTTATTGAATATGTGATGTAATTATAAACGGTGTCTAGTTATTGATGGGTTTCATTACTCGCCAATTAACCTTTTGGTCTCTATTGATAGAATCTTTATGTTATTTTATTTTCATTTTCCCTCCAATCTACGTTAGTCTGGTAATTTATTAGATTTTATAAAATTAGGTATGTAATAGGTTTGTTTTTCTATTAAAGTAGCTGGCTTAAGCGAATCTGATTCACCGTAAAACTATATACCTTTAATTAATATCCTAATTAGTCAATGGGAGACTTAATTCATTCTAATAATATACAATTATCTTTTTTTCTTAGTTTGCTTGTTATTGTTAATTTGAGGGTATTTCACAAGTTTGGCAGATATACATTAAATAAATAAGAACTAATTTAATAACTCGGTCTTAAATCATTGTTTGATGAATAATTAATAGGAGTACTTAATAAGAAAATGAAGCCCCAATCTCGTGAGAGTTGTTGACTGATTGTTATGTTAGCCGGCCAAGAGGAACAGATTTAATTATCACATGTCCCTATATAACACATACTAATCTTTGTGTTTGTATCATATGAGAAAGTTTAATAAAATTAATTATCAAGAGCTTCGTCATTATATGTATATATATACATTAGTAGTAAAGCTAAAATTATTATATGCAGATTAGTACTAATTTGATTATCCTAGCATTATCCGCATATTATCCAATATTCATATGACCTGGTCTGCTCTCTTATCTCTGGTTCATTTTTCAGTGCATGAAAACTCAGTAATTAAGAAGGTGCAACAATATTTAATTTGTCATCGACTCATCGTAGTTTTAGAAGCGAAAGTGGCAGACTCCCATCTAGAAGCAATAAAAGACTATTTAATAATATGTTCACAATTAAAAAAGAATTAATCAGTATATATAATTGATCCAATTTAAATGAAGATGATGAACACGTTTATATCCTGAACTCCAAATTAAATATCCTAGTCAATATGGATCGCCCCTTAATTCTTATAATCTACCCGCCTGATAAGTAATTACGTGCAGACCGAGAAGAGCATAGATCTAATCTATAGATCTATCACACAACTATGGATCGAGTAGAATGAATGAATCTGTAGTGGTTGTTTATAAATCTCACCTGTCCTAAGAACTTTATAAGGGCAAAACAATTCTGAAACAGACTTAAGAAAATCCACTCAAGTTAGCCCAATTCAGATCAATTTATATGTTTCTGAATGCCAAATAAGTAAATCTTAACCTGGATATTGGATCTCGGTGTTGTCACTGATTGTGCCCAAAAAAAAAAAAAAGTAAAGATGTGAAATCACGCAGACGCATGAACGAGTAAGCAATCGTGTCTTTAAGAATTACATTCAGTTTCGCTGTTAATTAGTTAAAAACTGCAATAATTTTGTGCCTGACGAGTCCCAGCAAGAGCCAAGTTAATCAGGCGTTTTGATTTCTGCCATCGACTGAGATTCATTCCACATCCAAGTGATGATGGATCTATCGATTGATCTGCGGGGAAAAAAAAAGAACTTGATAATAATAAATGGGGAGATCATTTAGGTTGTGGCAAATCATCAAGATGGAGGCAGACAAAAAATTCATTTCTAACTGTGATGAACTGATGATATGATCTGGTCTCAATTTTCCATTTCTTTTTCTCTATCTCCACTACTTAATTAATCAGCTGGATTATTAATTGTATGAATGCAACATACTCCTTCCACTTCGTAATAAAAGAACTTGATGGGGGTTAGATTTAAAATATAATACTTTAATCCATTTTCTGTTATATATTCATTATTTTTTTAGATTAATTTATCAAATTTATAAATTGATATATATAATCTAATGTTATATATCATATATATATGTTTTAGAAAAATTATCTCACATTTATTCAAATTAACTAATTTATTTTATTTTCTTAACCTTATTTCTTACGTGGGACTATTTCATTGGAGAGACATGAAATGAAAGACGGTGGAAATTTGGGTCCTAATAATGGTGGCGAATTTCCCCAATGTGCTGCACTCAGTACTTTTGAATTTTGACGAGTTAAAAAAGAAAGAACCGTCCAAAATATTCCAATAAGTAATTAAAAGGTTGACTTTGATCATCACCTTTTATAGATCCTTTCTACTTCAGAGGGAGATTTGTTGGCAATTTATCTACACAAACTACGAAACAAAGGACAAGACTAGTTCCATTATTTATTTGTTTTTTTACTCTTACCAGGACGCTTAGGTATGGTGCCCATAGGCTAGGTTCCTTTTAAGGGCTTAAAGCCTCACTTGTTTAAGGCCTAGCTTTAAGGCCTACAACCTTATTTATTTATAGTCTAGGTAAACTTGATATGTATAATAAAGAGGTTAGACTAGACGCCTGTTTGAAGCCCTTCGATGCGCAGATTACCTGATCAAAGTGGCCCTGGACTCGAACGGTGATCTAACTCTTTTAGATTCCCCATCAGATTTTTGTTCGGTTCAGCTGTTGGCTGATATGAGCAAATATTTGGTGTCACTCTTTTGTAACTTAGCCTAGTTTTGGCTGTCCTCACTCCAGAGTTTTTCTGGTCATTGTAATTCAAAAAAAAAAAAAGACTAGACGCCTATTTGAAAATCCACTTACTTAAATGGACTAGGATTTTTTTAAGACCTACAGGCCTAGTTTGTTTAACATACATACAGATATTATTTATTTTAATATATATATATATATATATATATTTATAACTTTTAATTTAAGCCTTATATATATATTATACTATATAAAAATTAGGTTTTATTTTAATTATATGTAGGCTTTGAAGCCTACAAAAAGCTTATATTTATGTAGGTTTTAGTAGGCTTATAGTATAATTTTAACCTTTAATGCCTATAGTATAAGGTTTTTTTAAAATTCTGATTATATACTTTTAAAAAAGCTTCAAGCCTAATTAAACTTTATGAAAGTTTAAGCTATTTTTAAAAAAATACTTGAATTTAGGTTCAAGTCTAAACTCAAACTTAAAACTTCCATTGCATCCTCAGGCCTATTTAGCCAAAACATGATGTGGCTTTAGCCTATTTTCACACCCATATGCAACTTCAAATAGTTTGATGATATGTCATATATGGATATAGTCTATATCACAGAAACAGTCAATATATATATATATATATATATGTATGAAAATTATATTAACTTCAACTACTTCCCTTATTTTGAAGTTGGAGCCTTTTATTCATCAATCATCACTGTGTGTGTGAAAATAATCCATGAAAGATAATCATGTTGTTATGACAATATCATCCTTCTAGATTCACACACGATACTTGCTTTATGCTTATGATCAAGCTGGCATTTGTTTATATTATATTATTTTCTTACCTGAAAGTTTGTACGACAGGATGATTGCGATTCGATTATAAATGCAAGGGCAACTTGGCAAAATTGACGATACAGGAAAAATTAGTATTTAAGAATAATTAACGTTAATATTACTGTGTGCATGTAACTAACCTTCAAAAATCTGTAAATTAAAGTTTGGCTTCGTTCATTTAATATCGTTCTTTATTTGTTTAATAATTCTTAAAATATGCGAACTTAGCTAATTCTTATCAAATTTGAGTCCTTAAAAGTAATTTTCTCAAAATGAAATGTAATTTGAAGTGGTAAGTGATAACAACAAGAGGGACTCTCCTATTGGATCTGTATTTTGAACATTTTTGCCTTTGATACTTTTTATAATTTAATTGATTTTATTAAAAAAAGCACATTCCTTTTTGTCCTTTTCATTTCTTTTCCTTGGTGGGGCATTCCCTAATTGATCACGAGGCCGACTTGACCAACTCTACCCTGTCCTGTGTGCTTTATTTATTATGATTAAAATGATATATGTCTGATGTAAGGTTTTCTTAAATAAGTTTGACCATTCTATATTTTAAAATCTTATCAAATCCATGTTTTGAAGAAGTATTTTTTTTTTTATATTGATTATTTGATTATTAAAAATAAATAAATCTATCTATTGATTATATAAAAGGAGAGACGTTGAGAATCCCTCCTCCTACTATCTGACACGTTTTTCTCTTACCATGAATAATGTGATAACTAAAATAAAGATACAAAATAAAATATTCTCAAAAAAATATCAGAGATATCAAGATAAAATTACAAATTACAAGAATTTTTAAAATATTAAAATATTAAATAAAATATTTTACATTGAGGGTCCCTCCTCGCACGCCCTTCTCCTGCCTTAAATATAGTAACAACTAAAATAATGATTAAAAAAAACATGCTCAAAAAATAAAGAGAGAAATCCAGGAGATAATTACAAATTGTAAAATATTTCACAATATTAAAATATAAAATTAAAATATTTTTAAAATTAATATATTAAAAATAAAGAAATAATGAAAAGGTAGTTTCAAAATATTTTGAAATCTTATCAGGTTGCACCCTTCTCAATCCCACTAATAATGAATTTTAGCAATTAAAAAATATTTTTATATTTTATAAAATATTTTTTAAGCAGATTCGTCTCACCACACTCTTCAACTTCCAAGTTCTTTGCCTAAAAGCCGTTAGCCTCCCCGTTTCTTCTATTAGTGGAGTAGGAAGTTGGTAACCAATCTAGAGTTTCCTATAAAACTTTGCTTTTGTCGCATTCATTCGACAAATGTAACTTTGTGATATCTGGATATAAGGTTGCTTGTGATGGCGCCTCAGTGGAAATGATCCTCCATGATGCAAGAGTCTATTTCAGAATATTTTTGTTTATCTTATTGTTTTGCATGAACTCATCACATCAGGTGTGTTGTTACCATATTAACTTCTCTTACACATATATCATACTCATTCGGTTTAAAGTGTGATATAAGGTGTAACGCTACCACAAACATTTGGTGATTTCTAATTTTAATGTCAGTCGGGATATAAGGTGCTTACGAACCATTAATGTGCAACCTTCATCAATAAGGCCAAATACATTGAGCTCCTAAAAATTTTTATTTTAGATTTGAGGGTTTCAATTTTTTTTTTTTTAAATCAGTCGAGAATTGGCTGATGCGTCTACTTTCCAGGAGTTATACAATTTAATATAAAATATTTATATTTCATAAAAGAATTTATTTAAAATTTTATAGTTACAAAATGTTTATATATTTTAAATTTAATTCCCTCTTTACTTTTTTTTTCAGTTAGTTAACAATTTTTTTAGGAGTATTATAAGAACTCGATTATTTTTGTAAATTATTTTTAAATCAATTGGGAGTCTACCCATACCTCTATTTTGTTAGGAGTTATCTAAGTTAAAAATATTAAATTTTAGTATTTTATAAAATATATTCCACGCATCAATTATCTTCTAATAAGTGAATGAATTTATAATATTTAAATTAATATCTTACTGACTTACTCCATGCATTTGAAGGAAGGATTTTGATAATTATAAGATATTATATTAATTATTTATTATAAATCTTTTTAATTCTTCTTCTTTTAACTCAATGCGTAGGGAAGCTGCAAATTTTTTCAAATATATATTTAATAAGAATTTTTTTCATCTTATTTGACTAAACTATTCTCAAACTACTTTGGTTGAATTTATTTTATTTGTACACATAACCAATAAATTTTAAAATTTTTATTAATTTTTATGAATAATGATGAGATTGAGTTAAAAATAAAAATTGGAAAAAGTATAGTTCAATGAAATCAATAAAGATTTGGATCTGGAATTTTCTTCGCCAACACTATGAATCCAGAAATTTGAATGTTTTAATCATAAGTTTAAATATTAAAGTTTAATTTTATTTGAAATCAAAAGATAATGATAGAAAATTTTATCGTAAATTATTGCTTTATATCATTTTCTGAAATAAAAAATTTAAAAATAGTAAAAAAACAATGACTTAATGGCCGTTGAAAAAAAGGATATTGCAAATTTTTTATAAATCAACTAGAAAAAATAAACCCAAGATCTCCTTACTAGCATAAAGTTTTTTTAACTTTCCACTTCTTATTGGAGTTTATAATTTTACTAAATTGATATATTATAACTTCCTAACTATGATCAATTATTTCTCTTAAATTGAAAGATCATAAATCAAATAAAAAATAGGGTTAAGGTACAAATTTACCTTGGAAATTTTCGCAGAGGAGCAATATTACCCTAGAAGTTTTTTTGAATTGAATATTGTCCTGGAAGTGTTAAAATGGAACAATGTTGTCATTTTCCTTTAAAAATTTAACGGTCAACATTAGTTTTTCAACGGTATAGGGCAACATTGCTATGTTTTGAAACTTTTGAAGTGACATTAAACTTGAAAAATTTTTCAGGGTAATATTCCTCCTCATCGAAATCTTTCAAAGCAAATTTACGCCTTAACGCTAAAAAATGTAAAGTTTTTGAATAAATTTTTGGTCCATGATATAACTATTTTAATGTACCCATCTAGAAATATATATATATATATATAACAGAATCATGAGTAGAACAAGATATAATAAATGAGAGATGTCATGACAGATTTATTGGTCTCTTTCCAAAATGGGTTAATATAATTTTTGGTTCCTGAAGTTTAATCTAATTTTGGTTTTGATTCCTCAAGTTTAAAATCGGTGGTTTTGGTCCCTGAAATTTCACCCGATTTTGGTTTTGGTCCCTCAAGTTTGAAAAGGACTTGGCAACCCGTTTTTGAAATCCGACCCGACCCGGAAAAAACCAAGTCCTTTTCAAACTTGAGGGACCAAAACCAAAATCGGGTGAAATTTCATGGACCAAAACCACCGATTTCAAACTTGAGGGACTAAAACCAAAATCGGGTGAAACTTTAGGGACCAAAACCATCGATTTCAAACTTGAGGGACCAAAACCAAAATCGGATCAAACTCCAAGGACCAGAAGTTATATTAATCCTTTCAAAATATAATAGAGGATCATGTTTTTTTTTCTGTTTTTTTACTATAAAATTTTGGTCTCTTTTTAAAAATTATAATTTTTTTCCCATGCGCCCACGCAGTGGGTTCTAAACTAGTTCATCTTATAATCCCTACTTGATCCACGTAATGCATGCGACAAATAATAGTTTAAGTTAAAAAAATACAGTAAGTGTATGAAACAAATCTAGTTTCCTATCAGTACTCTTAGTTCTACCATAAAAATTAATTCAAAATAATGTCAAAGTTTATTACTATCATATTTAGATTATTTAACAGTATTTTCTTAAACTTTAGGCACTACCTTAAAATGAAGTGAATTTAGTATTTCTGTATCAAATGCTAAAGTCTTATATCGCGTATGAAAACAGAACAAAGGGAGTATATATCCCATTGTTAGCCAGTCATCTCCAAATATACTACTCTCTCATGCCATAAATATAAAAGCTAGTTAGGGATTTAATTTGGTCTAAAGCTGATGCCTTAATTCACTTTATCTCTCAAATTTATATTTTTTCCTAAAAGTATCCTTATTGATTATGCATATATATAATGAGTTTTTCAATAATGGCCGATAGTTCCAATGCAAGTGATCAAAGATAGTAGTTTAAAAAAAGTGTCCGATATTTTATACAAATAACTAATTTAACTAAATTTTTAATGGTTATGGATTAATTATCTAACTTTTACATTAAGAAGAGAGTGGTATAGTCTAAGAAAATAAGGGATCGGAATCGGATTGTTATCTGACGCTGAGCTTGTATGTGAAGCATTTTTCCTATCAAAGAATATATACAGAATAACCTCTCTTTTTGGAGTTCTTTTTAATCATTCTCCAATACTATATTATAAACCATATATATATATATATATTATTCACAATGAAGAATAGAATTTCAACAGAAAAATAAACTATATTGGCTTGTAATATTGTTGTAATTGGAATGACTTAAAGTAGTCGTTGCCTTGTCAGTGAGAATTGTTTCAAGTGTACAGTTGTTACCCTGTCATTGTGTTTGTTGTCACTTTTCGAGGAAGGATAATTCATGATATTTCATTCCCCCATTATATTGAACGACTTTTATTTGTTGACATTATAGAACAAGATTGAATGCTACAATTCCCTTATTTTAAAGCACTGCAGTTTCACTTCTTTTAATGCATCTTATTTAAGTATAGGAAAATTTGTATCTTTTTTAAGTATTCTCATGCCTGCATGCATCACATGAAAAGTATCTTCAATTTTTTAACGGGTTAAGGTACATCTAACAGCCTAAAATATTTTTTGATGTGTATTAAGCACCCTAAAATATTTAAGGGTGTAATTCCGCTCTTGAATTAATGAAAGTGGATCAATTCCACCCTTAATTAACAGCCTCCCAAACATAATATATTCAAAGTCAAGGGACGATAACCAGAGGAACATGTGGAAGGGTCATGATCAGAGGAAGAAAAGCGTTGCAAGAAGGCTAACTGAACATATCACAAACACTTATGATAAATGAAAAATAATTGTCAATATTTGGTTTTGAAAAACATTATATATTTAAACTACACAATTTTTTGTTCTCCACGCCAGAATTCTTTATTTTTCGAGCGAAATTTTATGTTTTTGAACTAATTCACTGAAAAACTTTATAGCCACTGTCTATATTTTATCAGCTGATTTAATTATCTGAATTTAAATCCAAATGCATTCTCTGAATCTCTGGTATGAAAAATCCAATTTCATTGTCCCAAAAGGCAGTTCTTGCGCTCTTAGCTGATTTAAATAAATCTGAGTCGTTCAAACAAAAACACAGTTATGCCTGCAAAGCTGAGTAATAATGAAAGTGACAAGTTATTTTTCGCAGGTAAATTGATATCAGCTAATTGCATATAATTGGTTTATAGGCTTCTGAGATATGGTGGCATCGTCGAAGAAAGAAGAAGCAGTTGGAGACTCAAATCGTGATTTAATTTGCAGGATTAATATAGCCCAGATGGAAACTTTTCAGTCAAACAAGCCTGAGATAATTTCATTATGATGACTCACCAACAGAGTTGAACATCTTGAAGCTCCGTCTGTAGCTAGCAGAGAATACAATGAAAAGCTTTTGTGTAGCAGGCTTATCAAGAGGCCTGGAGGGTTCGGTTTAATCTACCACCATGTTGATCGCTCTGAAAGAGCAAAATATATCTGCAAATCAAAAACAAGTTTTTGATGGGATTATATATGTTTCTACTGTATAGGTTAAGATTAAATGTGATGAAGTTTGAGCTATGTGAAGATGATGTCACCTTGCTGGTTTAGACTAGACACAGCGGGTTTGATAACGCTTGGAGCGAGAAGGTGCATGCGAGAAACAAGTAATGGAATGTTCATATTAACTTTCACGTAATCCCATGGAGCAACAATTTCAGAGAGATACGAAAAGGCTGGTCAGACAAATCACTGCAGCGAAAGCCGCTGCAAACGCTATGAAAGGGTTCAGAAACCATTAAACCTAGAGAGAGAGAGAGAGAACAGGGGATATTGTCAAAGGAGAACGGCACTGTTTAGTTATGAAGAACAACAACATGATGCAGTGCCATATCTCCTGTGACAGCATCCCCTCAATCTCTTTTTATTTTCTCCATTCTTTTCATGATCTCCCTTTGCCTTCCCTCATTCCCCTTTATATATATATATATATATATATATATATGCCCATTATTTCTTTTATTTCTCTTTCCGCAATGTGAATGCCAGCTGGGTCTGTGTTTCTCATTAATTTGATTAATTAAAACCATTTCACACCTGTTTAGATTGAAGTAAACCAAACTCTAATTAGTTCATCGCCACCAGGGAGACGACGTAATTCAGTCAGTCAGTCAGTCAGTATTGAAAAGTCATCAAACACATATGTTCCGTGGCTTCAAGCCCTTTGAAAAGTATTCTCTTACATATATATAGGCCTCTACGTACAGTTTACCTTGTACACCTGACACATTTAACAAGTACCTACGACCTGTTTTTGGCTTTTTGCCCCGACAAGGGCATGGTTTAAATTGCTCACCAAGTGCAAGAAGTGCCTGTATTTTTTTTTTCTTTTTCTTTTTTTGGTTTGTTGCCGAGTATTTGAAAAGTACATTATATGTGCTAAATAAATATTTACGTGAGATGGATGGGAATTTGATGAAGCAAATGGCGACTGATAATTTGATAGTTTTTAATCGAGTGTTTGAAAATTCAAAGGGGGACCAACGAAGCGGGATGTTAAGGAAATTGATTCAAGGGACAGTGACTGTTGCTAATTGCTGCTATCATCTCTTAATGCAATCTCCTGTACCCACACTTGTTGACTATTTCAATTATTCATTGGCTTCACGTTTTCTTTTTGGAATTATTCTTCACTCAAATTTACAATTCTCAGTCCCTTAGGGAATATTAGTTAATACATCAATATACTATAATAAAATAGAATAGCCCTCACTATTTCCTCTGCTGTATGAAATGGGTTTTGTAGTTTGCCCCCACATTTAAGGGGCAAATCGTAATTGCAATATATGTATAATTCCATAGGATGCCAATAAAGCAAATGATGTGGAAGTTCTATTCCGTCCTTTATTAGCAGAGAGTGATGTATGGGGAAATGGGTGGATGGACTTTTCTCTTTTGCATACTTTTCTTGACAAAGTAGTTTTATTCCACGCAGGCTCTTCCCATTTGAGTGACGTGTCGTTACACACAATTCCTCACATCACAGGAACGTGATCAACTGAAGGATGATTTTTTTTGAAAAAAAAAATAACAATGGGAAAATCACTTACAGGTCCAAGGGACCAAAAAATCCATAAGAAAGTCCCAACCAAATTTCTAAAGGGACTTTTTTGTGATTAATTGGGAATGTGAAATGACTATGTTGCCCTTAGTACAAATTTCAACTTTCACAACTGCATATGAAAATTTTAATAATTGGTTTTGTCTATTTTCACAACTTAATGAGTCATTTTGACAATTTCTTTTTCGTATATGAGTGACATTATAGGTTTCACAAATTTCAACTTTCACAATTATATATGATAACTTTATCAACTGGTTTTACCTATTTGCACAATTTGATGAGTTATTTTAACAACTTCTTGTTCATACCTGAATGAGATTATAGGTTTCAAAAGTCCCAACTTTTCACAACTGATTTTGCTTATTTTCACAACTTGATGAGTCATTTTGACAACTTTTTCATATCTACGTGAGATTATAAATTAAGATCCAAATCCGCTAAGGAACTTGAAACGAATTCGAAGCAGCTCAAGAAGTCAAAATCAGAATCTATTAATCAAAATGTTGAGGAATTCGACACGCTGGGTAACAGAAATGCGGAGATTTCAATTCAACTGAGGAACTCGGAATTATAGTTAGGAAGAAGTTCTAGATGAATCTGGCAAGGATTTAGGTTTGTGAAACCTTTAATCTCAAGTAGATATGAATAAGAAGTTGTCAAAATAACTTATCAAGTTGTGAAAATAGGTAAAACTAGTTGTTAGAATTGTTATATACATTTATCAAAGTTGGGACTTGTGAAACCTATAATTTCACACAGGTATGAAAAAGTTGTCAAAATAACCCATTAATTTGTGAAAATAAGCAAAATCAGTTGTTAAAATTGTCATATGCAGTTATAAAAGTTAAGACTTGTACTAAGGACAACATAGTTATTTCACATTCCCAATTAATCACAAAAATGTCCTTAGGGACTTTTCTGATTTGGGAATTTGGATTGAAACTTTTTTATGTTATTTTTGAGTCCTAGGGACCAATCAGTGATTTTCCCAAAACAAATTGCTTTTTAGCTACTTGCCAGCTTCTTGGATACGGACACCAGAATGACAAGAGCGAAATTGTTGGGCCCAAGCTCAATAATTTGATGAATCGCTGTTCAACTCTAAAGTCTATCTAGGCCCATATAGATTGGATGACTGAGGCCCAATAATAGCAAATCAAAAGCCCAATTTAGTTTAACTCCGGAAGTCAACGTGGTCTAGAGGCCTATCTATAAGTGGTAGCCAGTGGTGTCAAATTCTAAATTATTGAGATGTTTCTGCTCCATTTTTTCCGTACTATGAACAAAACCTAGATAAAATGCTTTGCGCTTTTTAGGACGAAAAATACTTTACGTATTTAACATGAGCCCCTCAAATTAAATTTAGTTCTATAAAAAAGAATATTAATGTAAAATCCAGACAACAGTTGTTTTGGGGAGATAAAAAGTTTTTCCATGTAAAACTCTCAATGGGTAATGTGTATTTAGTTGGGCTTATATTTAGACAATAAGTTCTTATTGCGCAAACCGAGATAAAACTTCTCTCACATATTTATCTCACATACTTATCTCATATACCGTGAATCACGATTTATAAACACTTATTACCTAAAAATAAACTATTCCAAACCAACACCGATCTCACACTTCATGAATCATGAGCTAAGTGCGTTATTGCGTATAGAATGAAATTACCTAACACTTACAACGACACGACAGATTCTGCCTCATTCAATCAAATTTCCCACATTTAACATCATAAGATAGCCGATGCATAGATTCTGGGTTGAAAATCTTGAAGGGACCTCTTCTAACAACTCTCTCATTATTACATTAAATGAAAAATCAATAACACAACATTGTCTTACCCATCACGTCATATCATCAGACCTTGGGCAGTTGCATAATTGTTGAATTAAGGGCCAACATCACAAAAATTATATCCATATTTAATGCATTACTGTCCCTTTCGAATCCATTTCTTTTGCTTTTCCTTTGCACTAACCTTCCCAGAAATTTCCTGTTGATTATGACTCATGCGTCGTTCTGTGTCCGATCAGCTTCCCGCTTCCCCAAAGCTTCAATCTTTCTGGCCTCTTCCTCTCTTGTCGTTTCAAGAGCTTCAATCAAGTTCCTCAATTGAACTTCATAATCCCCAGAAGCAGACTTGGGCATCAAGTGCTCTGCCACTTCAGCTGGTGTGATTTTAACATCTCCCAGCAGCTCACCAATTCTGGGAAACAAACGGTGAGACTCAATTCTGAGATAATTCTTAGCAAGAACCTTAAACGCCTCGAAGCTACAATAGGACAACTCTATGTGCTTATCCATTCTTCCTTTTCGAATCAACGCAGGATCAAGTTTCTCTATATGATTTGTTGTGAACACAATGAGTCTCTCTCCACCACAAGCAGACCATAACCCATCAATGAAGTTCAAAAGCCCAGAAAGAGTAACTTGACTACTTCTAGCCTCTTTTTCTCCACCTCCTGGTTTTTGCCTTTGATCTTTATTCTCTTCTTCATCCTCCTTTTTCTCCTTCTTCCTTCTTTGCCCCGTCAAATCAAGCGAACAATCTATATCCTCAATCACAATTATAGACTTACTTGAAGTTTCAATAAGTAGCTTCCTCAATTCAGTGTTGTCCCTCACAGCAGTTAATTCTAAATCATAGAGATCATAGCCTAAGAGATTCGCCATGGCGGCGATCATGGTGGATTTCCCAGTTCCCGGAGGACCATAAAGCAAATATCCTCTTTTCCAGGCCCTCCCAATTCTAGCAAAGAATTCCTCAGCCTTGCTGAAAGTAATCAGATCATCAATAATTTCCTCCTTCTTCTCTGGGTCCAAGGCTAAAGTCTGAAACGTCGCTGGGTGCTCAAAAACGACATGGCTCCAATATGATCCATTATTTGTATAAAGCTTCCTCTGCCTATTTTTCACCTTAATAGCTTTGCCCTCTTTCATAACATAATTCAAATACGTCCCCAGAATCAAATCTCTATGTCGTTTATGGAAAGTGAGCTTGTAGTACCTTTTCTCGTCGGTGACCGGTTGAAACGACAGAGACTGTGATTTTAAGATGTTCATCCCGGAGGCCCACCATAGCTTAGCTCCTTTGAATTCCTCTGCTACTTCTTCGTGATCGTCCATGCTGAGCACCAGAGACTGGTTGTTTTTGCCGATGTCGGCCTTGAGACGCTTGGCCTGCGTGGAGGCGCGTGAGCTGAGGTAGTTTTCTATGGCGGAGTAGGCTTCGCTGCGCATGAGACGCTCACCGGTGAGCTCGTGGAATGTGATTTGGATGTAAGGGTACACCCAAGTGACGAGCCTTTGAGAGTATTTGTCGATTTGGTTGCGAAGTTGGTATGGGAAATATTGCTGGAACATAGCCCAAACGAACATTAATGAAGCGATTATGGATCCTGCTGAAGCAAACATTTCTTTAGAATTCATCCTTTTCACCTCTGTTTCTTTCGTTTCTTTCAGAGATGGGGTTTCACATATATAGATGAGAGATACGCGACGAGGGGTTCATTAGATTTTAGATATTGCTTGGCTTATCGCTGCGTTTATCTTTTCGGAAATAAAATTATGAAAGTAATAAAAAGTTGGCTGGGTAGTTTTTGTCTTCATTCTCATAGGTCGGTGAAGTGAGGATCAAGCCAGACGCACGCGTACGGCTCGCGTGTGAACTGTGCGCGCTGTACCTAATTGTCGAGACGACGAATCGACATTGACTTCAGCTTCCTTAACCACTGAGTTAAGGGAAGAGGCAGCTAGACTAAAGTGGTCATATGGCATACACTATATTTAATGAATGTGTTTGTTTGGTACATGTTACCAGGAGACAATAAGATAAGTTCGTGTTAAAGGCTTGAGGAATTTAATTGGAGGAGTAGATATTTCTTTGCCATAGCTTGCATTTAACTGGAAGTGTGCTTGCGTATGATATGGTGGAAAGATGGTGCTTTTCTGACGTGCATGATTTATACTTTTCTAGCTTATATTTAGGGGGAATAAAACTTTAGACTTGAAGGGGATGAAGTCATGGCTTCGTTTTTAGTTTCTTTAGATATGAAGAGAACAGCAAAATGATTGGCTCAATATCTAAATGAATCAGAGTTCAAGTTTCTTCGAAAGCCCTTATTATATTTGTTGTCGTTTTCTCCACCAGTAACATAATTATTACCTTTATCATTTACCTCAATTCTCACCAAGAGATTAAGCTTCATCAGTAAAGCAGAAGCATGACGATCAAATTTTCAGAGCAGTATATTTCCGAGAATCGCACTTGCTATTCCAAGTTCCAACAAGGACACAGTCTTTTTAACGAGTATGTGGCCGACATTGTTTTCCAATAAGGATAAAAGAATTGAAAGGAAAAATGGTGGCTAGAGATATTTGCTTGAGTAAAATGTCAAAGCCGGCGAAGGCAAGTTAAAAACAGAGGACGATAGTGGAACAGAGACGGAAGCAACATTATGATACATCTATTAGTTCATGATCTTCCTCGGACAACCAATACATGCACCTAAGAATGTGCGAGGATTATATATAAAATGTACCAGAAAGATATTTTGTTAGCTCGCGTGCAACATATGTTAATTATGATGAAGTGCGACTCCTAATTTCAACCTGTGCCATGGCGCCAACACCCTCTTTCCTTTTTCTTTCTCTTGGCCATTGCGAATATAACATCAAAGTACTATTTATCTTTTGTAGTTTCTAATAAATGCTAGTTATGGTTGCAATATCACAGTCACTAAATCTTCTATATGATTCTTTTTTTTACCTTTTAGAGATCCTACCCCACCTATTAATTCGGTACCCTGATTTGTTTATTCGTTTCTCATTAAAAAAAAAAAACTGCTATATGATTTTACCAAGAAATTAAATTATTTATTCATTATTTCCCACTAAAATTGGATTACACCATGCTGCCTGTGAAATCAGAAGCTCGGGTCAGCATAGAAAACCCTATTTTAGTGTGTGTATTAGGGGAAAGAACTTGAAGGACACTGTTGAGTCCAAAGGAATCTGATCTTTGCCATTGACGATAGTTAATTCAGGATTCTTCTTTTTTAATGTACTCAATATTTGAAGGAAATAACATAAAAGGTTCAAAAGTTAACATAGGTAAATAGGATAAGGAGCTCTGAAACATTTGATTTCAAGATTCTTTATACATTGCTCACACCACTCACCAGTTTTCGAGTTCCAACCAACTTGAGAGTCCCTGGCATGAACCATGCAATCTGCGATGCCCACTGTAAAGCGTAAAAGATTCATGCCAGTTTTCCATGCAGAAATAATAAATTAATAACATTTCAGATTTTTGTTGACAAATAAAATTAGATTGTGCCCTATTTCTCTTGGAGCACAATACTTTTAAAAATGCCCAGACCTTGGCAATTGGAGATTAATTTTTCAAGTTGACTGATATGGTGCAATATCCTGGAAAACAGGGCAGATGTGCATCAAGGGCGTGAAATTACAAAAGCCCGGAAGCAGGGGCTATAAAATTTACATTCCTAAGCATGAAAAAATTCCATCAGCTTTTGAGTAAACACAACACTCAGCTCTTGTGTGCCTTCAAGCCAGGGATTCGTCTTGCCTCATGATTTGATATTTGTGGTGTTAGTCATCCACTCTGCACTCAGAATCTAATCTAATCTAAAAGCTTGTGCATACTTTCAGTACCGACTACTTTCTCATGCACATCCAGAGAGATTCAACTCACACGAGTCAATAGCATTGTCACTGCATCGCATCTCAAAGTGCTAAAGGATGTGCTCACAAATAAATAATCTATTACCAATGCCAGTGATGGTTTAATGGAGAGTAACCTGTGTTGTTTCGAAAGTGGCATGCACACATAAATAACGAACTATGACCTCTACTGCCCAGAGCTACAAAGGAAACATCATCAGTAACAGGGAATACGAGAATCTATGCATATGAGAATGCACTTGCGCATATACTGCTAGGAGATGACAGATTACCCACTCTAGACTCTAAAGAATTAACCCTAAATACGCTTAAAAGAATCAACATGTGCATAAACTTTGAAGTAGCAAATAGAATGCAAGTCTAACCCAACATGATTATATGTTTAGTTGAAAAATCCAACAGACTTTAATGGAAAATTATGCTACGAGACTTACGAGTCTCTTGCCATCACTGCTTTTATAAAAAGGGAAATCAAACTTCTGCTCAGTAAATTTAGATTTGTCATTCTCATTGATTTCGAAAATCTCTGAAGTCTGACATGTGAATTTATTCTAAATTCATCACAGCAGAATAGCATCACTACATCAACAATTGTTTTCATGAGAAAATTCAAACACGTTTAACTAAATTAAAAGATAAATAAATCAGATTTAAGCTCAGTAAATTCAGAATTGTCATTCTCATTGATCTTGGCATGTTATGATGAGGACGCTTCTTCAGCCAGCTAGAATGCCCCTAAACCAGGGATTTTCCTAATGAAAATGAAAGACCTCACCTTCTCCGGATGCTCTTTAACATTACAGGGAAACAGAACTGACATATAACCTGCGAGGGATGTCAAATCCCTACACGGTTAATGCCAAAGGATCTAGTTGTCAAGAAAACATATCAATTACCTAATCAGAAGGAAATACAACTATGTGAATTTAGTCTAAATTCATCACTGGCAAATAGAAAAACGAAAAAATTGGAACGATACATCACATATTTCATTTGAAAAGAAAGGTTGTTAAGAATAAGTCGATCAATGACGGAGCCACTACTCTCATAAGCAATTAAAGCTTTCCGCTCATGCCTGAATCGGAATAGCGTATATTGCCATTAAGGCAAGTAATCACAGAGCAACTGCCGCTGAGATTCTCGGAATTTCTTCACTAACAACTTGATAAAAAAAAAAATAAAAGGAACGTTGATGATAGAGCCCGGAAGGAACATTAGCAAAGAGAGATCAGAAAATGGTTATGTGATTGTCGGTCACGGTGATTCAGAAACACGGACCAATTTATAAATCATCATATCTCTTCGATTGTAATTTACTGGCAAAGAATTTTCAGTAAAAAGGATAAAAGATTATTTAAAAAGAAAAAGAAAAGACTAGAGATAAATAAACCAATCATCAGAGACTTAAATACAAACGAATCATGGAATTAATCCATCATATTGTTGCAGTTTTCTCATCACAGATTGCGATTCAACCTTGTGGAGGAATAAATGAAAACGAAACTCAAACAAACAACACAATATAGAGACTGTGAGGTGTTCCCTTACTATAGAAAGCCTACACAGGAATAAAAGCACCGTGACACAGGAATCGGCGACGAGCGTCACTCATCAGTTAGTAAAGAATTCTTTGGAGCTGCAATATATATAAGCAGCTACCAAGCGCGAAGGATCTAGAACATGGAAAGCCAGAAACCCTAATTGAAACGGATGCGGCAAAACCCAGTCTTGGAAGGAAGGAGTGTCATTTACTGGGGGCCATATGATCGAAGTACCAATTGGGCTATCAATTTGCCCCAATGATGCAACTTTCTATCTTTTTTTTTTTTGGGGCCAATCTCTACCATCCTTTTTTTTTTTTGGTCTAAATATCTACCATCCTATTGGAGATACAGATTGAATGGGAGAAATTTTGGTTTTTTACCATATGAGAAATTTGAATAAAAAATAATATTATTGTTAAATAATGATGAACATATAATGAACATTATATATCTTGAACTTCATGCAATAAAAGGGAGGTGATCGCAATTTTCGTGATCATATTAGCATATTTTTTCCCTCATCAAAAAATGTGCCTATCACTTGTCTACGCCGTTGCATTAATTCTAAACCATTCATATTTAATTAAATTTAAATTTGATATTTTAAATAATTTTTTTAATATATGTAAAATTAAATCTAAAGAGACTTTTATAACTATCACTTCTCATAGAAATGAAACTATCATTTAAAAAATCACACATTGAAAATTTTAAATTTGAATCATTTAGATTAAAGTCAAATGGTTGAAATCTCATCATAATGATGAGAAACTCAGTGCTTAGCACTATGATGAATGGGGGTGGAAATAGGTTAGGTTTTGCCTAAATAGGCCTGGGCCTGCAACAGAGATTCAAAACCTGAGCTTGGGCCTGAGCCTGTATGTAAGCATTTTTTTAGGCCTGGGCCTGGGCCTTCAAAAAGCCTGACAAGGCCTTAAGCTTGTTTAAAGGCCTACTTAAATAATGTAGACTTTTAAATAGCCTTTAAAGCTTATGCCTCCAAATTCATATATAACCCTTCACAGTTATATACAATCCTACATTATGCCTTAAAAGCCCAATATCCATTCTCATAGTAATATTAGGGCTTAGTATGGAAAAGAAAAAAATATTTAGTGACAACAATTATCCGAGCAAATAGGAATAAAAAAACAAATCACTTGTTAACTAATGAGATATATTTTCTAAAATTGACTAAGCATAACAAATAACATACAAAACTAGATTCTACCCCTTTTACCTTTCCCACATAAATTGGGATAAACTCTTTTTACTCAGATTATAATATTTCATTTGACACTAAAATAAACTCATAACAATTATTATGCTTTAGTGGAGGGTGCAAATTAGGGGAGAGTGAGTGAGTTAGTGTTGTCATCTCGAGCGATCGAAGAGAAGAAAGGCAAGGGTGAATGATTTGTGCGAAAGTAATGGTTGAGTGTAATGACAATGTGATATGAAACTTAGAAATAAGATTAAGTTGATAAATTTATAAAATTATTTAGATTAAATTATATATACTTATGTAATAGTATACATTAAAAAAAAAACTAAATAGGCAAGGCCTGTAGGCTTGTAGGCTAGGCCTTATGAAAATAGGCCTAGTCTGTTTATCTAAATAGGCCTAGCAATATGCTTGGGCCTGGGCCTAGCCTATTTACTAAATGGGCTAAGCTAGGCTTTTATGTAGGTTAGGCCGTAGGCCCCTGTTAGGGGCCTGACCTATTTCTATTCCTAATGATGAGCACCCAATATGAACCCGGTGATTATGGATGAGAAAGAGAATATGTCATTAAAGATCTGTTTATATTAGAAAAAGGCCAATTTCAATCATCAATCAACTTTATATATGAAATCTTATAATACCCGCTTAAGAAACGTTGTTAAACGGGTCGGATAATCAAATCATTAAATTAATCCATGCTAAATTACATTTACCCTCATTTAATTAATATCCATTAAAGTAATTTCCTTTTTTTAAAAATCATTACAAATTATTCCCTAATATAGACAATTCCCCTTTACTGCATAAAGTTTGACCTACTTGATATAACTCCAGGCTAAAATTGTGCATTCTCTTTCCAATTTTTTGAATTTATTGGGATATTACTCACATTTAATTCTTTGATGGAGTTTTTTTTAAAAAAAAAAAATCAATTATTATTGGAGTTTGAAGATAAAATAATAAAGTAAATTGAATTTTGAAAGCAATCATTAAATTTGATTGAACTTGAAAATAGGCATAATATTATAAATCATAAATTATAATCACCTTACAGATATTTGGAGGCTATAAAATCTACTTGCATATGCATATGGACTTCATCTTTCATAAAATCAATCATCAATTTTATATATGAAATCTTGTAATACCCGCTTAAGAAACATTGTTAAACGGGTCAGATAATCACATCATTAAATTAATCCATACTAAATTACATTTACCCTCATTTAATTAATATCCATTAAAGTAATTTCCTTTTTTAAAAAAATCATTACAAATTATTCCAGACAATTCCCCTCTACTGCATAAAGTTTGACCTACTTGATATAACTCCAGGCTAAAATTGTGCATTCTCTTTCCAATTTTTTGAATTTATTGGGATATTACTCACATTTAATTCCTAGATGGAGTTTTTTTTTAAAAAAATCAATTATTATTGGAGTTTGAAGATAAAATAATAAAGTGAATTGAATTTTGAAAGCAGTCATTAAATTTGATTGAACTTGAAAATAGGCATAATATTATAAATCATAAATTATGATCACCTAACAGAAATTTGGAGGCTATAAAATCTACCTGCATATGCATATGTACTTCATCTTTCATAAATGTAGGGATCTCAAATCATTTCTACCGCCCAGGAATTTTAGAATCTCAATTTATTAGTTTATTAGTGCAATAAATCATATTAATAATTATATTAATGTGAGTAAATTTAGGCTTAACACTTCATTCTTTTGAACCCATATACCTAATATACAAGTCTAACAGAAACTTGTCAAAGAGTTCCAAATATTATTTGAAAGATTCAGTTAAAAAAAATTATTGATCAAAGGATTTTATAACAAAAATAATCCTAGTGTTATGACAATCACATATAAAGTGACATAACATTTGCTCCAAGAACACGACAGAGCCTTTAAGGCTCATTCCACATGTGCCTTCCCTTACTTCTTATTATAACATTCACCTATAAAATGTTAATATAAAGGGAAGAGATTTCACGTAACTATTAAAAATTTCTACCACATATGATTTAAAATAAGGAATTAATTACATATATTTGCATATATCATAATCCTCAAATAAAACGATTTCACATTTAATCATCATGTCGATCTCTATTTTTAGCACAACATGTAATATACAGTTATGCAATATGCAACCTCCCTTATATTATTATCAATCCTTATTCCACTGACTGGAGTCATACGCTAACACATAGTTCAATAGAAACTCATCCATTTGACTAGATTGTCTCAAGCTCACCAGTTCTTAAAATACATAATGTCAAATGTGTAGAGCTTGAGTTTGGACTATGGCTTCTCTCCGTAAAAGAACAAAACTAAGGAGGTGTCAAATGTCGCATAACTCCAATGCAATCCTGACCAAAGGAAAACATGGAAGAAGAGGCTCTGATGAGCGACATCCACTGTATACCAAGTGACAGCATAACACGTGGTAAAATATCTTACTATACAGATTCCCGCTCTTTACTCAAACTCATAAAAAAAAAAAGGCTAAAGTATATTTTTTATCCTTTAAGTTTACATGAGGTATCATTTTAATCCTTTAAGTTTATAAAGTGCATTTTTAGTCCTTGAAACATAACACCGTTAAAGTTACTAACGAAAAATGTTGACTCAGCAAATTAAGTGATGATAGTACAATGCTGATGAAGCAAATTGAACTTCCACCACAACACATCATTTAATTTTAATCCTACAAAACAATTACTTAATTTACATTACTTTATTTTTAAATAAAAATATAATTTAAATAATTTATTTTAATCCATTTCTCTCTTCTTTCTTCATTGGGGAACCCTAGCCTTCGGCGGCAATAACGCCCTTCTTCATCTTCATCCTCTTCATCGTTCATCAATGAAATTTTCTTATTCTAATGTTTGGGTTACAACTCTGAACAAAAGTATTATTGGATTGAGCCCATCATCAATTCCTTTACCGTCAGGAAGGATCGAAGAAATTGCAATTGCAAGTCGGTAAGAAAAAAAACAACCAAAAATGTCCTACCAAGGCAAAGACGGGGGGGCTAGGCGAATCCGATCAACCCAACAACACTCTCTATAAAATTTTAGAAGTAGAGAGAAATTTTTCCCAGACACTTATCTTGTTCTTTATATTTCTTGATGCTCTGAATCTAATTTGTAGAGAATATTTATCGACTTGAGTAGTGCAATATACATGCTCAACTTAAAGATGTTCAAATTGCTACGATTTATCACCCCTCTGTGCCTCGCGCTCCTAAATCTCCCTTTGGTCAATTCCTGCCATGTATTTGGATTAATACTAATTAATTGTTAAATCAAGAGAACGATTCGGAGAGTTGATGCTTTTATGGTTGGAGGGAATCGACCACCATCAGGCCTAGTGGTGCGAGGATCCAAAGGAAGTATGGGGATGAAAGATGAAGAAAGGTGTTGCGGCAAAAGACTAGAGTTTTCTGATGAAGAAATAAGAGAGACATGGATCAAAAAAATTGATTAAAATAATTTATTTAAATTATATTTATATTTAGAAAATAAAATAATGTAAATTAGTTAATTGCTTTGTAAGATTTAACTTAAATAATGTGTTGTGGTGCTAGTCTAACATGCTTTGTCAGCATTGTATTGTCACCACTTAATTTTGTTTCGTCAGCATTTTCCGTTAGTAACATTAACAGTATTCAGTTTTAAGGACTAAAAGTGCACTTTATAAGCTTTAAGGACTAAAATGATACCTTATACAAATTTAAAGGACTAAAAGTATACTTTAGCCAAAAAAAAAAAAGCAAACATCATGGCAATTATATTTAATCACTAATAAATTTAATATCATTAAAAGATAATTTATAATAAATCAAGTTTTTGTGTGTATCAAATATCATTACACACACAAATATGCCTGAAAGGAAATAATAATCCAATCATACATTAATTATAATTAAAATATTAACTATGTGAATAAAGCGGGTTATAAAGAATTTTACTTATAACATTACTTACTTGAGAATTTATAATACATTCATATATACATATAATTCAATCCAATTTTTATAAGCATGTGGAAGAATATTCAGAATTACATATTACTTTATAATAGCTTAAAGATAATTATAAAAAATTACTATAATACTCTGTATATGAGAATCGACAAAATCACAAAAACGGATATTTATTAATATATAGCTATGTTTGGAATAGTTTTCTTTTCGAAAATAAGTGCTTATTACGTAAGTAAAGATAAAACTCCTCTCACATACTTACCTCGTATATCATAAATTACGAATTATAAATACTTATAAATAAAAAAATAAGTTATCATAAATAAACAGTGTAACTCATTATTATTATAAAGTCACTCAAAGCCATTATAGACATTAAAGCTACTCTCCTAAAATACACCTATGATCCTCATAGACACAGACACACATGCGACGAAGTGAAGGAGGCATGTGAAATATGGATCTGACTTCCATCATTTTTATTTTCATACGTTTTCTGTCATTTTCTCAACTTGAATTATTGGATTAAGATCTTAATGATCTAATTTTTTTTTTAATTATAAATCCGTCAATTATGATGCATAGGTAGAGAGAGAGAGAGAAAATGCTTGATTGGATGGAATAAATTATTACTCCCTCCGGTCCTAATTACTCCTTCTGATCCTAATTATAAGATAAAGTTGATTTTTTTTGGAGAAATTAAGGAAGCCAATTAAATCACTTTAGAGTATTTATATTTTTAGTATCTTTATATTATATATCAGTTTATTAGTCAAATTAATTAGTTTGAAGAAAAAAATAAAAATAAAAATACTCTAAAGTGATTTAATTGACTTCCTTAATTTCTCCAAAAAAGTCAACTTTGTCTTATAATTAGGACCAGAGGGAGTATAAGATAAAGTTGATTTTTTTGGAGAAATTCAGGAAGTCAATTAAATTACTTTAGAGTATTTATATTTTTATTTTTTTCTTCAAACTAATTAATTTGACTAATAAACTAATATATAATCTAATGATACTACAAATATAAACACTCTAATGCCATGTTTGGTAGGAGGGAATTGAAGCAAGGGAAGTGGAAGTGGAAGCCAATTCAACATATTAAACTGTTTGGTTGGAAGGAGTTGACTTCCTCATGGAAGTCACTTCCATCAATAATGATGGAAGTGAGTTCTTTGGGGTGTGCGAAGGAACTCATCTTACTTCCTTAGAAGTGAAAAATTGTGGACATTATTGTCCTAGGTTATCAAATATCTTGACTATTTTGTCCCTCATCCAATATAATCAAAAAACCCTATTACCTCATTCGGAATTGCCACACGAACATCTGCACCTCTCATCTCTCACTCTCTGCTCCAAAAGAAAAGCGGACGTCGCGGCGGAGGTTCGAGCACGACTGCGCAAAGCACATCGGAGAGGAGAAGGACAGTTGAGAAAGGTAATTTTTGCTCACTCTATGCCCTATTTGTTTCCCTACGTCTCGTACTCTCTTCCATTATCTCTCTTGTTCCCATCCGTTGTCTCTCCCTTTGATTTCTTGTTCGGTTTGTTTATTTCGGTCGGCATTTTTGAGGGAAAGCAAAGATCGTTGAAAGGTTTTTGAAATCGCTAGTGATTGGCTTCCCATAAGTCACTGTAGCTGTTCCCTGGTCTGCTTTCGGTCGGTATTGTGTTCTGTTTTAGGCTGAGGTTGTAACATGTCTGTGAGTTAGAGATTTTGATTGGATTGAGTTAAAAGTTCTGCAACCCTTGAGTCTGACCGTGACTTAGTAGTTGATAAAAGTTCTTATCTTTTATGAGGATGTTGTTCCACTATGTGCTTTAATTGCTACAGAGTGCATTAATGTTAGAGCCAGCAATCTATTTAAAGCATAAATAATATAGCATGCGGGACCAAAGGTTTCATCGTTGTGCTTATATAGTTGTATGTTGTAGCTTGTTCCCTTTTGCTGTACGTTGCTATTTGGATTTGTGCTTATAGAGATATTGGCCCAACCTAATAAAGCAATTGAAGCTACTTTCATAGTCTATATTTAGTGTTCAGGCCGCCACCTGAAGATCATAGGAGGAAATGTTTTAACAATTTTCTTTTCTTTTTTAGATTTGGCTAGGACAATTAATGTTATAGATAATGTTGTTGGGCCAAAAAAAATGAAGCAGCCATGAGTTTCTTGATTATTTGAATCCACAATTTAGTTCATGGTTCAACTAGAACTTCTGCCACCAAAATTTTAGCTAAGTGAATTTTATGTTGCTTCAGCTTGATGAACATAATTTCTTTAAAATCAAGTTAGGGGTTGTTTGAAAACTTGGCAGTAGTTTTCCCATCCTGATCTAACAAATAATACAATACAATACAATTGACACTCAGTGCTAAAGAATATGATACAAACTGTGCTCCATTATGTGCTGCAATTCTAGGAAATATTAGCTACGCTTAAATGCCAATTCTATGAAGTTGTGCTTCATCATGTGCTGCAATTCTATGAAAAGAAACTTTATGTATTCTTTTTTTTTTGTAACATCTCCTTGCTTATTCTAATTTAACATATTCTTATACAGCCATGGATTCAGAAACAAGCGAAATGATTGTGCATCTGTTAAGTTGGTGGTTGCAAATTGTATTTGCTATGCACCAATGTTTTATGAGTGTCTGTATGGCTGTTAGCGTACGTAGACGACGTATTCCTCGTCATCCTTACAAAGTGGACTTTTATTCTAGGAGAGTTCACCTTAGAAATCTAGTGTATAATAGTGACACCACTTGTTTTAATCTAATTAGAATGAATAGGGCTACTTTTGACAAGTTATGTCTTATGCTTGATATAAGAGGTGGTTTAAAACCAACTAAACATATGTTGGTTGATGAGCAAGTTGCAATGTTTCTCCATATTCTTGCCCATCATGTCAAAAACAGAGTTGTACAGTTTTATTTTGGGAGGTCTGGTGAAACTATAAATCGATACTTTAATATAGTCTTGATGGCTATAATGCGATTGAGTGAGGAGCTATTTAAGAGACCAGAGCCAATTCGCGAGGATTCAATAGACGAGAAGTGGAAGTGGTTTAAGGTATATTGTCATTCATTATAAATAATTAACTGTATCATTTATTTTATTTCACTTACGCCACTATTCATGTCATTTCAGAATTGTTTAGGTGCTCTTGACGGTACTCATGTTAAAGTGAAAGTCCCTGTTAAAGATAAAGCAAGGTATAGGAATCGAAAGGGAGAAATAACTACTAATGTGCTTGGTGTTTGCTCCCATGATGCACAATTTATATATGTCCTTGCTGGTTGGGAAGGGTCGGCTGCCGATGGAAGAGTTTTGAGAGATGCAATTCATAGAAGAATTGGAAGCTTAAAAGTGCCTCAAGGTAAATATTATTTCTGTATAATGAATGTGATGCTTTTATTGCACTGCCATGTCTTAAGCTTTGAAGCAACTGTTGGTAACTTATATTTTACATTATGCAAGACAATATTATTTAGTGGATGCTGGCTATACAAATTGTGACGGATTCCTTGCTCCTTATCGTGGTCAACGATACCATTTAAGTGAATGGAGAGGTGGAAGACACCCTGTAAATGCGCGTGAATGCTTCAATTTGAGGCATGCATCAGCAAGAAATGTCATTGAGCGTTGCTTTGGGATGTTAAAATTACGCTGGGCTATCCTTAGGAGTCATGCGTTTTATCCTATTCGAACTCATAGCCGAATAGTCATAGCTTGTTGTCTCTTGCATAATTTGATTCGGCAACAAGGATCGGATCCTCTTGACATTGAATTTGAAGAAATGGACATGGACACATCTAACATAGATGCTCCACGTATTATGACAATTGAGCCAACTAATGCATGGAGCAACTTTCGTGAACAATTAGCCAATGAAATGTTTGCTGACTTCATGACTCGTAGGGATAGTAGATGAGAAGGATAAATGTAGTATACTATAAATTTTATATATAAGTGAACTAGTAGTTGTGTTATGTTGTTGGTGTACTAATGCTTTTAATTTGTATTATATATTATAAGTGGATTAGTAGTTGTATTTTGTTGTTGGTGTACTAATGCCTTTTGTTTGTCTTATGTATTATAAGTGGACTGGTAGTTGTATGGTTGAATTAGTGCTATTAATGTATGTTATATCAACTAATAATAATGAAGATAATGGTAACTTTATGCCTTAACTTAAATGATTGCTTTATTATTTTATTATGTAGATTATGGAAACAGACGAAACATCGAAAGGAAAGCAACGTCAATGGACTTCTGAAGAGGATGCTATGCTTGTTGATGCTTTGTTAACTCTTCATGAAGAAGGTTGTTTGGTTTCAGATAATGGTTTTAAGTCAGGAGTGCTTACTAAATTGGCAAAAATGTTGAATGATAAGGCTCCTGGATGTGGAATTAAAGCTGATCCACACATTAAATCTCGCCTGAAGACTTTGAAACAAAATTGGCAGGCTCTATATGACATGGTTACTGGGACTAATACATCTGGATTTGGATGGGATCCCGAAAGCCAATGTGTTACAGCTGAGAAGGATGTTTGGGACGAGTATATAAAGGTAACATTTATTATTAAGTTCATACGTCTTTTTATGATTTATACAACATGATAATTAATTATACATTGTTCTCTTTTACTAATCATAGAGTCACAAAAAAGCTTCCCATCTTCGTGGAAAAGCTTTCCCTCATTTTAATGCACTTTGCACAATCTATGCGAAGGATAGAGCTAGTGGACATGGGTCTATAGCTGGACTTAAAGATCAGGTTGATGAAAGTGATGTTCCCCCACCTCTTGATGTTGAAGACAATGATGAGAATGCTGATTTAGAAGAAGATGGGGACCCTTTTGTTGCTGCCACAGCTGAAGAATCCAATACTGTCAAATCTGCAAGTAAGAAGAGAAAAAGAAACAGCGGTGATCGTGATGACCTTTTCCTGCAGGAGCTTGGGAAAATAATGAATACCACTTGTCAAGGTATGCAAGAAGCTGCTGCAACTTTGGGATCTCAGATTGGAAAGCTTGCAAGGCCTGCCATGTTAGATACAAAGCGTGAGTCCCTTTATGAAGAGCTATGCAAGTTGGAGGAGCTAACATTTCAAGAGCAACATGATGCTTTGTTTAAAATTGTTGCTAATGAGAACATTCTTGCTGTCTTCTCAAGCCTTCCATACGAGGCAAAATTGGAGATGGTTCGTAGGGTTCTTGCGTAGTTGGAGATGATGACAATGGTTAAGGTGTAGGCATATTTTGGTGAATGTTGTTGGCCATGTATTTTGTATATTCTGTAAGTAAGCAAGCCCCTGCTATCTAGTTTTTGGTATATGCAGGAATATATTATGGCCATATGAATTATAGGATTAGCAGTAGGTCATATTTTGATTTAACTTTGTTGGCCATATATTTTATATCTTTTGTAAGTGAGCCCCTGCTATTTAGTTTATGATACATGCAGGATTATATTATGGCCATGTTTAACATATTTTGTTCAGTATATTTGCTGCAAAAGTTTGAGCAGAACACCTATAAAAGTAGCCTAGATTGTACCAACAACCTATGTCACCACGGTCACAATCATTCATCCACAGCTTTTTTTCTTGTTGCTAATTCATCTGCCTCCAGACTTGATACCTTCCAATTCACAGAACTCAATCACTTGATACCATACAATCGTGTTCATATGATTTTATTGCACTCAATGGAATATTTAGCACCAATTTCTATAAAAGACAAAATATTTAGCATTAGGAAGCGTTGCTTTAACAATGGAATACTAGTTGCAAACAAAGGCAAAACCTCATCTCTATAAAAGACAAATATTTAGCACCAATCTGTGCTTCATGGAACATAACTCACATGCATTCTCATTTTGCGTACAAAGATATTTAACAAGTGCATGGTACCTAGGCACGGTTCAAATTACAAAAATGCCTGTTGTGATACAAAAGTTGTCATTAATAACAAAAGCTAAGCAGAGGACTCTCAAAATCACGTTATTTTAACATCTCGCAACATCCTTGCAACCATTGAGCCATATCTCCTGGCTTCCCAGTCACTGAGTTTTGTGTTTGGCAGGATTGTCTCAACCTTTTCTTCTGCAACATTTTCCTCATTAATTTTGTCTTCTCCACTAGTTTCAACGCCATCAACTTTCTCAGCGGTAGCGAGACCTGTGTTTTCTAGGCGCTCTGTCGTAGGCTTTGATCCCATGACGAAGAGCTGAATACTAGGATGTTGGAACGTTTCATCCATCTGAACATGTTGAACTCTTCAGTCAGTGCAACTCCAAACATCTCATTAATTCATTGACTCTGCCATAGTTTCATCAAGTCTCTTTGAAGAATTGCTTTGCATACCATATCCAGCTTGCATGTGTCTTAAAGCAAGATGGGTAGGAGGAGGAGTGAATATTGGAGCTGCATCTGGAGAACGCTTGGGAAACACTACACCAGATCTCTGCCATTCATATAATGCAACATAATATCATCTACTGGTCATTAAGAAATTGAAGTTACATGGCACATTAGTTACAACTATGATATGTACTACTGTTGTAGTGGACAACACTGACTGATCGTGAACATGCTTTTTTATCCATGTCCCCTACTTTCACCTCCCTTGGTTTTCCAGAAATGAAAACAAAAAGATGAAGCATTCATTCACCTATTGCTGTTTGTGCACAGACACATTTATTAGAATATAGGTTCTGCTAACACATAAATGTTATTAGAAAAAAATGATCAAATTGTAGCATAAATTTATAAATGCTGAGCAAGGATGAGGCAGGCAAAAAAAAAAAAGAAAAGAAAAGAAAATATTTCTCAAAATGATCACAAATAAAATGTCAAAATTGTGGAACAAGACTAAAATGAAAAAACCATACCCCATAGCTTGGAGATGTAAGCCAGAGAAACGTAGATTAAAATCTGTGTAGCCATTAATTGGGGGTCTTAATTTAGTTTAAATGATGCAACAACCGGATGTTATAATGATTATAATATGAAGGGTGAGGCTAATCACTTCACATAATATCCAATACAATCCAAATTAATTTCAATGTTCTAATCAGGCATACCACTCTGGACAGACAATTAACAACTTCAGACACAGCTAAAGCATCACTGAGAAATCTTGTTGAGTGATCGGCCTTATAATTACTACCTTCAATTCCTCACATGCCCAAAAATAGTGAGGATGCTTTCCACCTGGCCCACCAAATGCCTCTTGCCATGAGTCTAGCAGCACCAAAACTTTATCCCTTACTTGCATGTCAGTCTGGAATACCACCACATATATTTCAGGTTGAATGAGATAAGCCAAAAAAGAAAGCTGTGAAGAAAATTTCAGTTGCCTCAGAACAGTGACTAAACAACAATAATGCACAAGCAAAAGGCACCAACACTAAGAATATGTTGTGACTTGTGAAGGTAAATACCACCAATATATTGAGACTGTAAAAATATATTTTGCAATATTAAATCACAAGGGAATCAATACATGGATTTTAATTTGATGTGTAATTGGGTACCACTCAAATATATTTAGCTTGAAATGATCTAATGATCAAGTAAACCATCATTGGGACGAGATGTCACGCGACCCTAAGGTGCTTGGCAATTGAAAACAGGTATTTTAATGGCTTGGTTGATTTTTTTTAGAGCAGTTTTTAAATAAAAAATAAAAAAATAATTTATAAAACTGTTTTGAATAAGTTTTTTTTTTTAAAAAAAATTGTTTTTAAAAAATAAAAAAGCTTTCAAGTGTTTTCTTGTTTTGTTTTTCTCTTTTCTATTTTTTTGAAGTTGTCATTTATTCACTATCAACACCACACTATCAGTGACCACTATGACCATGTCACTTCAAAAACAAATTTTTGAAAACAACTTTCAAAATATACTTTTTTATTTTTAAAACTCGTTTTTTGAAAATAAAAAAACAGAAAACAAAATCAAATAAACGAAGGTTCTACTACTAATGAAAAACTGTAATCTGCTCTAGGCGACAGTAGGTAAAACACTATACTGAGAAAGGATCACATACAGAGAAAATGAATCTAAAACATCCTGCCATTAAACATACATTTATTATTCTAGAATTATTTATAAATCAATTAGTAGACTTTAGGCAACATAAAGGGACAAAAAGTGCAAGACTTGTGTAGAGGAAAAAGGCAAAGTGATGAAAGAGAAATTTAACAGCAGTGTGAAAGTACGGGTGAAATTAATTAGATCACACATTACAATACCCAATCCATTTTAAAAATGGGCGACTTGCACATAAAAAAAATCAAACTAGCAAACCAAAACAGGGGTTATCCCCTAGAAACAGTTTAGATGTCAGCACGTAAGCAACATAGATTTCAACTTGATTTGATTGTCACAAGGAAAACCATCAAGAATGCAGTAGCAATTGATGAAAGAATAAAATGCATAAATCTTGAATCCATATTCCATGTGACATCACCTTACCTTCTTCCTCACAATTTTTATCATCTCATCCAGTATATTCCTCTCAGCAATTTGAAAATGGATATAATCACCACAGTTCTTCACCATAGTCTCCAGAAGCTAGAAACCAAACGTGCAGAAATTGTACATCAAAATCCATATAATTGAATATGAATGCAAGTATTGATGGGCGCATACACAAAGACACACATGCATATAAATATGAAAAACAAAGTCAATGCAGACAGATTACCGTCAGAGAGAGTAATTGAACTTTGGAGCTCTTATGCTGTAATCTCTTCTTCACAGCTTTGACTACATCTTTTGGCTGCCTGAGAAATTATGCATGTACTTGTCAAAAACTAGACAGAATCTTAACTGTTATTATCCCAAAAGACTATATATCAGACACCAAGGGACAAATTCATAACAGTACGAAAAATTAAAGGTTCTAGCAGTTTGCAGCCAACTAAATTATACGATGAAGAAGTTCCAGAAATAAATATATAATTACTGACAGGAGAATAACTGGTTGGTACTATATTCCAGCTATATATTTGCTTATCCAACAAAGGGAAAGGCTTTTTCCATCCGAAGAAAACCGACAAACAATAATTTGGTCGCTGTTAAGTCGCTGTTGATCACAAATTTTTCTCTCATAAAGAGTTGTTATGAAAGATGTGCATACAACATAACAGAAAATCATCTGCATGAAATATCACCATAAAAAAAAAAGGAAATTATCCAAATAACAAAAACTTCTGAATTCTGATTATGAAGAAGTATAAATATTGTGAGCTGATCAAAGTCAACCCAAAAAAAGAAAGAAATTGGAAGTCTCAATTCTTTTGTTCCTTAACAACATTACCAGTGATTGGAATTGACAGAACCACATATTTCGATATTCATGGTCCAATCAGGGCCCATGAGAAGATCGCTGGTCGCCTTCTCCACTGCGACAGTAGCCGAAGAAGAAGACATAGCTTCCCTGATTCTTTCTGTCTCTCTCTGTTTCCGAAGTTCCTAACAGAAGGGAAATAACCGAAAGCTTTGAAAAAAACAAACAAATACACAGAGAAAACCCCAAAAGCTTATTCTCCCCGTAAAATCAAAGTTGAATTTTTTTTCACTTACTGAGGGAGGCCGGAGTCGGGGATGAATACTTTCCCAGTCACGCCGTTCTATTGCTACAGTTCGCGCGTATTATGCCTCGTCCATAAGAACGGTAACATGAATCGGGGAACCGAGAAATTCGAAATTGAGAAGTGTATTTCACATTTATCACCTCACGGTTGCCGTTGTCTCTACCGAACACAATCTTTGAATGAAGAAGATGATAAAAAGAGGTTCAATGATTACCTTCAACTGATCGAGCCACCTAGATGCGAGATGAAAACCGACAACGATCAAAAATATCAACGGAGCTGCTACCGATCGTTGATGTTCTGGGGATCCTTCGTCTCCCATCACTTCTCCCTGATTCGATTTCAACTCTCCAGATAGGAGATAGGGTACATGCGAAAACGGATTTGGAAGCCAGAAGAATGCGACCATGAGGGAATCTGGGTAAGAAAGTTTTTTATTTTTTATTTATGTTTTTCTTACTCCTCAAGGTAAAAAAGTCATTTTCATCTCTATTTTATTTCTTTTATCTATTTTTAAAATTAAAATATATATGAATTCCCTACTCATTTCTAATCTACCAAACAAACTTTTTAAAGCCTAATTCTAACCTATTTCAACTTCCACTTCCACTTCTATTTCCACTTCCACTTCTATCAAAAACACTTCCATAATACCAAACGAGGCATAAAGTAAGTTAATTGACTTCCTTAATTTCTCTAAAAAAATCAATTTTATCTTATAATTAGGATCGGAGGGAGTATTGAATTCTTCCAAGTCAGAGTCTGACTGTCAGACCCCCAAGATTTGACACAAGTGAAATAAAGTGAGGAAATGGATAAAAAGTAGAGGCTTGGTCTAAAGGGGGAAAAATGAAGAAATTAAGGATAAAATCATAGGCACATACGCGCGTACGGCTACGAAGTGAAGGAGGCATGTGAAATATGGTGCATGTACAAAGAGATAAAGAGATAAAATGCTTGATTGGATTGAACAAATTATTATCAAACTATTTGAAGTCAAACCCCCCAAGATTTGACAAAAGTGAAATGAAGTGAGGAAATTGACAAAAGTACGGGGGATGGCGGCTCCATTCACCTTATTCTTTATTTATTCTTTATTTAATGTTATTATTATTAAATTAATTTTTAATTTTTAATATTTAATAATAGATTTTTTTTTTTATATCTAAGATTATAGTAATATTTTTATATTTATCATTAAATCTCAATCATTAATTGATATAATGATAAAGATATTAAATGGAGAGGGAGGTCAACGGGGACAAGAGAGGGGTATATCCATTGATTTTCCTCTCCATTAAGTATATCTATTATTAGATTAACTTTCAATGGTTGAGATTTATCATGATAGATTTTTATTATAATGATATTCTTTACTTATTATTAAATTTTAACCACTGAAAGTTGATGTAATGGTAGATATCCTCAATAAAGAGTAAATGAAGAGAAAAATTAATGAAAACACCAAAAAAAAAAAAAAGTAGGGGCTTGGTATAAAGGAAAAAAATGAAGATGTTAAGGACAAAAATCTACTGGCGTAAAAAAAAAAGAAAAGAAAAGAAAAGAAAAGGATGAAAATCACTGTACACGCATAAAATGTTATTTTGAACGTAGAAAATTTAAAAGGAGGCTGAGACACAGTGACAAAATAATAGTGAAATGAGTTTAAAAAATCTAAAGGAAGCTGTTTATATAGAAATTACATTTACCCCCATTCAATTATTATTCATTAAAAAATCTACTGATCCGTTCTTTTTATAAAGGACATGACTCTTGGATTTAACTAATTAAAAAGGATAACAAAAATAGCTTAAGTTGGCTTAAAGTCAGATATAAATAGCTTAAGTAGAATAATGTGTTCCATAATTTCGCACAAATGAGCCGGTCACATAGATAATTACCCATGATTAATATGAATTTATGTCACCCATCAGGTTGTTGATACATGAACTAGTTAGGGGATTGATATTGCTCTTTAATATGAGACCAAAATCCATGCTATCTCCAAAAATGATAATTTTTTTCCTGAATTAAATATATAATCGAATATTATATATGCATAGATGTGTATAGGGAGATTTGATCATATTTATTACAATCAAATAATTTATTCAAGGTTAAAATATACTTTCAGTCTTTTAAATTTTACATGAGATATATTTTTAATCCCTTAACTTTATAAAGTAAATTTTTAGTCCTGTATTTCTAATATTGTTAGGGTTGTTAACGAAAAATATTGATGCAACAAATTCAAATAATGATTGTGCAACTGACAAAACATATGTAAGTTTTATTTTTTTTAATATAATATATTTAGACAAATTGTTGCAAGCAAAATCAAGGTTTTTCTATTTAGATTATTAAACTAAATTTTTTAATACAATTGAGGTTTCGATATTGATCGCTTCATTAGATTTTTAGATATTTTTCAATTTATACATATTTTAAATTTAAGATTGATAATATTTAATTACATAGTCATCACTTGAGTTTGTTGCGTTAGCGTTTTTCGTTAATAACATTAACGGTGTTAGAATGATAGAACTAAAAGTATACTTTATAAAGTCAAGGGAGTAAAAATATACCTCATATAAACTTAAAAGATTAAACATATATTTTAACCTTTATTTAACTCCATTAATCTGTCTAAATTAGATAAGCACGAGTATATCTTATAGTAGTATATCAACAGCATTGGCTAGCAGAGGTCCATGCGATTATGCACAAATAAACTCATCGAATGTAAACTATTAAGAGTGGATGTGAAGGAGAGATTCACGCCTTGTACAAATAACAGACAAGTGACTAAACCATTATTGCCTGGCATCAATAAATTAAAGCAAGAAGAAGCTAATTTCTTCTACATGGAAATCATGTCGAAAGATTACTCCTCATCAGAACCCCAACCTGAAGGACAAAAAGTGACAATATACTCAGAGGACGAACAGCTCACCAATGGAGGAGGAGAATCAAAGGCATAGCTATAATAACAAGGACATGCCTCTTTGAATATCTTGGAGTACACGTTTGGCTTACACTTCTCTGCACTTCCAAATTGGTTTCTACAACAGAACCTGTCGTTATCAAAAGCCAAACAAGCGCTCTTGCACGCCACCACCTCTCCTTGACGATTCACCACCGCAAGCTCCGCCGGGCACAACCTCTTCAGATCCTCCGAGCAGCCCGGGATGACGCATTTAGGGTTTATTACTCTGGACGTGATCGAGACGGGGATGTTATAGCCGTCCACGATGCTCACGTCGTAGAAGTTGGGCTTGCCTTTGTCACCTTGAAGTGAAACTTGCACTAGTGTTACCGGTGGTGTGCCTATGAGGCCGTTGCAGGCTAGCCTTCCGTCGCAGTCTCCGGTTTCACAGGCAGGTTTCCAGTTGCCGGCGGCGAAGTTGCAGCCTGTTCGGGCCCAGATGCGGCCGATCCATGACCACGGGGCCACGATTGGGCGGGTCTGGCCCGGAGGAAGGTAGAATCCGCCGTCGGCTATGACTGGCTGGCCATTGTTTGGTGCAGTGGCTGGCCATATTGGAAATGGGCATTTGTTGTGTATGTAGAAAGTGACTTCGTGTGCCCCAGCAATATTACCTACACACAAAAAACTCGTCCAAGAAATCAATATTTGGTAATTTTAAAAGTATCCTCTATAGCTGTTGTATATTGTAAAGTTGGAGTAAAATGAAAAATGTGTATGAGACAATTTGGAATATAGAATTCTAACAGATCAAACTCTGTATATTTTATCCTCAGCTTGCATGATACTCCTTCCGGTCCTAACTATAAGATAAAATTGGCTTTTTTGAAAAAATTAAGGAAGCTAATTAAATTACTTTAGAGTATTTATATTTTTATTTTTTTCTCTAAACTAATTAGTTTGACTAATAAACTAATATATAATCTAATGATACATAACATATGATATGATTAAGTAACTTATTTAGCTTCCTTAATCTCTTAAAAAAAAGTTAACTTTATCTTATATTTAAGACCGAGGGTGGTGTATAAAAATCGGCGAGAATAATGAACTAACACCTAAATGCTTGAAATGGTAATCAAGTAGTTAGGAACTGAAATACCATGCCAAGAGGAAAGCCAGGTTAGGAGGCAGAAAGCAGCAATAGACTGAAACAACGGCATTGTATTGTATCTGAAACTGATGATGAGTAACGCAATTTAGGACGTTAATGTGTATTTTTGCCTATTTGGGGTGAGTGATATATATAGTAGAGATTCCACCAGTTAAAAATATATATAGTAGAGACAATTAAGAAGTTAAGCTGATTTTTTTGTTCTTTAATTGAAGTTGAAGGTTAGGTGAGGATAGTTTCTTTAGATAAAAGGAAGAAAAAGGAATTAATTCGGGGAATGTTGGCCTTCAAGCATTGTGATTGCTTGAGTTGATAGATAAGGTAAGTGCAATACATAGAGGAGTTGACGCGTGCATACTAGAATGAGGTAGTGTGAAGTTTTTGCTTTATTGCGAGGCCAACCAACCTATTCACTCTGCTGTTACTGTAGCATCAAGGGTGCTTCATCCCGGGTCCGGTTTCTCTCATTGTCCCTTTTCTCATTATTTCTCATAATTTCTAAATCATGTCCGTCTAATCAATCTGTAAGGTCAACAATAAACCACGTCATCAAGTTATCACTCTTTCAACTTTTCTTTCCTCTTTCCAATTAACAGTCCAGATGGACTTCTTTTTCCAATCAATGATTCAAATGAGCTCATGAGGGATGATGAGAAAATTGGATAATGAGAGAATCTGCTTCCGCTTCATCCCATCTGATGATCCAGGACACCAATCATGCGTGGTATGTCAACTCGGAAATTAATTTTATACTCATTCTGTTCTAGATATAAAACACACGGTTGATTTTTTTTTTAAAGAGGTTAAAGAAGTAAAATATATTATTTAATCATAATATGTATTACGTATCATTAAATTATATATTAATTTATAAGTCAGACTAATTAATTAGTTTAGAGAAAAAATGATAGATATAAATACTTTAAAATAATTTATTCAGTTTCTTTAATTTCTCCAAAAAAAAAAAAAAGCAACTAAATCTTATGTTTAGAAACAAATGTATTATTTAATATTGTTTGGATGATTCATTAATGTAGAACAATTATAACTCGGCCTACAAGAGTTGTCTCTAAGTATTTATATTAGGCTTTTTTGTCACATTTTCAAATAGGGGAGAATTTAGTCGAGTTTGCATGTAAAATTTACTAAAGTTGATATGTAGGGGTGTTCGGACGGAACCAGGATACCTCAACCTCAATCCTAGTTTTTGGTCAGGATGTAATTTGTATCTCGATCCCTGTGTGATCCTGATCTTGATAGTACGAAGACGGGGATCAGGAAATCCCGGTTTATCTTCTTAAAAAGAATACTTAAAAAAATCATTGTATTATTTAAATTCTCTATGTTTTATTGTTTAAAGTGATCATTTAATAACTAATAATTACATAGATTGATCTAGAGTTGAATAATAGTATTTATCATCATCATCATCATTATAATATTCGTTATGATTTTTATACAGTATATAGTTAGGATTAGTATAACGATAGTGTTTAACTCCAATTAATAATATTTGTTAAGTTAGGATTAGTATAACGATAGTGTTTAACTCCAATTAAAAATATGAAACACATATTATCAAATGATAACTTAATTTATAGGATAAAAAATACAAAAATAAAAGGATAATTTAATTTATGAGATAAAAAATTACAAAAAAGGGGGGGACAGGAAAATTCCAGGATCAAAATGTCTGGGACCAGGATATTGTGAGCATTACTGTTTAAGAGAAGAGATGCTTGCATGGCATTTATCAGAGATGATTTTACATAAGATGATGATTTCAACCTTAATTTATTCTTTTAAAATATGAATAGTTGACCAACCTTTTGTTGGTTAGTTAATTAGCCTTTGCTTTGATATACTACTCATATATAAGCAAGTGGTTGATGCCTTGATGGTCGATTTGGGTTTCTAATTGATATCCTGAAATGTAGAGGAGATTTTACTTGGATTCCTGTCTCTTATGGGACATACATCAAATTTAACCCCAATATATTGAGGAATATGGCTTCAGAAATAGTTTTTTAAGCCTTGGGATGTGTTAAATCAAGCCAAGGACCCTACCCAATCCCATGTTGCTCTCTCCCTACGTGATTTGGTATCATGCCAATATATGTTAGCTAGGATTTTTCATTTAGAAAAAGCTCCACTCTGTGTCTTCATTTATTTATTTTTGATTCAAAACAAAAATGACATTAAGCAAATGAGAGTTTTACGTATAGTTAAAACACTATTATAAATTACCAACAAACTATTAGTTGAAGTGTTAAGCGATTTTATACCCCCATAATAAAGAGAACAACAATTCAAATTTTCAGAAAGTGCACTTATTATGACAAACGAAAAACCTTTATGATCTAAGACTTGAGAAGGGAAACTGGTTTCACTTGTCCACGTGGAAAAAAAACACAATTATGAAATCTCAAACACATAAGAAAAAGAGGCAAAGTCATGACAGGCGATTCATGACAATAATGCTTATTGAAACTTTTATATTTGTAAAAGATGATATCTCATCCTTCAGTATTGAGTGAGATCAAGGAGTTAGATGGATAAGGCAGGCATCGATCCTTTTTAACCAAGAACAAGTCCTTCAATGCATATGCCAAAGCAGAGAAGGAAGTCATTTGCCTCAAAACCTTATTGCCTCCAAATAGTATCAAGTAGGCACATGATTAAAAGAATACATCATTTTGAAGAATTAACCAATCTTTTCTTCTTTAATTAGATTAAAAGAATACACCATTTTGAAGCCCCCCCTTTTTTTTTTTGAATTTTTGGAACATCTCGTTACGTTTTGCTCACTCAAGAGTCCAATCTTCTCCCTCGTTTTAAATTTGACAAGGGGATTTTGTTTTGACGCCTCATAAACAGATTTATTTCTGCTTAACTATGTTTGGATAGAGAGAAAGGTGAAATGAAAATATGGGGATAGAATACTATGAAAGAAAACTTTTAAAATCGGTAAAAAATTATTATTTTTGAAATTTTTCCCTCCTAGTCTTCTTTCCCCAAATTTTTTTTTCATTCAAATATAAGGTAAGTGTTTATCTTCCTGATCAACCTTATTCATAAGTGGACAAGCAACGTGTACACAACCTCTTTCAAGTTTCACTGCATCTAATATCCCAAAAATCCCTTTTTAAAAGTACACTTTTAAAAAGTTTATTTAGGTAACAAAATATTGTTTTGAAAGTCCATCCAGAGAACTTAAAAGGTTACCATGTAAAAATGAATTTCATCAACATACATGAGAGCTATTTGATATAGGGCTAGTGCTTCGAACACGTTGATGAGTTCATTTACCTGAATGTACAAAAAGGGTCCATCAAAGAAGCACCGTGTGAAGTTTCCTTTTTCCTAGATATCGAAATGCCAGCATATTGGTTTGCACGTGTTGCCAATAAATGGGTTGGATTGATTTTTTTTATTTTTTTTTACATGAAGTGGTTGAATTGAATTGAAGCTTATGAATAGAAAAAAAATCGTAGCGCAAGAACTGCAGAGATTCATGGCTTTAGACATATTTGGGATCACGATTTTTAAAAAAATAAGTTCTTATTACGTAAGTCGAGATAAAACTCTTCTCACATACTTACCTCATATACTGTAAATCACGATTTATAAACATTTATTATCTAAAAATAAACTATTCCAAACAAACCTTTTCTCCAATATCTTTTTCGTTCGTGATTTGTGACTTGTGATTTATGACAAGTTTTGTTGTGGTGGGTCCAAATTTAAGTGTGATTTGTGGTTCTCGGGAATATCCAAATGGAATCAAAATTCACCCTCTATCCCTGCAACTTACAAAAAAAAATATATAAAAAAGATGTGCTTTGGAGTTTGGAGCGAGTCCCCTGCGCTGCATTATCGCAACCAAACCGGGATGATCCTATCCTTCCCTTAGAAGATGGACGGTCACGATTCACAGTTAATATTATAAACCCCATTTTGGCCATAGTTATGTGTGTCGCAGCTCGCAGGAGCTTCAAAATTCCGTCAACAGCCCAATGTAACGGCCTAGAATGGTTGAATGACTGAAATAATGAGCGCGAATATTTTTTATTTTTTTTAATCCCCGGGCTCTTGTTTTGTTGTCCTCGTAATTAGGGTCTCTCTCTCTTCCTCTGTTAATTTTGTCCCCAAGCTGTAACACTGTCTGGAACAGTGCAAGAGAGAGGCTGGTCTCAATTCTCAAACCCCGACTCAGTCATTGGGCGTATCATCATCAATTCAATACTATCATCTCTATTCTTCTCTCTCACATTTCAAATTTGAACTCTCTGTAGGTTATTAATTTTTTACCCTTACCCTTTTGGGTCCCTATGTTCAGCTCCCTTCGCCCCCGCGTCCCTCTCGCTCTCTCTTTGACCGCCTCGGTCACACACCCCCACCAACTTGACCGAACCCACCTTTAACCAAACCTTCCCCCCCCCCCCCCCCCATTGAACGAACGAACCCTTCGCAGATCCATACATGGACAAGCCTCCACCGGAAAATGCTGACCACAGCGACGACGCTGAATCCGCCATTGCCAGTAGTAGTAGCCTCCGGGACCTCAATGTTAGTGGCAGTGCTAGTGTTAGTCTGTGTAGTAGTAGTAGCAACATTGAGACTCAGAGGAGCACTGGATCTATGACGGATTATGAGGCCAGTGAGGGAAGTTTTAGGAGTTTTAGCCCTTCGAAGCCTCACAAGGGGAACGATATTAGGTGGGATGCGATACAATGTGTGAAGGGGAAGGATGGGGAATTGGGTTTGGGGCATTTTAGGCTGTTGAAGAAGCTGGGTTTTGGGGATATTGGGAGTGTGTATTTGGCTGAGCTTAGAGGGATGGGTTGTTTGTTTGCGATGAAGGTTATGGATAAGGGCGTGTTGGCTGGTAGGAAGAAATTGGCTAGAGCTCAGACTGAGAGAGACATTTTGAGTTTATTGGACCATCCTTTTCTTCCTTCCCTTTATTCACATTTTGAGACTGAGAAGTTCTCTTGCTTGCTCATGGAGTTTTGCAGTGGTGGGGATCTTCATACCCTCCGCCAAAAGCAGCAAGGCAAGCATTTCACAGAGCAAGCTGCCAGGTTAGTATATAATGAGTAGCTCAATTACTTAACACTTGGGTTACTAATTCTGTTTGCTTTGTTCCTTCATGATGTGAAGAATCACTCAAGCTTCATGTCATTGAAGGGAAGAACGTGGAGTCTTCTGTCTGGCAAGTCTTGATTAAATATTGGAAAGGAAACTTGTTCCTCAGTTCAAAGATGTTTACCTTTTTGTTTTTGGTTAAACTTTTTAAGCTTCTATTTTCCTCATCTTGGATGAGTGAAGGACATATAGTTTTGCTTCCCTGTTGGTTCAGATCAGTTGACTTGCATAATCCATAGCTGTTATTTGTCCGGCTGACTCCTCTAAAAGGAGCTCGATCCTGTTGCCAATCATTACTCGTTAATTTAATCACCACCTGATGTTGCTTTTTTGCTATTTGCATGGTTTAATGTGTAAATGATTGTCTGGAAATTTAAAGGTTTTGGTTCTCCAGTGTGGTTGTCAAGCCTCCATAATTATTGAGTTATGCTTACACTGGGATGCTTTTAGGCTCAAAGTTTTTGAAACTGCTTTCTGATTGCTTCATTTTCATTTTTTTTTTTTTTTGCAGGTTTTACGCTTCAGAAGTGCTTCTCGCTCTGGAGTATCTACACATGATGGGTGTGGTGTACAGAGATTTGAAGCCAGAAAACGTACTGGTAAGAGAAGATGGGCATATCATGCTCTCTGATTTTGACTTGTCACTAAGATGCTGTGTAAGTCCCACCCTTGTTCAGTCCAGTAAAGAACCTTCTTGTCAGATATCCTCCTACTGCATCCAGCCATCTTCATGCATCGATCCACCCTGCAAATTACCCGTTTGCGTCGAGCCTTCCTGCCTTCAGCCATCTTGCTTCAAACCCAATTTCTTCACCTCCAAAAAGACCAAACCAAAGAGTGAAAAACACAGCTCAGCCAATTCTGACTCATTCCCAGTACTAATTGCTGAACCAACCGATGTTCGCTCCATGTCATTTGTTGGGACTCATGAATATCTAGCTCCTGAGATTATAAGAGGTGATGGTCATGGAAGTGCAGTGGATTGGTGGACTTTTGGTATTTTCCTTTATGAATTGTTGTTTGGGAAGACCCCATTTAAAGGCAATGGGAACAGAGAAACTTTGTTCAATGTCGTGGGTCAGAATCTAAAGTTCCCTGAGGGATCAAGCATCAGTTTTGCAGCGAAGGATTTGATGAGAGGATTGCTTGTGAAAGATCCACAGAAGAGGCTTGGATTCAAAAGAGGAGCCACAGAGATTAAACAACATCATTTCTTTGATGGCATTAATTGGGCTCTCATTCGCAGCATTCGTCCCCCTGAGATCCCAAAACCACTTGATCTTTCATTTATGAATCAGACATCCTCCAAGTCACCTTCAGTGCCTCCTTGTGAAAAAGGTGCTGCTACAACTGATTCAGACAGGTCCTCTTCGGGTCCATACTTAGATTTTGAATTCTTTTAGTGATAACTTTTTTCTTAGCAGCCAAACAATGCTTAGTAGCAGTACTAGCTAATTAGCCCATGTACATTGTTGGCATTCGATTCATTTCATCAATGAAATCTTTTTTCTTGTGGGCAATTTTAGCTACTCCTCATCTCGAAAAGAAAACAAGAGACAGAAATAAAAAAGGGGAAAGGATGCATAAAACAGAAACGAAAAAACGAAGCAACTTTTTGCTAATTTTCTTTTTCATATATTCCCCCCCTTATTATCCTCCTGTTGCAAGGGGACCTCCTATTGTGGGTCTAACTTTTCATATCAGATTCTCTCCACTTTACTTTGTCACTATTTGTCTGATATCTGAATTGACCCTGAAAATCCCCGAAACTTTGTCAAGGAATGAACTTTGTAAAAGAGAAAAAGAAAGAAAATGAACTAGACAAGACATGGGAAAAAGTTAGGTTGTAGTGTGGGACTAATGCATTTGGCAACGTGAAGAAATGTAGTGTCTCTGTCTTTCTTCTGATCCTTTTGCTGTCTTGTATGCTGGCTTATAATATTGCTCCCTACTACTACTACTACTGGTGCTTTATTCCTCTGCAGATTCAGCCTTTGTTATTCGTATTTTTCTGATGATGATGATGATACTTTAATCATGTCGTATGATTACTTTTCTCGTTTAAGGAGTAATCGACGGAGAGTTCAGAGAGAGAGAGAGAGAGGCCCTGGCGTTTTATTTGTGAGAAACTTGAGAAAGAAAACAGCTCAGATGCCTTCTGAACTCTCTCCTTCCTAATTTAGTTATTTTACGAGTTTTTTCTGCCACGTTATTAATCATTAGATATGTGGTATTATGTATTAGGGGATTCTGTTGGTTTTGTTGACCTGACTAATAGGACAAAAAAGGTAATTAATTCCTCCTCCTCTGTTTAAACTTCCCTTTTAAAAATGTCAATATGAATCAATTTTTATTGAAGTGCAGATTATCAGGATACTCTTAAGATAACAAGCATTAATTTTCCCCTGCGCAACGAATGAAATTCAATGATTATGATAATGAAAGGAATCAAGTTAAGCACGCAAAAAAAAAAAAAAAAACTACAAAGATACTAATGCAATTTAAATTACAATAATGGGGTTATAAAAATTATAACACTTACTAAAATATAAAATAATTGGCAAAAAAATCGAAGTATATAATAAAATAATTAAAATTACAATACACAAAATTACACAATTTTTAACTCAACTCTTCACATTATTAAATACATCTACACATTCGATTTGGGGTGACCTATCTACACTTTTATGAAAATGAAATCCATATCACATTATAGCATTACAGATAGAGGAAAATAGCACACATGTTCTGCTACATCCTCTGTGATAAGGAGTGATGTGCCAATTACTTTCCCAAATGAAAGACAACTTCAACTTGTTTTTAAGAAGCTCCTATTTCCACTCTTATGAAGATGCAACAAAATAACATCACAGGATTACATTACAAAGAGATCCAAGGAAGAAATTACATTTTCAGCTAGCATTATAGGTGATAAGGAGAAATATGTGAATTAAAAAAACCAACAGGCCTAACAGTGGAGAGGTGTGAAGAAATCCCATAAAGCTGAACAAACACATCAAACTACAGACTTATGTGTGTTTGAATTAGCTTTTGAAAATAACTTTTACGATTTATAAGGTAAGTATGTGAGGAGAGTTTTGTCTCAACTTACGGAAAATAGCTTTTGAAATCACGGTTTGGGTGTTTCTCAAACACTAACGTAAATGGAAAAAAAGACAATAAAAGGATAAGCAGTTATAATACATGCATTTGGCCAAAAAGACAATAAAAGAGGGAAAATCTACGTTGAATCTCCACCAACCGTACATACTCTTGAAACATCATCACTCAACAGTGAGAGCATTAAAAAAGGACCTGGATAATAGGTGAATTAGAAATCAGTTATTCATAATGTCGGACAAGTCTATCTGAAATAGTTGCAACAAATCACATAAAACTACATTGCTTGGGAAAGAGGAGAAACAGATGAATCAAAATATGTGGGTTGCGGTAAACACAACAAAAAAGCGGCATATCGGCAATAAAACTAAGGGTATGTTTGGGACAACAATAGATAATTGGGTTTGTTTTAATTGGATTTGTTGTAATACTCCTTCCGGTCCTAATTATAAGACAAAGTTGATTTTTTTGGAGAAATTAAGGAAGTCAATTAAATTACTTTAGAGTATTTTTATTTTTATTTTTTTCTCCAAATTAATTAATTTGATTAATAAACTAATATATAATCTAAGGATACTAAAAATATAAACACTCTAAAGTAATTTAATTGGCTTCCTTAATTTCTCCAAAAAAGTCAACTTTATCTTATAATTAGGACTGGAGGGAGTATTGTTTTTGGTAAAAGCCAAATTATGTAATGTGATTTATGTTTGAATTGGTGATTGTCAATTGAGCTTTTGTAAAAATAAAAACTTGTTTTGATTGGCTTAAGCATAAGGGCTTTTGCGATTATGGTAAGAGAGAGTGGGTGGAAAAATATTTAAAAAATCAAATAAATATTTAAAAATTACATTAAAATATTAGGTGCTACTGAAAAAATATTTTAGAGTGGGTGGAAATTAATAAATCAGTATTATAAGTTTTGGGTGCTCTTTACTACTAAAAAAAATACATTAAAGGTATAATTGTAATCGATCTCCTAAGACTGGGTACAACTGAAAAATTATTTTAAAAAGTTAAAAGTACAAAAAAATATTTTAAAGTAAATTTTGGAGCTGAAAAAGTACATTAAAGGTAAAATTGCAATCAGTCTGATAACACACTGGATACAGCTAAAAAAATATTTTAAGAGGTTAAAAACACTCAAAAAATATTTTTTGAGTGGGTACAACTAGAAAGTGGGTAAAATTACAATCAATCTGATAGTAAACTAGGTAGTGGGTACAACTAGAAAAATATTTTAAGAGGTTAAAAATACTTAACAAATATTTTTTTTATACTACATACTATTTAAAAAACATTTTATGAGAAAAATCAATATTATATAACTAATTTTCAGACAACCCAATCTAACATAAAATATCATTAGCTTTTAACAAAAGCTCTATTCTCTAGCTTCTCCCAATTGAGCTTTCACCAATTGGGCTTTGGCAAATTCAATTGTCAATAGACCTCTCCAAACACAAAAAAAAAAAAAAAATTGCTGGCTGCCAATTGGGCTTTTGCCTTCTCCAATTGGGCTTATTGGCCTCCCCAAACACACACTAACTCATGCTGACTCCATCGCCTGAAGCCCAACACTAAAGGTATGTTTGGTGTGAGGGATTTGGAGGGGAGGGGAAGGGAGGAAAGAGAAAATTTGTATGAGTTGAATTTTAAAAGATTGAAGAAGTAGAGTAATAAAATTTTAATAAAGATAATATATAAGATAAAAGAGTAAGAAAAATTAATTAAAATTTTTTAACCCCACTTCTCTATTTTTTTTTAATTCAACTCAACAAAATTTTCCCTCCGCCCACTTTTCCTCCCCTTCCCTCGGACTAAACAAGCCCTAAGCCGCAGTGTTCACGGAGCCAACACCAGCTTAATGAATGTCAACACCCGTTTCCATTTCGATAATCGAAGAGTAATAAAGACGGAATTCAATGGGCATACAGAAAAATACAATCATAATGATAAAAATATTCGTTTACAATTCTGAAATTGTTCGTCGACAGAAACAGAAAATACAGCAGAAGTTTTAATATTTACAATTTCACCAAAATATCACAAAATAGACTAATTATGCCCACGATCTTATCCTCGCCTTGAGACACGTGCTGTTCACTTTCTGGCGTCTACGTCTTTTCCCTTTGCCCCACTGGTATCCGCTGAGATATTGGTTTTTAAAAATAGGATGAGATTCCGAATAATCCCCGTAGAAACATAATATCGTTCATAGAAAATGCGAAAAGTAAATATGTCATGCGCCAAGGTATGCACAAATTAATGAACAATACAATCACATCATCGTCATGTATACATGAGTATGGCCCAACCCCACAATCTACACTGGTTGGACTTCTGCCAACTTTCAATGTAAGTGCACCTCTGGCACTAACTACCCCTCTCTAGGCAAATCATGTTGATTAATAAAGTGTATTTACAAAACAATGGCATCCATACAATCACATAACTTATGGCATAGTGTATGAAGGATAATGTCCCTACCTTAAAGCTTTATAATCCTCTATTTAATAGTGTCTCATAAAGCGTGTTGTCTCGGTGTCCGAGTTGGTTCTAAAATATTAAATGTACCAGAAATATGTTATAACCTATCTAAGTATCATTTTAAAATCTTACATAGTGTTTATTGTGGTTATATTAGTCTATGGTGAAAATATACAAAAATGCCCCCAGGAACCCGGCCCTACCCCGCCGTACCTTGCCTGATGGCACATTTTTCTAAAATGTTGACCAAAGCTATTTAGACTTATTTTCGCCCAAGGAATCCATTTCCGAGCTCAAAATCACCAAATTCAATGTTAAATTATGAAAATACTCTTGACAACCCCTATTTATGGATTTCAGTGGCATTTTCGTGATTATACTTTTTCAGCCTCTACCGAAAAAGTGTCCAACTGTAATCCCACCTATTTTTGGCCACTGAGTCCAATGGAACCATTTATTTCATGAAAATTCAACTCCTACAACAAGTTCTGGTCCTGGCCGAAATATTAGGGAATAATGGAAGAAAATGAGGTTTTGTGTTTTAGCTTCCAACACTTGTACTTTTCCACTTCTAATCCTTGATTAAATTATTTAAACACTTCTTAAACATGATTTAAAGGATTTTGGGCAGCATAACCTCTTAGAATTATGGCTTTTCTAATTTTATAAATCAACCAAAAATCATAAAAACCAAACAACAATTATCAACAACTCAAGAAGGTAAGTTCATGAAGTTACCCTCTTTGGCTACTTGGTTTTCTCTTACTCTAGGCTCCTCCTCCCTTTCTTCTTGATCTCAAAGTGTGTCTTCACCACCATGGATTCATGAGAAACAAGAGTTTAGAGAAGAATCTAAGGAAATGCCATAAAAAAAAACCAAATAAACTACCTTATCTTGACCTTTTCTTCTCCCTTCTTTCTAACACTTTGAAATTCTCCGAGCTCACTCTCTCTCTCTCTTCTTTTTCTTTGGCCGAATGTGACATGGAAAGAGGAAGGAATTTGTGTTTAATAAATTGGTCTCCTTCCTCCCTAACCATTGATTCAATCAAGGGCCCAAGTTGTAACACTTATCACCATTCTCTTCTTCTTCATAATTTCTCCACCTAATTCCATTATATTGAATCAATGATCTCCCTTTTGCTTGCCCCTAAAAAACCGTCCCTACCCCCTCTCATCTTACAAGACAAGCAATCTCCTACATGTAATCAAGTTTGTCCTCTTCCAAGCACTCAATTTCTTTCATTCCTGCACTCAAGCCATTCTCATCATGCAATCAAGTATCTCCCTTCCTTTACTCAAGTTATCCCTTCATGCATTCACCATACTTTCATTTTGTGTGCACTCAATCTTGATTATCATTTCGTTCTTCATGTGGCATGTGATCATGTATTAAATAATTTTTCCCCTTTTTCTTTCATGCATGGACGAAAATAATGAGAGGAAGGGAGGAGAAAAATTGTTTTGTATAATTCCACAATTCACATAATTGATTTTATGTATAATCCCCCTTAATTTCTCAATTTCTCAATTTATTCCACTAAGAATAATCACATTATGAATTTTCCTTTATTTTCCTTGATTAATTGAGATTAAATCCAGTTAATTGGAAAATAATTAATCATGGGCTAAATTAACAAAATTATGATTTTGCTATCCCCTTTATAATTTAACTCAATTTTTGAATTAATTTGCCCATTTCCTTATGAATATGAATATTTCAAAATTCACAGGATCCAAATTCATGAATATTCACCACTTTATTGAATTATTCAAATAATTACAATA